>JAVSCE010016789.1:0-158702 GCA_032199065.1 Smutsia gigantea
AGAAGTGTCTATTCATGTCCTCTGCCCATTTCTTAATTGGATTATTTGCTTTCTGTTTGTTAAGGTGCATGAGTTCTTTATATATTTGGATGTCAACCCTTTATCAGATACGTTTTTTATGAATATATTCTCCCATACTGTAGGATGTCTTTTGTTCTACTGATGGTGTCCTTTGCTGTACAGAAGCTTTTCAGCTTGATATAGTCCCACTTGTTCATTTTTGCTTTTGTTTCCCTTGCCCGGGAGATATGTTCATGAAGAAGTTGCTCATGTTTATGTCCAGGAGATTTTTGCCTATGTTTTTTTCTAAGAGTTTTATGGTTTCATGACTTACATTCAAGTCTTTGATCCACCTTGAGTTTACCTTTGTGTATGGGGCTAGACAGTAGTCCAGTTTCATTCTCTTACATGTAGCTGTCCAGTTTTTCCAACACCAGCTGCTGAAGAGGCTGTCATCTCCCCATTGTATATCCAAGGCACTTTATCAAATATTAATTGACTGTATATGTTTGGGTTAATGTTTGATTTTCTATTCTGTTCCACTGGTCTGTGGGTCTGTTTTTGTGCCAATACCAAATTGTCTTGATTACTGTGGCTTTGTAGTAGAGCTTGAAGTCAGGGAGTGTAATTCCCCCTGTTTTATTCCTCCTTCTCAGGATTGCTTTGGCTATTCGGGGACTTTTGTGGTTCCATATAAATTTTAGAATTATTTGTTCCAGTTCATTGAAGAAAGCTGTTGGTAGTTTGATAGGGATTGAATTGAATCTGTAGATTGCTTTAGGTATATAGTCATTTTGACAATATTTATTCTTCCTAGCCAAGAGCATGGGATGCTTTTCCATTTGTTAGTGTCCTCTTTAATTTCTCTTAGGAGTGTCTTGTAGTTTTCAGAGTACAGGTCTTTCACTTCCTTCGTTAGGTTTATTCCTAGGTATTTTATTCTTTTTGATGCAATTGTAAATGGAATTGTTTTTTCTGATTTCTCTTTCTGTTAGTTCATCGTTAGTGTATAGGAAAGCAACAGATTTCTGTGTGTTAATTTTGTATCCTGCAACTTTGCTGAATTCAGATATTAGTTCTGGTAGTTTTGGAATGGAATCTTTAGGGTTTTTTATGTACAGTATCATGTCATCTGCAAATAGTGACAATTTGACTTCTTCTTTACCAATCTGGATGCCTTGTATGTCTTTGTTTTGTCTGATTGTTGTGGCTAGGACCTCCAGTACTATGTTGAATAACAGTGGAGAGAGAGGGCATCCTTGTCTTGTTCCAGATCTTAGATGAAAAGCTTTCAGCGTCTCGCCATTAAGTATGATGTTAGCTGTGGGTTTGTCATATATAGCCGTTATGATGTTGAGGTACTTGCCGTCTATACCCATTTTGTTGAGAGTTTTAATCAGGAATGGATGCTGAATTTTGTCAAATGCTTTTTCAGCATCTATGGAGATGATCATGTGGTTTTTTGTTCTTCTTTTTGTTGATGTGGTGGATGATGTTGATGGATTTTCGAATGTTGTACCATCCTTGCATCCCTGGATGAATCCCACTTGATCATGGTGTATGATCCTCTTGATGTATTTTTGAATTCGGTTTGCTAATATTTTGTTGAGTATTTTTGCATCTACGTTCATCAGGATATTGGTCTGTAATTTTCTTTTTTGGTGAGGTCTTTGCCCGGTTTTGGTATTAGAGTGATGCTGGCTTCATAGAATGAGTTTGGAAGTATTCCCTCCTCTTCTATTTTTTGGAAAACTTTAAGGAGAATCAGTGTTATTTCTTCTCTGTATGTCTGGTAGAATTCAGAGGTGAATCCATCAGGCCCAGGGGTTTTGTTCTTGGGTAGTTTTTTGATTACCAATTCGATTTCGTCGCTGGTGATTGGTCTGTTTTAGTTTTTCTGTTTCTTGCTTGGTCAGTCTTGGAAGGTTGTATTTTTCTAAGAAGTTGTCCATTTCTTCTAGGTTTTCCAGTTTGTTAGCATATAGATTCTCATAATATTCTCTTATAATTCTTTGTATTTCTGTGGGGTCTGTCATTATTTTTCCTTTCTCATTTCTGATTCTGTTTATGTGTGTAGATTCTCTTTTTCTCTTAATGAGTCTGGCTAGGGGTTTATCTATTTTGTTTATTTTTCAAAGAACCAGCTCTTGGTTTCATTGATTTTTTTCTATTGTTTTATTCTTCTCAATTTTATTTATTTCTTCTCTGATCTTTATTATGTCCCTCCTTCTGGTGACTTTGGGCCTCATTTGTTCTTCTTTTCCAATTTCAGTAATTGTGTCTTTAGACTATTCATTTGGGAATGTTCTTCCTTCTTTAAATAGGCCTGGATTGCAATATACTTTCCTCTTAGAACTGCCTTTGCTGCGTCCCACAGAAGTTGTGGCTTTGTGTTGTTGTTGTCATTAGTCTCCATATATTCTTTGATTTCTGTTTTGATTTGGTCGTTAACCCATTGATTAATTAGGAGAGTGTTGTTAAGTCTCCATGTATTTGTGAGCCTTTTTGATTTCTTTCTAAAATTTATTTCTAGTTTTATACCTTGGTGATCTGAGAAGTTGGTTGGTAGGATTTCAATATTTTTGAAATTACTGAGGTTCTTTTTGTGGCCTAGTATGTGGTCTATTCTGGAAAATGTTCCATGTGCACTTGAGAAGAATGTGTATCCTGTTGCTTTTGGGTGTAGAGTTCTGTAGATGTCTGTTAGGTCCATCTGTTCTAGTGTGTTGTTCAGTGCCTCTGTGTCTTTACTTATTTTCTGTCTGGTTGATCTGTCCTCTGGAGTGAGTGGTGTGTTGAAGTCTCCTAAGATGAATGCATTGCTGTCTATTTCCTCCTTTAATTCTGTTAGTATTTGTCTCACATATGCTGGCGCTCCTGTGTTGGGTGCATATATATTTATAATGGTTATATCTTCTTGTTGGACTGACCCCTTTATCATTATGTAATGTCCTTCTTTATCTTTTGCTACTTTCTTCGTTTTGAAGTCTATTTTGTCTGATACAAGTACTGCAACACCTGCTTTTTTCTCTTTGTTGTTTGCATGAAATATCTTTTTCCATCCCTTCACTTTTAGTCTGTGTATATCTTTGGATTTGAGGTGAGTTTCTTGTAGGCAGCATATAGATGGGTCTTGCTTTTTTATCCATTCTGTTACTCTGTGTCTTTTGATTGGTGCATTCAGTCCATTTACATTTAGGGTGATTATTGATAGGTATGTACTTATTGCCATTGCTGGCTTTAGATTCGTGGTTACCAAGGGTTCAAGGGTTGCTTCTTTACTATCTAACAATCTAACTTAACTTTCTTGTTAAGTTATTGTAAACACAGTCTGATGTTTCTTTCTTTCTCTCCCTTCTTATTCCTCCTCCTCCATTCTTTCTATAATAGGTGTTTTATTCTTTGCCTTTAGTTAGTATTTGGATGGTCTGCTTTCTTTGCTATGATTTTATTTTCTCTGGTGACATCTTTTTAGCCTTAGGTGTGCTTCCATCTAGAGCAGTCCATTTAAGATATCCTGTAGTGGTGGTTTATGAGAGGCAAACTCTCTCAACTTTCGTTTGTCTGGAAATTGTTTAATCCCTCCATCATATTTAAATGATAATCGTGCTGGATACAATATTCTTGGTTCGAGGCCCTTCTGTTTCATAACGTTAAATATATCATGCCATTCTCTTCTGGCCTGTAAGGTTTCTGTTGAGAAGTCTGATGATAGTCTGATGGGTTTTCCTTGTAGGTGATCTTTTTTCTCTCTCTAGCTGCCTTTAATACCCTGTCTTTATCTTTGATCTTTGCCATCTTAATTATTATGTGTCTTGGTGTTGTCTTCCTTGGGTCCCTTGTGTTGGGAGATCTATGAGCTTCGGTGGACTGCGAGACTACTTCCTTCCCCAGCGAGGGAAAGTTTTCAGCAATTATTTCTTCAAAGACACTTTCTATCCCTTTTTCTCTCTCTTCTTCCTCTGGTACTCCTATAATGCGAATATTGTTCCGTTTGGATTGGTCACACAGTTCTCTTAATATTCTTTCATTCCTAGAAATCCTTTTATCTCTCTCTGCCTCAGCTGCTCTGTACTCCTGTTCTCTGTTTTCTATTCCATTAACAGTCTCTTGCATCTCATCCATTCTGCTTTTAAGCCTGTCGATCGCTTGTCTGATTTCTGCATTGTCTTTCCTCAGTTCCCTCACTTCCTCCCTCAGCTCTTGCACATTTCTCTGTAGGTCCATCAGCATGGTTATGACTTTTATTCTAAATTCTTTTTCAGGGAGGCTGTGCATTTCCATCCCTTCAGACTCCCTCTCTGGGGTTGTCTGGTTGATTTTGGTCTGAACCATATTCCTCTGTCTTTTCATGGCTGTATAATTTGGTCACTGATAGTTGCCACGTATGTCAGCTGGGCTCTTTAAGACTTTAAAAAGAGAAGAAAAAAAGAGAGAAAAAAAGAAAAAAAGAAAGAAAGAAAAAAAGAAAAAAGAAAGAAAAGAAAAAACAAAAACAAAACAAAAAACAAAAACAAAACAAAAAAAAACAAAAAAATGCCCACCGGACGTAGATTCTGTGGGAATGCTCTAGGTGGCGCTATTGCCCCACTATTCCACAGCTGTGACTGTGCCGCTCCGCAGGGCCCTTTATCGCTCCGCCTCTTGGGGTGCCGAGTCCTCTCGGGTGTAGCTGCACGCTGTGCGCTTTCCTGTGTATTCTCGTCTCTCTTTTAGGAATAGATGTATTTTCTGTGTTTTCGTAGATAAATATAGTGTTGGGAGGAGATTTCTGCCGCCCTGCTCACACCGCCATCTTCCCGGAAGTACTTGGCCTTTCTTAAACATTTCCTCTGCCTTATACTGCTCTAAACTCTGAGCAAGGACTGAGCTGGGCTGGGCTGGGTGGGGGATAGGGGAGTAGGAGTAAGGCCCTGGGCAGCGGGCCTGGGGGCTCCTGACCCACGCTCTTCTCAGGGCACCTGGCCAGCCTGGGCTGCATGCTGTCCTGCAGGGCCTAAGTGTGCATGGTGCAGAGCACGTAAGTGTTAAGGAGTGGGAGAAAATATGAGATACAGAACATAGGCCTCACCAGCCCAGTAAGGGAGCCTAGGGCCCAGGGCCTAAAGCACATTTGCACCTTGTTACTCATGGAAGAGGCTACAGACCCGCACAGCACACCCTCACCGCCCCCACAGGGTGACCTTCCCGAGCTTCCTTCCCGATGCCGCCCCCCAGGTTTCCTTCTCTCTGATACCACTCCCTCTCCGCAGCCCACGCGTCCCTAAGCCAGCATCTCGTGGTTGGTCTGCTGACCCTTCCACAGGGCCCCGTGGGGAGCACAGGATCGCCCCCTCCTCGGGACACCCCACAAACACACAGCCAAGACCCCACATTGCCCTCAGGGCGGGGAGGAGGGCAGGGAGGTCTGCGGGAGGAAAGACCGTGTAGGCCCTCCAGCTCCAGTTCTGTGGCACGCGCAGGCCCCAGCCCCACACATTCGCAGGCAGGCGAAAGAACCAAGTGGGCACATAGGCCTGACATATGTGCCTGACTCGTGTGAACTAACCTGCTTCCGCCCAGCTGCAGACCTTGAGCCGGTCTCCACCCCCTTGCCTCAGTCTCTTCAGGAAGCCCAAGCGGCAGGCTAGGACAGAGGCTTCAACATGGGGTCTGGACATGGGACAGGGTGGAGGGGAAACTGCTTCATCCTCAGAACTCTTCAATTTTATCTATTTTACATATAGAGTGATGGTTTATAGAAATGCTAGAAAACCACTGGCCTGGGACATTTTTGAAACCCCATAGAAAACTCTATTCTAAGAGACAAAGTTCCTGTAGGTGCCCATGCTGACCACTGGGCCAGCAGGCCCTCCAGACCCCAGGCCGGGGGAGAGCCCGGCCAGCTTGCCAGGGAAGGGGTCCCAGAATGCCCCTTGCCTTTTTGCACGGGGCCTGTGACTCCCTCCTGTCCCCTTTCCACAGGTGTCTAGGGTCTCCTCCTCCTCCTCTTTCTCCCACAGACTACAAAGCGGTGCGCTGGGCCTGGGAATTCCCATCCACCCACCCCAGCCTCATAGGGCAGGTGCCTCAGAACCAGGAGCCGCACAAATATGCTGCTCAGCCGGTGGGACGGCTTTCCTGTCAGGAAGAGAGAGCTCCATTATTCAAAGTCCTTTGGAGGTTGACAGCCCCTGACCTTAGAGGTTTTGAGGAGGCCAGCTGGAGTATTCCGGGCACAGCCCATCAACCCTCCTCGGGCTGGGGAAGAGGGTTCCCCTTCATGACCTAGCCAATTGTCCCACCCCCCCAAAAAAATCTATGAGGGCTTCCGGAAACCCCTCTCTGGCAAGGGAAGGCAGTGTTGGGGGACAGACAAGACACCAAGCCCCATGCCCAGGCTTTTCTGAGAATCTGAGAAATACCATAGATCCCTTTTCTAGAGAAAAAAAGTCATAGACTTGCAGATTTCTACTCAAGTTTCAGAGTGCTTTCAAGACCATCCCTGAGTTCATATGGGTCCCAGACCTTGTAAGGGTACTGGAGTCCCTGACACCAAGCAGCCTGGAATTGTTTTAGATGACAGGGAACTCGGCTAGAATCACAACACATAGAAGGTGTGGGATAATTTTGGACGAATGAATGCATTCTCCACCTGGCTGTGAGGTGGGTGGTAAGAATGGTGGACTCAGAATCAAGAAGCTAGAGTTCTGGCCTCCACCATAAACAACTTTGGGACTCAAGGCTTTGTTTGTTCATTCAAGGTTTACCTACTCTGTGCCAAGCATGGGCATGTGATCAGGAATAAAACATCCCTGCCCTCATGGGGGTTTTCAGTCTGAGAAGCACAAGAAAAGTAACAAAGAAGTAAATATGTACTTTTATGAGGTGGGCAGGGATCCTGACAAACCCCCTGGAGCTTCAGTTTCCTCACCTGTAAAATGAAGATAACGCTAATAATTTGCTGGTGTTTTCTAAGAGGAAGAAACAAGACAACTTATGTTAACACTGAACACAGCCTGGTACCGTAGCACTCGGTTGGTACAAGGTGTGAGTGGTCAGCAGAGAGAAGCAGGAGGCAGCCCCATGGTGGAAGAGGCTTTGCAGAAACCAGACGTCTGCCACCCTGGCCAGTCCAGACTCTGGGGCTGCATGGACAGCCAGCCTAGAAGCAGCCTCCAGCCTCCAGTCATGAACATCACGAGGCAGCAGTCGAGCCCTATGTGGAGTGCAAGCAGTTCCATGGGCAGGGAGAAGACTGCGGACAGGGCAAGACTGGCCCCTTTGAAGGTCAAGCTGAAGCAGTGGACTAGAATTGCATCTCTGTAGGGATGGGTTCTAAGGTCAGTGCAGAGTTCTACTTCTGGCTGCCATGGGCTAGTTTATTCACACCAACTTTCTCCCCAAGAACAACTGAAAAAATATTGATAAAATATATTTTTTAAATGTGTTCAAAGTCATTGAAGAGGTCTAGAGGCCATGATCCTGAAAAGAAAATAAATCCAGAGAAACAAGCTCAACATTTGGCCTTATATTTTCTCCTAAGCAGTAGCTGTGAAATTGAGACTATGAGCAGAAAGTGGAGACTTAGAAAGCATCTCCAATGAAATCTGGGGAGGTGGTGATTTTTTTTAAAGATTTTCAGTTGGGACCCTTGAAGAGCATATCAGAAATAGATCAGCCTTCACAAAGATTGAAACCCAACTTCAAATAAATTTAATTCCACATTGGATTAAAGTGAGCTGCCCATACTCTAACTCCCTTCCAGAAGCAAGAGTAAATCCTCTCTAGATCACCCAGAGCCTCAGAGCTTTTCTATACACAATGTCTGACAGTCAGTAAAGTTTACCAGGCATACCAGAAGACAAGACCATGTGACTGAAGCCAAAAGAAAAAATAAAAATAATAATAATTAATAGAATAGACCCATAGGATATCCAGATATTGGCATTTAACATAATAGATTTTAAAATAATCGTGATTAACATATTCAAAAAGTAAATGAGATAAAGAATTTAAGCAAAGAACTGTGAACTTAAAACTTATCAAATGGGAATTGTAGAAATGAAAAATGCAATAATCATAATTAACAGTGCAATGGATGGATTTAATAGCAGATTAGATGCAGCTAACGAGAGGGCGAGTGAACTGGAACACAGGGCAGTATAAAATACCAAGTGTTGAAGTACAGTGAGAATATTTGATAGATAATAAAATTTGGGCATAGAAAGAAAATCACTTCTTTAAAAAATTCTTAGCTTCACCCCCAGAAAGCACAGCCTACATGGTTTGTACGTACAACACTCTGTAGTGTGGAATTTGTGTGTGTGTGTGTGTCAGTAATACATGTGATAATGGATGTTATGTAATAGAGAGTATATCTGTAAAATTTACTTACAGCATTTAGTTTCATAACAGATAAGGAACTGAAAGTCTCATGTATTACATATGAATTTGATGAGACTGTGGTGTATGAGATTCAGAGAGAGAATGGGCTCTGGAGACGACTGCTGTCTTTGCCTCCTTCTAATGTGTAGACCATGACTCACATCACAGAACCTCTCTGAGGCTGTTTTGTCGTCTTTAAAAATGGTGTAGTGTTGTCGTAAGGATTAAAGGAGGTAGTGTATATGCGTGGTACCCAGGGAACACTTAGTAAGTAAGAAAGGGACAAATGGCTTTGTTTCAGTCATCAGGAATGGACTTCTGTTGGGTCTCTCTCCAGCCTGGGAGCCTTAACTCCATGGACCATGTCTCAGTTTTAGGTCTCTCATCCTACTACAGTTAAAAAGCAAAAAACAAAAAGCTTTCTGCTCTGCCACCCCCACTGAGAGAATCATGTGATATATTCATTTACACCTGGCAAGTTTTTGATGGAATGCTTGCTTTCAGAAGGAACAGTGCGGTGAGGGGCAACGCTTAACTAGTAGGAATGACTCTTGAGTGGTGGGACTTCAGGCATAGGTGGCCTTGTAGGAGAGGGGCTTTGAGTAGGGGTGTCTTGTTTCTTGACCCATAGCACATGGGTGGCCTCTCCAAACCCCAATGTGGCTCTCATGCTGCTGACCACTCTGATCAGTCACTGCCACCTGTCAGCTCTGTAACCTACCACTCTCCTTTTCACTTCAAGGCCTTTTCACATGCTGTTCCATGTGCCTGGGATTCGCTTGTCCACACTCTTTTCACATTCTACTCCTGGCCTACTTCAGGTGTCAGCTCAAATATCACATCCCCGATGGTCCTGTCTTAATCATGTTCCCCTTCATGACACTTGCTACACCAAGAAGTCGCTTCACTTGCCTATTTTCTTATCTTTTACCTATAAACTGCTTCTACTGCTTAAAACGGCTCCTATGGAGCCCTGACTATTGTCATCACCATGAGTCTGAGACTCACAGCAAGCACTCGGTCATTCGTTCGCCAGAGGCCTACTGAGCTCTTCCTCTGTGCCAGGCGCAGGGAAGGCGCTGGGGTTACAGGGTGAAGAGAAGACACCAAGTCCCTCCTCGCATGGATCTGGGCGGAGACAGATATAAACAAACATGAACACTGTCAGAGATACTGAGAGCAACTGAGAAAAACACATCTGTGAAAGGAAATGTCGGGTGAAAGAGAGAGGAGAGATGCAGTTTTGCACGGGGAGGCACCGAGACCTCTCAGATAAGGTCATGTTTAAGCAAAACACTGAAGCGCGAGATGGTGCTGGATGTGAGGACATAGGGAATGAGCCTTCCAGAGCTTCAGAAAAGGGTTTGTTATGCTTGGCAACATTGTGTTTGTGTTTATTTGGTTTCCAAAGCAAATTGTCTCTTGTGATTTAATCATACAAATTGGAAACCTTAAAATATGCATACCCTTTGGCCCACAAGTCCACCTAGGAATTTGGCCACAGGAAAAATAATGTATACATATATTTCTGTATAAAAATATTAACTAACGAGGGAAAATTAAAAGTATGGAAATAATATAAATGTTCAACACTAGAGAAGTAGTTAAGTCAATTAAGGCCATGCATACAACGGAACACTGTGCTGTTATTTAAAATATTCAAAAGGATATTTAAAGATTCACGGAAATGTTCCTAACCAATCTTTAAGTTATAATCTATATCTCTTCAAGCACTATTTTGCGAAGAAAAAAGTATGTGAGTAGAAACCTTTGAAGGCAAAAATACCAAAATATTGATGGTAGTTATTAACGTATGATAGTTATGGTTAACGTGTGCTTTTTCATGTTTTTACTTTTCCTTGTCGAGCTTTTCGCACTGAATGCATTCCATTAATTTTGCAATTTGAAAACGTTATTAAATAAACTTAACTGTCCCTAACACATTGAATATTCATTTATGCATTGAATGGCTATGTGGTGAGTGCCTACTTTGCACCAGGCCCCCTCTGACGGTAGCTTTCTAGTGATGATGAATAGGCAGGTGACAACCCCCCTGAGTCATTCATATACTGTGGTAAGTGCTATGAAGGGTGCAGGTTGGGGTGGGGGGTGGGGGAGAGTGTGAAAGGGGCCGGCAGGCTTCCATTCAGAGGGTGGAGAGACAGAAACTGCAGGGAGGTCTTGCTGAGGTGGAGGCAAGAAGGAAGTTTTGCTTTCCTCTCCTCAGTGAGGTCGAGGCCAAGTCATCAATGGAGAGTGGGCGGCGGGTGGGGGGTTTGGGGAAGTGTGAAGTCTAGAGGGACAGCAAATTCCCCAAAGAGCACAGCTGACCTTCCAGGCATTGACGAGTCCTCCTGGGAGGTCAGTGATGGGCCCAGTCAGTCCCACTGTAGGATTTCCTCTGGCAAATTTCAGAAATAGTTGGGGAAATAGTTGAGCTCCTCTAAGATAGGGATTCTCCAAACAGATACAAGGGAGGGAGAGAATCCGAACAGTGGTGGGGTTAAAGCAAAAATGGTGAGATGGGAAAACTTTTGCTGTTAATGGTCAATGGATAGAGTGAGAGACCTGGAGGGTCAGGGAGGGTCAGGGAGAGAAGCCTGAGGTCAGGTTCCGGAGGTGATGAAGGTCAGGCTGTGCCCCTGGACTGTGTGAGGAGGATGAGAGTGCTGGCCAGGAGGCAGTCACAGAACTGTCAGAAAAAGCTGGGGTTTCAGAAGGGAGAGGGAGGGGAGAAGTGGCAGAGGGAGGAAAAATGGCGTTCCCACTGCTAGTTCTGAGGTGGAGGCCACGAAGAGAAACGCGGCCGCGGCTGAGAGCGCTGCACGGCACACCGAGTTCTCTGGGACCGAGGGGCTTTCACACAGGAGGCTGAGGCTACAGGCATACTTGTGATCACCAGTCTTGAGTCACAGAGACCAAGGAGGGGTGGAGGCCAAGTCCAGTTGAGGGCGTCAAGGAGGGGTGAAAGTCCAGGTGCTGACGGATAGTCTGGGGACCTCCAAGCACATCGCACCCAGCACCATGGAAGAGCCAGCAGTTCTGAGGGTCACCTAGAGCAGTAAACAGCTTGAGTCCTGCAGCAGACTCAGGACATGGAGCCCAGGGCTCACGACGCCTGCCTCCCAGGAGGAGGAAACAAGGTATGGGGGGCCTTCTCCTCTCTCTACAGGGGGTGTTGCTGGTCCCAAGGGGCTACACAAGGCAGCTCAGGGGATGCTTTGGCCTTAGACGATGTCCCCCCTTCCCAAGCATTCCATTGGGTTTTTATGCAATGCTGGACTTGTTAAAAGAGTAAATTTAGCTTTTATGGGGAGAAGCAGCTGGGCTTGGTCGGGGAGGCTGAGGTGGGGCCAGGGGCTCCATGGCAGCCCCCAGCCTCTCAGGACGAGCCCAAGAAGATGCCTCCCTTCCTCACCTGCCACTGCCTCCCCTTGTCACTTATTCTCCCAGTGAGAGCAGGCAGGGTGAGCTGAGGGACAGGAGACAGAAGGAGAGGGCACCCCCCCCCCAAGGTCTCGTTACCTGTGCAACAGCATAGGACAACCCACTGCTCCACTCTGGGACTCATCCATAAAATGGGTAGAATGCACTGCCACCTGACAGGGTGGGCAAGCATGCCTCAGAGTGACCGGAGAGACACCGAGAGGGCCAGGCCCTCTATGTCCCAGCTCTGTGGCTCAGGGTCCTCAGAACCCCCTCCCACAATGGGAGGATGCATGAAAGGCAGTGAGGAAGAGGATGGGGACGTGTGGCTGAGCGCTTAGTTCAGGTGCAGGTCAAAGCCTGGGGGAGAGATGGGAGGAAAGCTTGGGTGGAGGTGGCCTAGACCATTGTGGAGTTTGAGGAAGGCTCAGCAAGGCCCTTGGGAGTCCTCCAGCCAGTCTGTCACTGGGACTCATGTGCCCCCCAGGAACTGGTCTGCCTCAGGCTGAGGGCAGCCTGGGGGCCACTGTCAGCGATTTCAGCAGCAGGCCTAGAGCCTGGGCCAGGTTTGCTCCTGTAGCGTCAAAGGCCCTTATCCAGCCCCAGCCGCCCTCCTCGCAGGATGCAGGCACAGGGATCACCCTCTCTACTCCATTTCCAAGGCCAGAAAGCCACCTCAGAGGAAGCAGTGAGGGCACTTCGTGCAAATGACGCGAGGAGCCAGGGCCGACTGCGCTAGCACTTTGCACCCTGTTACTCCCTGAGGCTGACTTAGGGCTTCTTAGCTGGGAGAGAAACCAGCGCCCCAGGATCCACCCCTGCTGGCAGGTGACAGACAGACCTCTCTCTTGTTCTCCCACTTCTTCACCTTCCTTCCTACCCCTCCTGTCAGAGCATCTCTGAGACTGGTAGCCACCTCCTCTGGGAAGCCCTCCTGGCTTTCAGCCACACACCCCTCTCCCTCCTCCTTGGAATCTCATTACTTCTTAGAATCCCACCACCCAGGAAGATGCCCCAATGTTCAAACGTCTCATCCGTGCTCAGCACTGAGCTCCCAAGAAGCTTGTTTTGCCTTCTGCCTCCCTCAGCACAGGCTGAGCACACCGAAGTCCCTGGATTGATGGGCAATTCCCCAGAATGCCAAGCCAGCGCTTGGCACTGCCGGCTGCAGTGGGGGAGGGAGGGACTATTTATGTGTCCTGATTCTATTAATTAAGCTTATCGCCTGTCTGCTCTGCCTCCGGATCCTGCGTAAGTGTTCCAGTGCCCACGTTAGTGCAGAGCAGGGGAGTAGGGCCGGCCAGCTATCGGAGGGAGGCCTGGGCACCTCATCCCGTACCCAGCATCACTTGGCAGGGGGCATCAGCCTCAGAGACTCGACCTGCCCCAAGGGCATGGGGTCTGGGGGAGAGCCCCACCTCTCTAAATGTCTGCTTCTGCCTGAATGAGAGGGAGGGGCTGGGGCAAAAGGAGCTGAGAGCCTCAACAAGCACCTTCCCCATCCTACGGGGACCGGGCAGGGCCCAGGCACAGTGCCCCCAGGGCAGGAGGAGACCAGGGAGCTTGCCTTCCCCCTGCTGAGAAGCAGCAGGCCTGGGCTGCAGGCACGGTACTAGCCATGTAGGCCCTGTGACACACTCCTGGGAGGAAGACAGGGACAACGCAGTTGTTCCCATAGCACAGATAAGGAAACTGAGGCCTAGAGAAGAGAAATGTTTTGCCCAAAGTTGAAGGAACAGTGAATCCAGGTGTGTTTCGGCTGCCCCACTGCCTGCTGGGAGATGCCCTTCACAGAGAGCAGGCTCCCCCTCCATCCCTATGACCTTGTATGTGACTTGTCCTCTCCTGGGCTGTTTCCTCACCTGCAGAGCATTGTTGACAGCACCCAGCTTGCAGGAGTGTAGGGCCGCCAGGGGTGCTTTGGCCTCCTGGCAGCCTACCCAGCCCCAGTCAGGCAAGCCAGGTAGGAATGGGATCATCTCCTCCCCCAAGGCCTCACACATCTCTAAGGAAATAGAAGTCTGTTTCCTAGGGTGGCATAGACCCGGAGAAAAGTTAACAGAGTCCCCTCTGCCTCCACCTGCCTGTGTAGCTTTAGGCAGGTCACTTCCCCTCTCTGGGCACTGGGGTCATAAAAAGGTCCCTGCCCTGTAGACTGAAGCTGAGGACTTGGTTTGGGAGGCACAGTGGGGGACGGGAGGACTGTCCTCCTCCTGTAAAGGGAGGTGTGAGCCCTCCCTGAGGCCCTGCGGGTGCGGGCATTCCTCGCCCCCAACCAAGCCCTAAGGTCCTGCTGGAGGGAGGAAAGCCAGGATCCAGGCGGCAGGCAGCGTGGGGACCCTCCCGGCCTGAGAACGGCCTGGCTCTCCCGCTCCCTCTGCTGAGCTGGGGCCGGGCCTCCCGAGGGAGGAGCCCTTCCATCTGACCCCCTGGCTCCCGGGGCTGGCCATCCATCACCGCGGCCTCCGGGCTCTGGCTCTCGCGCGCGCCCACCCACCCCGCCTCAGCGCCCCCCTCCTGCCCTTCTTCCCTGGCAGCTAGTTATCTCTGCAGCATCCCAGGCACCTTCAGCTGCCGGGCCTCCCCCTCTCCAGCCCGCAGTAAGCCGCGGTTCCCTGACAGCCTGCCCCTGGCCCGCCTGCTCTGGTTTCCCTCAGTGTCTGCCCTCACTGCCTGCTGAAGGAATGAAGGAGTAACTGAATGAAAGGGCACCTTTACGTCTGGGCAGTGGTGGCACCCAGCCTGGGCCCCAACAGAAAGGGACTGCATTAAGCCTTAAATCAAAGCAATGAAACACCAAGGAGTGGACCAGGACCGGCAGGTGACGGATATTTGTGGGTCATGGGGGGAGGAACGGTGGCCTCCTGGGGAAGGAGGCGTCACAGCATCAAGGTCCTCAGTTTCCAGACATAACACCACCTTACAGTTGAGCGTCTGGCTTGTGCCACAGAAGTTCTGAGTCTGCACAGAACGTAGCCTAAGGAACAAGCCAAGGCAGGACACCTCAGGGGGCAACTAGGATCCATCTCAACATTTCATTTTATCCCACCAGAGCCCCTGTGTGGCAGACTTTGCTATCCCCGTTTTACAGATGGAGAAACGAAGTCTCAGAAATTATACTCTACCCAAGAGCACTCAGAATGTGGTTAGAGCTCTTAGTTAGGATTTGAATAAACCCAGGGCCCATCTTACTCCAAAGCCCTTTCTCTTTCTTATATACCTCCTTCCCTTGGCTCAGGTATAGTCCTTCTGCCCATGGTTCCTTCCCATGACCCCGGAGGGCACTGAAAGGGGGTTGTATGTGGCCACAGGTGTGTGGTCATCCTCTAGATGAGATCTGAAAGGGCCAAGCTCTCTGACCAGCCTATCAAAGCTGCCTGTACCATGGCCAGCCAAAGGGCCTGGGACTCCCTGTATGATACATAGAGGATCCCTGAGTTCTCATGCCAGCCTGGCCACCAGCTACCTCCCATCTCTGTGACCTTGCAGCTCCGCCATGTCTTGAAATCATGCCTGCAAATTTGAGGGCACAGTCACACACACACACACACACACACACACACACACACACACACACACACACAAAGGCTTTGCCCTCTGGGTCCGTTGCAGTTGTCATTTCTTTAGTTGCCCACACTGGGGCCCATTATGTGGCAAAGACAAGACCTTTGGCACCAAAGGACCCCTCGCAGACCCAGAAGCGCCTGCAGGAGGAGAGTCCCCAGGATGGACCAAGGCCTGAGCCCTCAGGGCACCACAAATTCTGCAAAGCTCATGTCTCCCAGGCAAGTCTTGACCTGCCAAGCCTGGGCTTTTGACCTTCATCTCATTCCTTCATTCATAGATGGTTTCCTGAGCACCTGCTATGCCCAGCGCTGAAGAGAGGCAGGCAGAGGAGCACAGGCCAAGGCCCTGCCTCCTCAGCTTCACTGGGGAAAGTGTGAGCTGTGTCAGAGGAGTGGGGCAGGGGGCTGGCTGTCAGTCAGATCGCCTGGGCAGACCGCCTAACTCGGTGGGGCTGCAGTTTCCTCATCTGCGAAGCTAATACTAACACTTACTTCATTTTGGAATTAAATGGTTTCAAAAAATTAAATGAGTTAATGAACATAAAATATTTTGAAACAGACCTGGTACATGGTAAGTGGTGAATAGAAGTTGGTCATTAGTAGGTGAACACAGCTTTTGAGGAGGCCTTTATGCAGCCATGCCCTAGAGCCACCAGGGGTAGAACAGGGCTGGAAGGACCCCGGCCTTTTCTGTGAAGCGCGCTGAGGACAGGCTCCCTATGCCGGGCATACAGGGAAGGAACAGTCTAGGGATCCAGCCTGTCAGCCCAAACTCCCAAACTCTGATGCGCCAGTTCCTCGGCTGGACCCATGGGCTGGGGCGCTGGAGCTCCCTGGCACTCTCCAGGGCTGTTCTCACCTCAGGGGCACACCTGGACCACACCTCACCCTGCCAGACTCTTATACAAATGAGAAGCACATGCATGCGCACCCTCGTACACACACACACAGAATACACGGGTGCGCTGTGAGGACGTGGGTTCCAAATTTGGCAGATGTGTGCGTGGCCCCATCTGTGGGGTGGGGAGGGTGCCAACGTGGTCACGGTGGGTAAGAACACATTTCCAGACGGTGCCAGTCCTCGCCATGTTCCAGCTTGTTGACACAGTGATGGCATAATTACAGTTTCAATCACAGATTAATAGTAAGTCATTTTTGCAAACGAGGAGGCAGGTCTGCACTGGAAAGGGCCCCAAAGGGCCTGTCGCCTCTGCTATCTGAGGCTGCTGGCCGCTGTTTGATGTTTTCTGCCGAGTTGAGACTTTTCTAAGGATGATCATAACAACAACCACCCAGGTAATCATATTCCTGCCTGCCCCACTGGTCTCCAGATGGAAGGAGATGAGGCTGGAGTTTGCTTTGGAGAAGGCATGTGTCTGTGTGTGAGTGTGTGTCTCTGTGTCTGTGTGTAAGAGACTCCTAGGTCAATCGAGATCTGGGGGCAAAGGCTCACTTGTGCTGGTCTGTGCGCATTTGATGTTTCTGTGCATGAACATGTGTGTATATTTGGGGGCGGTGTTCCCATGTGACATTAGCAGTGCTCAGAGAGACCCATCCCCCACAGAGGCTGAGGCCCTTGCTTCCCTCCTTCACCGGCCACCCCGTGGCGGGGGGAGGTGGGAGGGCAGGGGCTGTACTGGAAGACTGGGAGGGACAGAGGAGGCTCTGGGCTCCCAAGATGCCCCAAAGGGAGCTTCGGGGTGCAGCAGGGGCGCTGGCAGGGCCCAGGCCAGCCTAGCACCTCCTGAGGCTCCCAGGTAGGGCTGAGAACCTGCCCAGATGGCTCTGTTCCGAGTGGGGTTGGCGAGGAGCTAATAATAACAACAGTGACAATAACAACCACTTACGTGTGTTCTGAGCTTTCTTCTTTTCTATTCTCTTTTATCTTTGTGATCTCATTTGATCCTCATCACCACCCTGAAGGGAGGGAAGGCAAGCCTCATGACTCCCACTGGCCCCAGTAGAAACAGGGGCTCGACGAGGAAGGCGACCTGCTTCAGATGACACAGCAGAGCCGGCTGAATCTGCTGTGTCAGAGCCTCTGAGGTTCCTGTGGCTGGACTAGACTCCCGGCCCTCTGCTCGGACCTCATAAAGACCTCAGACCCAACACTTCTGCAGGGCAGCCCGGGCCCGGGGCTAAAGGGCAGGCAGGGTTCAGAAGCACAGTTCACGTTTTCCAAATCCTCTTTGGAGCCAAAGGGATGCTGTGCCCATGGGGCTGAAAGTGTGACTCTGTAAACTGGGGTCCCAAGAGCAGGTCAGCCTTGGGCCAACCTCTCTGCCTGGCTCTGCACCCGTGCTTCACTGCTTGTGCGGCCTGACCCTGGCCCCTCGTAGGAGAGCAACTTGGTGAGCTCATTCCCCGCGGCCAAGCCTGGCCTGAGTGGTTTTAACAACCCTGTGGGTGTGGCCCTGCCCAGGCGGCTGCCTGCCTGGTGCCCTAGGCAAGACCAGAGAGCCCCAGAAGAGGCGAGTAGCCAAGATGGAGACGAGGAGGAGCTAGCACAGGCTTGGCTTCCTGCTGCCCGGCCCTGCCCTAGCCTCATGGGGCTCCTGGCTCTCCCTTGGGGCTCCCAGTTACCGTAGGTGCCTGTGGTCAGGCCTGGTGTTTGCTCCACTAGCTAGCAAAGGGGCTGCCATGCTGTGAGCTGTCCCTCTTGCTGAGCTTTCTGACTGCTGTAGAGTTCAAAGCAATTGGAGGCCCTGACATTCAATTATGCCCCACGTGGAGGGAGGACCCTGAAAGGTGGTGGACAGCCCATTTCTGTGCTGGGGAGACTGAGTAGAGCATCACACGGAGGCGAGGGATGAACCAGGCCAGGGCACTTCCAGGCCTCATGGAGCCTCAGTTCCGGACACTCCCCCAGGGCTGAGGGCGGGAGGAGGAGCCCAAGCCTTGCCTGAGCAGCGAACCCAGAGCCCCTAGTTGGGCAGGCCTGTGGGGCCCAGACAGAACCAAGCCCCTTCTTTCCCAGGAGCAGAACTGGGCTTCCCCAGGCTTCTGTTCAGAGCTCTTCAAGGACTCCACAACATGAGCTAACCTGGTACCCAAGGCCCCTCACAAGCTGACCCCAATCCGCCCTTCTAACACAATCTCAGGATTTTACCTTACTGGGGCCTCGGCCTGGTCAGTCCTCCCCACCACCACCGTCCCATCTGTGGCCAATGATCTTCTTCCTCCTCCTCCCTATCTATCTGAAGATTGGCCAACTTTCAAACTGCTGTTCAAACTCCCACCTCCTTCTGATGACGTGCAGCCCAGTGTCTGGCTCAGAGGGCATTCCGTGAGCATTTTTCCCAGTGAGCAAAGGAGCAGATGCCTAGCTGCTTGGCCTGGCCTTCGCTGATCGCTCTATCCTCTGAACCCTTGAACAGTACTTTAAAGTATATGAGCTTTTCTCTGAGTAAAGTTTAGGCCCCAGAAGCCAGACTGGCCTGAGTGATCTCTTCCTTGTGTCATCAGGGGCCCCGGGGCCCCTGTGGGGGCTCCAGACCCCCATTCTGGCTCACAGACGCAGTAATGCAAGGAGTTGGTCAAGTCAGTGATGGGATTTTTTAAAATATGCTTTCTCCTCCTCTTCATCCCAGACCCTACTCTCTAATGAGGAAGAGTATGAGACATGTTCTTTGACTCTTGTTTTTAGTTTCTTACTATGTTTTTTCCTCTGTCACTTTCTTGTAATAAAAACAATACATAAGAATTATTGAGTGCTTCCCCTGGGCCAGGCACTGTTCTAAGTACAATGCATATGTTTATACATTTAAGTCCTATATACCCCGCTAAGCCAGTGCTTCTCAATCAGGGCCAATTTTGCCCCCCAGGGACATTTGGCAATATCTGGAGACATTTTTGGTTGCCACATCACAGGGCAGGGATGTTACGGGGATCTAATGAAGGCCAGGTTGCTGCTAAACACCCCCCGGAGCACAGGACAGCCCCTCACAACAGAGAATCAGCCGGCCGCAAATGTCAGTGCTGTCAGGGCTGAGAAACCCTGCTCTAAGACCAGGGTCCCCTTCCCTATGGGCAGCTCTGTCTCCCCACTCATGAAGCTGAAACCGCTTCCCAGAGGGACAAGAGGCCCCATCAGGATCCACGTGAGGGGGTCCCAAATTTTTTTGCCTCGTTCCACCATCCCTAAGAACCTGGGACACCCTCTGCCGCACCTGCCCCAGTCCTACAGGCCACACTGACCTCTTCTCTCTGAACAAGCCCCTAGCCCTATGCGTGATGCCGGGACCCATCATGGGCAGAAGAGTGTGAGGGCAGGCGCTACATCTCCTCCTGCATCTCCGCCTTAACAGGCCCAGGGCCCTGAACCCGTGGCTGGGCCTCAGTCAGCTTCTGTGCTTTGGCCTATGACATGCGGGATTGGGTATGAAGGTTCTGGTATAAAAAAAGAGGGGATGACTGGTGGACAGATGTGAGGCTAGGGGCTGTCAAGCCACCTTCAGGCGCCACGGGGCCTGGGCTGGAGAGGAAGTGGTGGTTGAAATGAGGAACCTGCTGGGGGGCCTTCCAGACAGTGGGCAGGAGGAAGAGGCCCAGTGCAGAGGGCGGGGTGATACCAGAACTAGCACTGGCCATCTCAGGACGCAAGCCCCTGCTTAGCCAGGCCTCCAGCCACTCTCCCACGTGTGAGACAGTTGGCTGGGGCAAGGGGCCGAGGCTGGAACCAGACATAGGCAAAGGGAAGTATGGTAGGAGAAATAGGCCAAAAACAAGAAGAGACCCCCCAAGGGGATGTGAAATTGAGTAGAAGCCACAAGATAAAAGATGAAAACCCATGGAGAAGGAAGCCCCACGCAGGGGTAAGAAGAAGGCTGCTTCCTGCAGGCAGCACCGGCCTCCACTGGGCCTCTCAGCTTGGCCCCTCCCAGGGCATCAAAGGATGCCCATTTCCCCGGAGCAGCTCCCTAGGCCTCCCTGGAGTTTTCCTCTGGCCTCACCACCACCCAGAGTAGAGAGCTCTGCTTCCCTTGTAAATGGTCAGACCCTCCAGCTGCTTGAGATGCATCACCAACTCACAAGTCTTTTCATCTTGAAGTTTAAGTGCTCCCTCCTGCCTCCACAGGAGGCCCTCTTATGACATGCTTCAAGAAAGGGGAGAGGCAGGAAAAGCAGTAATACAAAGAACATTATTGTACCTTAATATATTATCTCATTCATTCTCATAGCATGCTTGTTGCTATATCCCCAGCACCTCTCAGAATGCTGAGCACAATAACCATACGGTTGAAAAATCAGTGGGCAATCCAAAAATAAAGTTAAGGAAACAATTGCACTTACAAAAGCATCAAAAAGAATGAAATACTTAGAAGTAGATTTAACAAAAGAAGCTCAACACTTACACTCTGAAAACTAAAGAACTTTGAAAGAAATTAAAGAAGACTTAGATAATTGGAAAAACATACGACATTCATGGATCAGGATATTTAACATTGTTAAAACGGCAATAGTCCCCAGTAGTCTCCACCAAAAGTCCCCAAACTGATCTACAAATTCAGTATAATCTCTATCAGAATTCTAGCTGAGCTCTTTAAGAAATTGGCAAGCTGATTCTAAAAGTCAGATGGAATTGCAAGGGACCCAGAATAGCCAAAACAATCCCGAAAAAAGAAGAACAAAGTAGGACTCACACTTCCCACTTTCAAAACTTAACAACAAAATAACAGTAGTCAAGACAGTGTGGTAGCATGAGACATAAAGGCATATAGGTCAATAGGATAGAATTAAAAGTCTAGAAATACACTGATCCATCTATAGTGAATTGATTTTTGACAAGGGTGCCAAGACCATCCAATAAGGAAGAACAGTTTTTTCAACAAATGGTGCTGGAAAAATTGGATTTCCACATGCAAAAGAATGCAGCTGGACCCCTACCTTATACCACACATAAAAATGAACTCAAACTGGATCAAAGACATAAATGTAAGAGCTAAGACTATAAAACTCTTAGAAGAAACAGAGGTAAACCTTCAAGACTTTGGATTTGGCAAGATTCTTAGATATGACAACAAAAGTATGAACAACAAAAGAAAAAATAGACATACTGGACTTCAGCAGAATGAAAAACTCTTGTGCTTCAAAGGGCACCATCAGGAAAGTGAAACAACAACTCACAGAATCAAAGAAAATATTTGCAAGTCACATATCTAATAAGGGACTTGCACCTGAATATATAAAGAGCTCTTACAACTCAATAATAAAAGGACAAATAACCCAATTTAAAAATGGGCAAAGGAAATGAAGAAACATTTCTCCAAGAAAGATCTTACAAAACGCCAATAAGCACGTGAAGTGATGCTCAGCATCATTAGTCATTAAGAAAACGCAGATCAAGACCACAATGAGGCCACTTCATACCCATTTGGGTGTCTAGACTCAGAAAGTCAGATAACAGCAATTGTTGGCGAGAAAGTAGAAAAATTGGGACCCTTATACATTTCTGGGAGGAATATAAAATGGTGCAGCCACTTTGGAAAATAGTATTGCTCTTCAAAATATTAACATAGGGTTGCCATTTGACCCAGCAATTCCATTCCTAGGTATATATATATATTCTCAAGAGTAATGAAGACATACATTCACACAGAAACTTGTACACAAATGTTTATTGCAGCATTATTCATAGTAGGCAAAAGGTGGAAACAACCCAAATCAACTGGTTTGAACAAATAAACAAAATGTGGTATATCCATACAATGGAATCTTTTTCTGCCAAAATTAGTGAACCTTCATGTAAACTATGGACTTCGATAGCAATATATCAGTGTTGGTTCATCAATTTTAACCATCTGGTACCACACTGTACCCAACTAGTATGGGATGTGAGGAGGGGCTGTGGCTGAGAGGAAGGGGTGTGTGGGAACTTTGTACTTTCCACTCAATTTTGCTGTGAACTTAAAATTGCTCTTAAAAAATAAGGTATTAACTTTTTTAAAGAAAAAAGAATGTTGATACATGTTACGACATGGAAGAACCTTGAAAACATATGTTAAATGTAAGAAGCCAGCCACAAAAGACCATGTTACACGGTTCCATTTATGTGAAATGTTCCAAACATCGATAGAGACAGAAAGTTTAGTGGTTAACTAGAAGTGGTCGTGGGGAAGAGGTTGGGGAAAGGGGATGATAACTAAAGCATATAGGATTTCTTTTCAGGGTGATGAAAATGTTCCAAAATTGAGGGTAGTGATGGTTGCACATATGTGAATATACTAAAAACCATTGAATTGTACAGTTTAAATAGATGAATTGCATGGGCCATGAACTATATCTCAATAAAGCTGTTCAGAAAAAGACACTATTGAGACACCTGAAACTAGCCTGTGCATTAGAAAATGGTGTCAGTAAAACTTTCTGATTTTGATAATTGAAAAAAAAATCAATAGATCATATCAGGTAGGTACTATTGTTACTTCCATTTTACAGATGCAGAAACTGAGGCATGGAGGCGTCAAGGGTTACTTGTCCAGGATCACACAAGTAAAAAACTCATGGTCTTTATCCTCTCCTTGTCTCTCCTAGCAACCTGGTCTTTCCCCTTATAACACTGTCACATTGTAATTTTATTCTTTTTGTCACACAAAACAATAAGTTCCTTGAAGGCAGAGACAAGCCTCTTCTGATCACCATCTCTCCTACTATTTAAACAAACATTCTTTAGACCTGCTATAAGCTAGGCCTGTGTGCATAAGAGTCAGTGAAAATATCTAGTACAGGTCTTGGCTCATAGTGGGGTGCTCAGTAGCTGTGTAGTTTGGTTGAACAGATGGATGGGTGTGAGGATGAGTGGGTGAATGATGGATGGATGGACGGATGTGTGGACGGATAAATGTGTGCATGAATGGGTGGATGGTTTTCTGCATGGGTGGACAGGTGGGTCTGGACAAAGGCTGGGCCTGTCTAGGACCACTAGTACCTGGCCTTGCCTCCCTCACCTAGCTACCTTCCCCCTCCTACCACTACCTTCTTCCCCTACCCAATTTTCAGGTCCACCAAATACTGCAAGTTATGCCCACTGTGCAGCCCCTCTTCTTTTCCTCCATCAAAGCTGTCCAAACCTCCCCCATCATTCAAAGCCCCACTTCCTCCAGGAAGTCTACCTAGCCATGTGGTCTTCCCCTTTTCTGCACTCCTTATAATGCACCATATTCGATGGACATCCCATATCATCACCGGTCACCTTGTGGCTGTTCCTGTCCTGGGATGCAAATCGGGATTCAGAGAGGGCACTGGCCTGGCTCCCCACTCCTCTGCTGCCCGAGCAGCTGGTCAGTGGCAGGCAACGGGTGAAGCCACTGATTCGGCAACATGGGTAAGAGTCATGGCTTCTCTGTTGCTGGAGAGGGAGGACCCAGGCACTGGTGAGAGGAGGGCCCTCAGGAGCCCCATCTCCACAGGAACTCAGGCCCAACCCTGCGGGGGGCTAGGCCAGTGCCTGACCCCTTGGACAGGCTGGGACTGGGCTGGAGGCGACACACAGGCCAGGCATGCTGGCCACAGCAGGGGACAGGCGTGGGCGCCTCCCTCCCCTCCCGAGCCCAGCCGACCAGCCCCCAGGCAAGCTGGAGGCCTGTTTGCCTTGGCCCTGAGCCAGGGCCGCCCCGCCAGTGAGGCCCGCCTGGCTCCAGTTCAAGGGAAACGGGATGAAGATGGGGCCTCCTTGGCCGGCGCTGGGCTAGGTTCTGGGGGCGGCTTCCCAGAAAGTGCCCGCTGTGGCTGCCTCAGAGCCGCTGCTGGGCCTGCCACCTCCTTTCCCCTTCTCCCTCTCCTCCTCTGTGGACACCTAGCGGAAACAGATCATGAGTTCCCAGGAAAAGATCCTCAAGCAGGGCCCAGGAGCCCAGCCACACACCCACACCCGCCAAGTGAGCCAGCCATTCCCTGGTGCCATCAGCCCACACTGAGTACCTACTATGTGTAGAGCAAGGACCTGCTGTCAGGGACTTCATGGCAGTTCCACGGTGGGGCCTGGGGTGGGAGTGGAGAGGAGGCCCCCAAGGGTCTGGGTGCTCGTACTGGAAGCACCAGACCTGGAAGAGACCTCCCATTTATCTGCCCACACCCCAGGGCTCCAGGTGAAGACGCTGGGGCCCAGAGGAAAGGCATAACTTGCCAAAGCCACACAGCAAGTTAACTGCAGGACAAGCCCAGGCCTCCTGGGCATGGGGTGCCCAGCCCCCGTTGTTCTAAGGGTTACCCTGGCTGTAAAACTCCATGGCTCTCATGATGGAGCTACATCGCTCAGGACATTGCTACCTCAAGGTCAGGTCCTCTTAGCACATTCCCAAAGGTATCTGTAACTTCACAGCTCTGCCCCTGCTGAGTGACCCAAGCGACCACCCAGGCAGGGAGGAGGCCGTGGCCATCACCATCTCAGGAGGGGCAGGGATTCCCAGCCCTCCTGTCCCAGTGGGATGGCTCTGCAGCCTGCCGTGCCCTGTGCCTCTCCTGGCCTCTAACGTTGGTCAGTCTTCATAGCTGCAAACTACAGAATATTATTCTAGCTGAGTTAAGCACAGAGGAAAAGTCATAGAAGATCTAGGGTAAGTCACAGAATCAACAGTGGGCTGGAAAGCTTCTCTGTAACAGGAGTGGCTGCCAAAAACACTCCACAGAGCTGGCCTCTCGAGAACCCACTGGCCCTGCCACCAAGCACCAGGTGACTCCTCCTTCCCCACTGACATCAGCACTGGACACCGGACACCGGGCCATGCTGTTGGCCCAAGAATCCTACTGTTCCCCAGAAATGGGATGTGCCCACTGCCCAGCCCTAGACTGATTCTCCTGCATCCCTGTTTCTGTTCCCAGATCCTGATTCCAGGACCAGAACGGGGGGGTTTGGTTGGCCAATCCCAGGTCACATGCCTATATACTTGGCTGCTAGGGAAGCTGGGAAAACAGGTATCTTGTCCTTTAGCCTCCCAACAGACTCAAGAAAAGAGAATTCCCTGAGCCAGGTAGAAAGCCCAGGTGACATAGAGCAAATCGGCAATAAAAGATGTCCTCTTGATTGCATTCCCCCAACCCCAAGTCCTTGTTTACCCTTCCCCTTCCCATATGAATATATACATAGAGGGTATTGCTGAAGGGCTGTGGGGCTCAGTATGTAACTGTATCATGTGAGGGAAATTCTTTGCATAGGGCACAGCACGTCACAGGCGTTGAATAGTCAGGTTCTTCTCCATGCAGGGCATGCAGGTGGATGAGCTGAGGGAAGGTTACCTGTGGCTCAGCTAGTTGGTGACAGGATCTGGCCTGGGTTATGTGACTCCTCTCCGTGCTTTCCCACAGCAGACAAGCATGGGGGTTATAAGAACGTGTCAGGGAAAGTGCTACAGAACATTCATACCAGTAGAAGAGGTTGGAAGGCTTCTTTGAATAGACAGTTGAGCTGGACCTTGAAAGAAGAGATGGATTTTGTCCGAGAGCCCAAGGGGCCTGTGCAAAGGTGTGGAGATGTGAAAGTGCACGGCTTTTACAAATGAGACAACTCAGAGTTGGGCTTTACAAAAAGTCTACTACCATAGCCAGAAGTGTGGATCAGCAGGAGGATGAGCTTGAGTACTGGGAGAATGGCCAGGAGGCCTCTGACCTGCTCAGGCCAGAGGCCAGCAGTGACTAAGCCGAGGCAATGGCAGAGGAACAAAAGCTATTTGATACACAGAAACTTCCAGTCCAGGGAGAGAGAAAAACACATGGAGAGGAGCAGAGGGGAACGGGGAGAAGGTGACTTGGCTTTCAGGAGGTGAATTTGAGGTGCTGGATTCTGCATTCAGGGCCCCTTTATGTGATGGGGACAAAAGTCACTAAGAGAGCAGTAAGATGGAGCATTCCTTTGCCTAGGGTTCTTGTACGGTTTGAGGCAGCAATGGTAAGCTGTGCGGGGCAGAGAGTGAATTCCAGAGGAGAAGCTCTGACAACAGATGGCCCCTGAACAAGCTTCTGACTGGGGAGAGTTATCTGCAGGGCTTTAGTTTGCTGAGTGGGCTCTGCAAGTCTGGGGCCAGAACGGAATTGCTGGAGACAGCAGAGCAGAGGCTGAGTCTGCCAGTGGGCCATTCCCTTTCCTTCTGCCATGCAGTCCTCAGGCATGCTTACAATGTGGGGAGGAGAGGGGGGAAAACATGGTACGCACAGTATTTAAGGATGATTGGCACCAAAATGAGGGACTGAAATAAACCAAGGAAGGTGAGCTCATGTATCTGATAACAAGAGACCCAAGCCAGCAGAGAGGTGGAGGGATGCTGTGCGGCAAGCCCACTAGGCAACCTGTCCAGGCTAGAGCAGAAGAATAGAGGCTTCAGGTGAGAAAAATATTGAACTAACAAACTGATAGGTTTGACCTTGAGGAAAACTGTATTGAGCAGTGCCTGAAGAGTGTGAAAAGCAATGGCAAAAAAATACAATGAATTGGAAACAAATGAAAAGAACCTAGGTAAGAGCTGTGTGAGAAGGTAAATGCAATCATGGTATGTCCCACAGCTCAAAAGTGAGTGGTGTTGGCACAGTCCAGTGTGAGTATTAACTACTGATGAGAAAGGAAATGGTGTGAAGATTCAAGAGAGCTAATGCCCAGCTAGAAAGTTAATAGATAATACCTGAAATTGACATATCAAGAAATAACATTTCAGAATAAGAATTTATTTTAGAGTAAGAATATATTTAGCAATATGGTGATAGAATCTCATTTCTAAAGTAAATTACTCCTCAAAAGTAGCACTGAAGAAATTGAAAAGGGCTTTAACATTTTTCTTAACACACCTCTGTACCTTGTGAATATTTGAAGATGAATTATATATTATTACATATTAAACCAATAATATATTCTTAAATCCTGAAAAAAATATATGGTGATTAATACCAAAAGAAACAGCTGGAAAAGTTGAAAGGGTTCTTTCTGGGAAACTAACAGTGAACTGCTGATTTTCATTATAAAGTTTTCAGTAGTCCTGGGCCGATTTAAATTTTGTGTATAAATTATTTTGAAAAAATGAATTAAAAAATAGCCACAAAGAATAACAAACTAAGAGAAAAAAAGGCAAAAGATACAAACAAGAAATTCATAAAAGATATACAAATGCCCCTGAAGCACATACAAAAAATCACACACACACACACACACACACCAATGATTAAAGGAAACATCAGAAGTGGCTGTGCATTCTCAGGCCTGGGACATGTTCTGACTGTATCATTAAAAGGGAGAGTGCAGTTTATGAAATAATATGATAGTGTGATTTTATGACCATTTAATAACTTTGAACATCTACTCTATGGTGGGCACATAAGAATGTGTTTTTAAAAAGTCTAAAAGGGATATGCTCAAATGTTAGGTTCTCCATGATTGTGAAACTAGAGGTGATTTTTAGAACTTCTATTTCCTTTTTATTGATTAAGCCTCTAGTTTTCAAAGAGCGAAGAGAGGTTGCTAAAGAGATAAAAATAAGTAGCAAAACAAAGGCAATTTTATTCATACGCTTACCCATTTTGAGCACCCTCAAAGAAGGAATAAAACTACAATGAATATTGGTTTGAATAAACAGCCAATTCCTGAGCAGCTCAGACACTGTAGAGATTGTATCATGATGAGCTTTCTACTCCGGTGCCTGGTAGCGGCTGGCACATAGTACGTCTTCAAATGAACACTGAACAATCAAAAGTAAGCAGGCATTCATGGGCTATTGTAGGCAGGGGGCTGACTGCATGTATGTGAGCCTCCAATATGTACATGCTAATAACTACAAGCAGGGATGTTAAAAGGATTCAAATGAATGATGCATCTAAAGCACTTAGCACAGTACCTAGCACTTTGTAAATGCTCAAGAACTACTAGCTGCCATTAGTCGTAGGAGTAGTAATTGTTGTTGTGATAGCACCTAGGATTCTACAAATCCCACCACTCATGCAGCTGCCCATCCGCAAGGCTCTCAGACAGTCCTCTCAGCAGTCGTATCCTCACAGGCAAATGGATGTTCCTTTTCCTCATTGTGCTACTCTCTGCCTCCCCTCCCTCCTCTGCCTCCCGCCCCTGCTGCCCACTGACCGCTGGAGAAAGACTGGCAGCCTGCATTCTCACCTGAGGCTAGCCACCAGGTCCCAGGATTCCACAACCAGAATGTCCCACTCTCACGCCCTCCCTGCCCCGCAAGATAAATGGCAGCACAGCACACGTGCTGTGTGCACGCATTAGGTCCTAGAAGAAAGAGATAAAGGGGCAAAAGAGAAAACAAGACTGATTTTGGGGGAAGGAACCGCCATGGATCCCCTTTTTAAAAAGTAGTCTCTACCTGACATATAGCACACATACAGAAAAGTGTACTATCTTAAGTGTACATACGGCTCAGTGAATTTCACAAGTGCAACATTCCATGTCAACAGCCCCTAGATTAAGAAACAGAACATCCTCAGCCCCCAGAAGTTCCTCCCATGGCCCCTTGCTGACGTCTAACACCCTAGGTTCATTTTGCCTGGCGCTGAATTTCACACGAATGGAACAGAACAACAAGGTGTTGTACAGTGTGTGTTTTGGGGCTGGCTTCCTCGGCGCAGTGTATTGTCTGTGAGACTCTCTCTGCCGTAGCGTGGAGTTGTCCTTTCATTCCCATTGCTGCATGGCATCCACTGTATAAACAAACCACATTAAAAAAAAATCAGTTGGAGTTGTTCCAACTTTGGGGCTGCTGTGAGTATTCTTGTACACGTCTCTGGGTGGAAATATGTATGCGGTATGGTTATCTGTAGCTTTAGTAGATACTGGCGAACAGCTTTCCAAAAACGGCTAAACCGTTTTATACCCCCTCCACCCTCACCAGAGAGTTCCAGTTGTTCTACACCCTCACTCCTGTTCTGTATCAAGTGGTACATCTCTTAAGTGAATACTAGCACCTTTTAAAGTCAGCTCCAGTACTAGACAACCATGAAAATGACTGTCTACAGAAATGTCTGGGGTGTATCCATAAGTGACATAAGCGGGTTGAAGGCTGAAATGTATAACATGGTTCCATTCACGAAAACAGTGTATGTGCACAAGGAGAAGCAGAGGCCCAATTCAGAAAGGGGACGTATCAAAGCCCCCACAGTGGGCACCTCTGGGAATGGCTTTGGAAGGCATAATTTTAAACAATGACACTGAGGATAATTTCTACATTTGATTTTGTGTTTTTCAGTATTTTTTTAGATTTAAAAAATGAAACTGTGTGAATAAGATAGAATTCTCCATCCCCCATTCCCCATTACCAGCACACACCATTCCATTACCTAAGGCTGGCAGCCTGACCCTGTCTTTCTTGTTTTTCCCAGCAATGCCTCCCGCTCTGGAATTACCCTGGGCAGGGCTTCTGGGACAAGTCTCCCAGGCACTATAATTTCCCCGGCTGCAGTGTGTCATTAGAAGACTGGGTGCTGATGACATGAGACCCAGATGCGGCAAAGATTGCAGGTTCTGATGGCCCAGGACTTCCAGTCCGCAGAGCATGCCTCCCGGCACAGATACCCCTGGAGTCTCAGCCGCTTCAGTGCAATATGGGCCTCGGGTTGAATCTTAGCCTTGTGTAAAGAAACCCGTGAAAACCGCTCTTTCAAAGATATGCAGCCTCCTATGGGGGCTCAGAGCTGAGAGCAAACTTGTGGAATTCAGCGGCTCCACCACTCTCCAGCTGCCCCTGGACCTCCACTTCCTCACCCGTAAAATGGGATAATGACAACCTTGCCTTAGAGACAACATCATGTACCTTGCAGAGTGTCTGGCGCAAAACTCAACCTTCAGTAAATGCAGGTGTTGTCGTTGTTACGATTATAGTGGCACTGTCACTGTTGCCACTCACCGGAGAAGCAGTTTTCCATTCACCTTCTGGGGGAAAAGTACAAGAATGCACTCTTTCTTTTCATAAATATTAGAAAGCAAGTCCAAACCCACTTTTCTTGGGGAAAACTGAATTCCCCTGGAACCTGAATGCATATATTTTAGTTGGCAAGGTAAGTCATCACTCAACATGGACCCATCCAAGGCGTGTTTGTCAGGCGCCCACTATGTGCTGAGCCCTTAGTTTCAGCTCCTGAGGATATGGCAGCGACCAGAGCAGAGTTCCTGCTGTCACGGAGCTTAGTCTCTGCTAGGGGAGTCAGACAGTAGCCAAACTAACAAACAGGTGTATAGTAAAATGTGAAACGTATATAAGACAACACATATATGTGTCAAACAGTGCAACGACGAAAAATAAAGCAGAAGAGGAGTGATGTATGGGAGCACTATCTGATTGTTTGAATCCGTGTGTTTATTGAGCCAGAGCTCTGCTCTAGAACTTTGTTCTTGGCTGAGTGAGGAAGCCAGGGTGAACCCTGGTCCTGGCTGGCTCTAGGTGGACACTGGACTCGGATGGAACTGGAGCTTGCTCCAAGGGAGATGGATGGTTTGAGGAGGAAGGTGGAGAGGGGCTGCCAGTGGCTTGCAGGAGGTGAAGAGCAAGCAAGGAGGATTTTCATGACGTGGGGGAGACTGTGCCTTGGAGGGCACCCCAGCAATCCCTCCAGGGGCACCATGGTACGCAACACACTGGTTCACGTCAATGATAGCAGGTATTTACTGAGCGCCTCTCATGAGCCCAGCACTGGGCTGTGTGCTATAAAAGATTCTAGTAAGTATGAGAACGGGGACCTGACCTCTAGGAGCTCCAGTTGTGCTGGAGATACAAGACCAAGCTCCATAAAAAGAAGAAAGCAAGACAGATTGGGCCAAGCGCCTGAGTAGGTGAAACAGGCCATGGATTCAAGACAGGCAAACTGCCAAGTCTCAGTCGGGTAACATATAAAAGTTGCACATTCCCACAAAGTCTGCTGTAGGCCCAGTGGCTTTCTGGGGCAATGATTCAAGGACGCAGGCTGTGTTCATCCTATGCCTCCATCAGCTCAAAACATATCTTCCAGGTGCCTGTAGCAGGAGAGACTGCTGGGTCATTGCTCCCCAGTTCTTGAACGCTTTAGCCCTGAAGGGGCCACGGCATTTCTCCTCACAGCCCATTGGCCAGAACTAATCACAGGGTCCCAAACAGACTGTAAGGGAGGCTCTGGCACAGGGAGCGCATGGGCACTCCCCGAGTAGGCCATTCATCCCTGCAGGATCTGGCAGGCGAAGTGGAGCACGATGGGTTTGAAAGGGGTATTGGAGAGAGCAGATGAGTGCCATGCTTTGAGGAAAAGAGCTCTGGGATAGACCTGAGAACTGCCAGGATGGCTTTGCCACCTCTGGGCTGGGCGACTCAAGTTCGTCCTCAGTTTCTTCTTCTAAAACCAGGATAATCAGAGCTCCCATCCACAGCCATTAGACCATGTGAGAAAGTGCTCTCTGTGCTGTTATCTACGAATTAGCCACAGTTTCTTTTGGGTTCGACACAACTGTAGGAGACACAATCTATTTCTTTCTTTCTTTTTTCTAATTAAGGTGTCATTGATATACAATCTCACGAAGGTTTCACATGAGCAACATTGTGGTTACTACACTCACCCATATTATCAAGTCCCCACCCACATCCCACTGTGGTCAGAGTCCATCAGGGTAGTAAGATGCCACAGAGTCACTACTTGTCTTCTCTGTGCTGTACTGCCTTCCCCGTGCCCCCACCTGTGTTATGTGGAGGCACAATCTATCTCTACCTTCAGGGTCCTGCTGTGAATCCAGGACGCAGATTCCATCTCACGCTTTCCCGAAGTGCCCACACTGATCTGGGACCACGCTCAGAACAACACCAGGAACAAGCGCATAGTCTTCAAGTGTCTTATTTTCTCCACAGACAATTCACGTCAAGTTTGCATTCTGTTATGTACCATCCATGGGCTTCTCTTCAGATAAAAACAATCTATTCTTTCTCTCCGGAGGCTCCTACCACAACGGCAGCTCCAGGAAGCTGCCCAGGGTTTATTCATCACTTCGCCAGGCCCAGGGCACACATGTTCATGGGACGACCTCAGAGCTGGGGTCTAAGATCCTGCAGCTCTCAAGTATGAGGAAGGCTCATCATACAGGCTCCCTGGCAAGAGGCTCCCAGTAGTCCTAGGCTCTGTGGCTCTGATGGACGTCCGATAGACCCCAGCAGTGAGTCCAGCCTGGCCTGCACCCCGGCCAGGCACCCTTGCCCACCCCCAGCCCCCAGCCAGTAAATCGTCCTGAATTAATCAAAGCTCTTGCACGGGTCCGAAGCCACCAGGGGCTTCCTCCAGCGGCCACTTTGTGTTCTGTAGATTAATTGCAGCTGGGGGAGGGGAGGGAATCCATTTTTAGAAAATCATTACTTTCAGAAAGAGGGGGGTGCTTCTGGTTGGGGAAAACTGCTGAGCTGGCAACTCAGGCCCGCTGCTCAAGCTCCAGGAAACCCGGGGCTGTGCAGGCTGTTCGCGGCTCAGCGGGCACCGCCCTGGGGGCCTGTGCCCCTCCTCCTGAGGCCAGGGCACCCCAGGCCTCCTGCCCTGACTCCTGCCAGCCTTCCCTTCCTGCTCTGACTGGGGCTCAGCAATCGACTGGCATTCTGAGCAGGAAGGGGTCACCCCAATACCAACCAACCCCCCACTGTCACTTAACTGACGGTATTCTCTCAGCCTGCTTGCTGTGCAGTACCGGAGGCCACTGTCGGCTCCTGCCTGAGGTTCCAGGGGAGAAGGTAGGTTGGGGACCCCTAATCGCCACTGCCTTGAATACAGCATCTAGTAGACTAAACGGAATGAAATTGCCATCTTTGTAGGTCAAAGTGGTCAGATACTAGCAGTCCCACGTGGCTCCACCTAACTATCATGTGGCCAGCTCTTCCGATGTATTTTCTCTCTAATCCCCCTTGGCTCCATGAGGCAGGTATGGTGTCCATTTTAGATTTGAGAACTTGAGGTTCAGAGAGGTTCAGTGACTTGCCAGAGTGAGTACTCCAACCCTGGCCCATCTGACTTCAGAACCGCAAGTCACACCCTATTTTCTGTCCGGCCCCCATGCCGCCGGCCCCCATGCCGCCGGCCCCAACACTGCCGAGGTCACGGGCGCACTTTAGCACTGACACACTGACAACACTTCGAGGAAAAGCTCCTCTCCAGGCTTGGTGAGGGAGCTTAACTGACCCAGAGGGAAGTCTCTGCTTGCTGCAGACTTGGGTGCAGTTCCAGCCTCCCTCACGCGCAGGACCTGGGTCAGTACGGCCTGCCTGCCTCGCTCTGTGGCTTGGGGTCATAATGCTGGGAAGGCCCTCAGTGCGCATGGATGTGTACAGAGGTCTGGTGGTGTTTGGCAGTCACATTGGCTTGGTCCTTTCAAACCAGAACTTGTTTTGGGAAAAACAGATGCCCTTGAGATTAGATAGCACAGAGATTAGATCACATGGAGGTGATGAAACCTGACATTGCCACTTGCCAGCTGGGGGACCTTGGGCGACAATGTAGAACCTCAGTTTCTTCATCTGTGGAATGGGGCTAGAAAGTGGGAGCTGTCTTTACAGTAAGGATTATGTGGGACAATCCCAAGGTAGAGTGCTTGAAACACCGCGTCACACAGAGGCAGAACATAGCTGCCGCTGCTGCCGATCGTCAGCCAAGCTAAGCCTGTGATTCTCTCTCCCTCCCCAGTTCATGCGACAGGCTCTGTCTGAGTGCTGTGTCAGGAATTGTTAGGGCAATTCTAAGTGAGGCTTCAGGGCATCCCAAATGGGCCCCCACTGAGACCTCAGAGAACCAAGAGCTTACAGTTCAGCTGGGGGAAAAGGGCAGGGGTTTTTAGAAGCTGGGAGGCTTCCTGGAGGAGGTGTGGCCCGAGTTACATCCTGAAGGATTGGGGAAAGACAGAGCGAATGGCAGGAGCTGGAGAGCACTGGTTTGGAGGCACATCAACCAGCCTGTTTGAGGAACTACAAATTGCCTGCATGCCTGGGCCCAGGGGCCTGGGGAGGGGTTCAAGTGGGAGCTTGGCAGAGGCAGATGCTCAAAGGCCACTTGGACTGGAGGAAGGCAGGCCCTGAAGTGAATCATACTCGAGGGGGTAGAGAAAGGGAACATGCGCCTTTGGAGAGCGATTTGCATTTTGTAATTATGGATTATATGAGACAGCAAGGACAGGATTTGGTTTTTTATTTACGGATGGCAGACAGGGCAAGGGTCGTGGGGGAATCCAGGATTCCGGCTGGGGCTGAGGTATCCACAGGCGGAGAATGAAGCCATCAAAATGCTGTGGCTGCCCCAGGACAGGCAGGGTGAGGGGGGTCAGCTGCCAGCCAGCACCTGGCTTTCCCTGAACATTTTTCTCTCTCTTCCCACCCAGAGTCAGCCACCCCATCAGGATCCACACACCCTCACCCCAGTTCCAACCTCCTGGGGCTGAAAGTCAAGTCCAGCTGACGGAAGAAGGCGTGAGGTCCCTGTCACAGCTCTGCCTCCTGAAGCCAGAGGCCCTCTCCAAACAGCGGGGCCAGGGGGCCGCGTGGTGCCCCTTTCTCAAGATTTCCAGTTGTGGGACTGGCGCCACACAGGATTCTATCAAACAAACGTCTCTGCAGTGCATGGACCAAGGAGTAAAACCCCTCAGCCGACGCCAGACCCTGATCTCGCTAGGCACTCCCTTGCTGATCACCTTGGGCAAGTCCTTTAACCTCTCAAAGCCTCCATTTTTGCAAAGAGTCCTAATGAGAACTAAATAATTTCCTAAATGCTTAGCATCACACCTGGCACCTAGCTAAGCATTCAATACATGGTAGCTTTTATTATTATTAAAGAACTTCCTGGCATGCCGATGCAGGTTAGAGCAAACTAGGCTTTGACAGCTCCCTCGTGTAGCACCCTCCACCCCACCCCTCACCCACCACTGCCACTCTGGAGTTGATTAGAATGCTCCTTGGGTGTTTTCCAGAGATGGGATTCTATACTTACTCTTGATTGCAGAACGAGAATAAATGGAGGGAGGTTTCAGTTTACCTGATAAAAAGCAAAAAGGTGCTTCAAAAGAGATAGTGAGCTCCCCATAGCTCATGTAAGCTGGCCCAGTGGACCATTTGGCACTGATGGTCTGGAGCAGAAACCAGCATGTGTTAGCCTTTCTCACCACACAGCTGTAGAATTCCCCGGAATATTGCCAGTAGGCCGTAGTGCTTTGTGTCACCATTTGGCAAGAGAGATTATTGGCAATCTTACTTTGGCCCTCCGGAAAGGGTTTTGGAAATCGTGCCGGTTTATGATATCCGTAATCTTAACCCCCACTTCAGAGACCCCCTTCCTGTAAGGTTCAAGACCCCGCAAAACAAACACCTGCACAACCTGTTTGATGCCTAGTTTGGACCCATGTCTCGTGCAAGAAGCCTTCAATCTAAAACACAGATCAGGTTAAACAGCCGAAGTCCAGGGGCAGGACTGAAAAGGCACTTTACCAGAGGTGCCATTGGGGCTGGGCAGGGCCAGGGTACTGGAGAACTCACAGAAGAGTTCAAGCGGCTGGGAGGGGATAGAGCAGAGCAGGACCTGGACTCAGTGTACTCTGCCTCCTGGAATGAGGTGGCCTGACCCCTCAGCCCATCAACAGCACTCCACTTCTGCCTTGTCTTCCCTGAGGTCTTCAGCCCTCAGGGAACCTGTCCTGCAATCCAGTGGGACAGTGACCTCCCTTTTGGAAAGGTGAAGTGGGCTCCGGATTTAATGCCAAGTGAGGAATTAGTAAGCAAGATCCGGCTGGACCCAAGTTCTTGGCATCACACCTACCCATCCTGGGTCCCAATGCTACCTCCTTTCCAGTCACTTGAAATTCCCTTTTCTCAACTCTAAGCTTTGAAAAATCACCCACCTTTGTAACTCTGGGCTCCCTGAGGTCGACAAACGTGAGCCAGCCAGGCAGCTACACCCCCAGGGTCACTGTCCAACAGGGACATCTGTGTAGCTTCAGGATTCCTAGGCACATGGGCAATGGATACTGAAGAGCAGGCTGTCCTGGACATTCCTTTGTGGCCTCCCCAAGCAAACCTGGGCCAGGGTACCCCGAACTGTCCTGTCCCTTTTCCCTCCCCTCCCACCAGAAGAAGAGAAAGGAGTTGGAGGACAACACAGAATCAAGTATACATTTTAAAAATTGTTTAATGGAACATAAACTCCTTTAGAAAAACATTCAGCCAGGTGATAACACCCATAGAAAAAAACACGAATCTTGTGTTTATCTTTTTTAATTTGGCATTTGTTATTTGCATTTATATTAAAGCAAAGTGCATCTTTTATTTTTCTTGTTTATACACATTGCACAATACATAAATAATGATGCTTATAAAACGTCTTTATATTTACAAGTAATAATATATTTATATATAACATAAAATACATTTTTTTCTTTAATAAATCTCAGGTTTTTTTTTCTGGAGTCCTTTCTCTCTCAAAGCACTACAATGCTAAATTTCCAATGAGAATGCTTCTCTTGTTCATTTAAACCTTTGTAGTTAGAAAAATAGCTTATGTTAAAGTCTAAACATGCTCATTGAGCTAAGAGCAGTGTCAACATATCATACGAGTGTATGAGTTGTAGAAGAAATGACAGAGTTGGGTGTCAGCCCAGGATGGTACCGTGGGTTATGATGGACTGAATCCTTCTTGGTGGGGAGGGGGGCTGCTCCCCTCGCTGGTCTAACAGCAGAGCTCAACACACAGGTTGCAGAGGGGAGGAAAGTGCTGAGCTGGTTTTCTGAGTCCGGGAAAAACCTGATGTAACCAGGGCAGGGGAGAGGCTGAGGGGCCTGAGAGGGTACAGGATGAGCAATACCGTGACGGGACTGCCCATCTCAGAGAGACCCAGGGGCAGATGGCCATGAAGGAAAGACATGACAATGGCAGCAGGGTGGCCGGAGGGGAGAGGAAGACAAGCATGGAAACAACTGGTTCTGGTCCAGCCTCTTGCAGGCTTGCTTCTAAGAAGACTGCGGACAGGCCCGTGTCCTGGAAGGGGAGAGGCAGAGCCTCGCTTCTGGCAGCTGCTGGGATACCCACCACCAGTTTGCTCAGGTCCTGCCTCTGCCCCACTGAGCGTGTCCAAAGGGCAGGAGAAGACACTGCAAACCTCTCAGCCAGAGATGGCCACAGAAACACAGAGCACGCCGTTCCCCGTCCCTGCACCCTCACTCACACACACTCGCTCACACACACGCCCTGACAAGGGGATGACCCCAAAGTTAGGGTCCGCTCCCCATTCACACTGTGTTTGGTGCTACTCTGACTTTTGCTTCCCCTTTTCATATTGGGCTGTTCTGCCAATCACACCCCACCCCCACAAAAATCCCAATAATTCTTTCCATAAGCTATTTCTCAACAAAACAGAACATAAACAAGAATGACAAGCGTGTGTGCACACACACACTCACATGCACACACACGCGTGCACACGCACGCGCACACACACGACGACCAGTTTGCATGAAAAGCAAGCACTCCGGAGGAAAATATTAGCAGCAAAGTAGTCTGGACTGGGCCCGCTCGGCTCACGCTCCGTCCTCTCCCCACGCGGCTACCGGCTATTGAAGATGACCTCCAGCCAGCACGGGCAGCTGCTGATGAACTGGCGGGTGTAGCACTGGCCCCAGCCCTTCACGAAGCTAATCTGCACAGTGAAGCCAGTCCACGGCTGCTGCATGAACTCATGGTCGTTGGGCCGCTGCAGGCTGTACGCTTTCTCATAGTCAAAAGCCTTGATGGAGAAACCGGGGAACACTTTGTGTACCAACAGCGTCCTGGAGTCCGGGTTGTCCAGTGTGGCTGACTTGATGAAGATGGGGTAGCTGCTGCGGTTGTACACCCACACGCCATCCACTTCCCTAGTCAGCTGGATGCCACAGCCTATCTTGCTCCGCACTTTCTGCACCAGCTGACTCTTGTTGTCCGAATTGAGCTGTCCGAGGCAAAAGCCATTCCCCTGAGGTAGATCATAGAAGATGTCCAGGGAGGGCTCCTGGACACAGTAGAGCCTCCCCACTCTTGTCTTCTCCTCCCAGTATGCCACCACGCACCAGTGTGACCGATCCCCAGGCTCCAGAAGAAGTTGGGAATCTGAAAAAGAAAATGTCAGACACGGTTGGTGGTGACAGAGACTTCCCTGCCATCAAGACACAGCACCCCCGTAACTGGCTCATCTCTCAGGACAGGACAGGAGGAGGCCACGGTGGCACCGGAGGCTCCATAGGTTCTGCAGTCCTCCTCCGGAGCCTGGAAATTTTGACCCAGTGATAAAAGACCAAACCTGCCTTTGAATATGGGGCTTGCTGGGGTGCTTCTCTCCACCGCATCATCCTGCCAGGGATCCAGGATGGCAGCAGTGCATGTGCCCACCTGGCCAAAAGTGGTCCCATCCCTGCAGAGCTCAGAAGCCAGGGGACCCTTAGTAACCTGGCTGGCCCTTGTTTTGGGGCCAGAAAAGGTCTTATACATGGTCTAGAATTACTTCTTTAAACTGGATGGAACTGAAGGCTAGCTGCTCCAGCCCCTGGTCATCCTCATGAGAAAACTTGGCTGCTCTGGTCCTGGGTATGGCACAGCCAGACCTGGGTTCTAGGTCTCCAAACTCCAGGGCCACTTACTATGTGGGGTCTCTATGTTTGTCACCCCATTCTCAGATCAGCGCCCTGGTTGTAAGGGAGTGCTATCTGGTTAAAAGTTAAAATGAAGATGATTTGGGGCAAAAACACCTATCTTTCTTAAAAAAAAAAAAAGCAACTCTCTGTGTGTCTGTGCACAAACCGTGGATTCAAATCAAAATGCCAAATCACAACCTGCAGACTGGGGTGAACCCAGGGTACTTTATTGAAGCTCCCTCCAGCTGAGACAGATTATGTGTGTGAAATGGGAATGACCTTCCTTGAAGTGCCCCTTCTCTGCCTGCACCAGCCCTCTGAAGCCTCTCAGTGCCCTGGCCCCCTCTCTGGAGACCCCTCCCCAGCCTTCCTCCAGCAGCCTGGGAGGCTGATTCTGGCAAGGTGATCTTCCTCACCAGGCACTCACGGGTCTTTAAAGGGGGGTCATATGGAGGAAAAGGGAGCCCCAGTGGCTGGCATTCTGACTCAAGCTGGAGCCGGCGGGGCAGGCCTCAGGCCGGGAACCATAAATCTCCCGCCAGCCGGCTGCAGGAACGCTGCGGTTTGCGGTGGCAGGGCGGAGACCGGAAGTCCTGTATTTGTTAACAAAAATGGGGAAAGGCAGGGGGGAAAGCCTGAGGCAGAGGCCTCCTACCCTCCCCCTGCAGCCCTGCTTCTCACTTAGGAGGGGAGAGGGTTTGGGCACGAAGGTGGGATTGGCTGTGAGATGTTTTCTGGTTTGGCCTTTTTTGTTTTGGAACAACTGAGGGTCACAGAGGATGGGTTGTACAGCTCAGCTGGGGGTGCAGGAAGGCTGTGTAACCCGGTACACCTCAGTACACTAACTTATTCCAACACTTACAGGCATGTTAGGACCTGGGAACCAGTCAGTCCCATTAACATTTTTTTTTTAAAGCAGCAGCCAGTCTTGCATAGAGGTGTCCCATGAATAAGTCTGTACAAATGTGCACTGTGACCCACTGAGGCAGCCACACACACCAGAGCGGCCGTCTCCTACAGTCACCTCAGCTGACCTTCTCAAGGGTATGCCCAGACAGCTACCCAAAATGGGGACACGAAAGGCTCACTCCTCTCCCTCAGTCCCCACCCCAGAAGACTGGCCTGCCACCCCCAACACATGCATCCATCAACTGCAGGTGTGAGAGAGACTGTGTGTCCATGAGTGTGAGCACACGTATGCGCATTAGCATGCACACACACTGGAACATATGGAAAAACAAGAGAGGGGCAAGGGCTCCGAGCAGAAGGCCACTCACCAGGCATTGACTTGTTTCTGCAAAGTATCCATCAACTGCTGATGAACCCGTGAGCACTGGCGATCTTTGAACTTTCTTGCTGAGGGAGTTCAGCTCTGAAGGCTACACTAAAGACCCATAACCTCCATGTAAATGAGAACGCTCTGGCAAGTTTACTGGGAAGGAGAAAGCCCTCTTCTGGAAGGCACAGGGCGTCTGCCCGCCTGTTTCGGGGAGGAGGGTGTTTTGAAATTTAAGAAGCTCTCCTTTATCCCAACCCAGGACAACAAACCGGGCCTGGAAAGGAAGACAGGGGGTGGCTGGGAGGGAGTGCAGGAGACCCTCGGCAGAGCCTTACAATAGTGCGTTTCATGGAGTCCAGCCCCCCTGAAACCTGGCACCCGCTAGTAGGAGAGAGGCGGGAGAAGAGGTGTAGGGACGGTGGTGTGGGCTCTGCTGCCCCTGTGCCAGGCCCACTGGCATGGGGTGGGGGCCCTGTCCGCCCACTGGGCCTCGTGGGGCAGAGGAAGCTGGTGGGGCCAGGGCCTTAGGTCGGCTGAGCTTGGCCCAGCGCCCTGGGCTGGGGGTTGGAATGGGGAAGCATTCCGGGGGGTTTCTCTCTCATCTGTGCTGCCCACCGGTCCACCCAGGAATTCGCTGCCAGACTTCTCCTGGAAAAAGCCTTTTTCTCTTCCCAGCCCAGATCAGCGGCAGCGTATGGGTGTCCCTGTGTGTGAACAAGGCTGCTGCAGGCCCACTAGTGCCCTAATCTGCCACAGAAGGACCCTTGCTGGCCCCTCTCCTCCACGGACCCTGCTCCCCGCCATCCCCGCTACAGCCTCCCAGCGTCTGGTGCCCGTTCGCTCTGCACTGCTCCTGCAGTCTCTGTCTGAGCACAAATCACGCTCTCCAGCCAAACCATCGCAACAGAAAAGGCCCCTTAACACATCACACTTCTGGGGGCCTTGTACAACACCCCACACTGGCAATTCAGAGATGTGCCCCAAATTCCCCATCATCTGGGCTCATTTCTAGGAAGCACTCAGAATCACCTTCAGAGAAACACAGTTCCATGGACTGAGCCCACAGCCCACAAGCATCTCCCCACAAGATGCATGGGGACGCTGGGCTCCCGGGGGTTTCCCAGGCCTCATGGCAGGGAGCAGGGAGGACTCACACAGGAAAGTCTCCCTCATTACGGGGATGAAGGTTCTCAGAAGCCCAGCTTCGGCTTCTTATCATGGTTACTGACACTTCACCTCAAAGGCAATGCTCGCTGTCCCCTATTAACGCCCCCCAGCTTTACAACCTTTTCTGGTATTTCAGCAACTCCTCTCCCTCCTCAGAAAACTGTTATGTGCAGGGGCTTCATTTAACACTGTATTTGTGCATTTTAAAAGCATCCAAAAGAAAAGCTGTGTTGTAGAAAGCTAACCAATCAGATGCCTGCTCTCACAATTTTTTCTTTTTATTACAGTTGAGGGAATTTTTGGAGCAACCCCAGCAAAATGCTGAGTCGGCCTAAAATTCCTTCAAGGTTGTTTGTCCTCCTCCCTTTCCCGTTTCCCTTAAAGCATAAAATCTACCCTTTAAAAGGAAGGGGGTTTGTGGGTGTGGAGAAGGGGAAGGATTTCGCTTGTGTTTGCACTTGCATTAGGGAAGACCACGTAACAAGGAGCTCCCTGCCTCTTACAAAGAGTTATTTAATTACCCTGGTCATGAACGAACAGATCAGACCCTCTGGAAGACCAGAGGCTCATGAAGCACTCTCAGCTCAGGGTCTCAACGGCATTAGGTGACCAGACCTCAAGGCCCCATTTTAGGTAAGCGAGGAATTCCACCCCCCCCTTTTAATTTTTTTATCTGAAGGTGTGAGGGATGAAGAAAAATGGAGGGAGGGAAGCAAGACCCAGCTCAGGGCTTCGGTGGCACCATTTCTGGTCTCTAGCTCATGAAGTCGACCGTGAGGCTGGAGAGGCAGAACTCTCCCCAAAACACCCAGGGGGATTCTGCAAAGCCAGTGGGGTGTGCCTGAGGGCAAGGCCATACAAGCCTAGTGGTGCCCTCCCGCAGAGGTGGTGTTGAGGGGGAGAGGGGGCCCCAGAGGTCCTGGCCCTTCAGGCAGGGGCGGAGTTGGGAAACGAAGGCAGCTGGCCCTGTCTTAGATGTGAACTGCCAGGGCACCAGGGAGCTGGAGTACAAAGTGAGCAACAAGGGGTCTCAATTCTCCTGTCTTGGATTATAAAGGGGTATTTCTTTGTCAAAATCCAACAGTAGGACAGGCCTGAGCCCTGTCCTGTCCCACCCCCAAGCCAGGAGTCCAGCAGAGCACGAAGCTGGAGATGGAGAAGTCAGGGAGATGGCAGTCTGGGCAGAAATGGCTGCCTTACCGCAGGCTGATGGGGGCAGGCAAAGGGCACCCACGGAGAGACTCAGCAGTTAAAACCCGGCAAGCCAGGAACGCAAACACCACCACGCCCCACTGGCCGCAGGTCCAGGGTCCTCCCTCCTCGGGACTCAGGCACCACCAAGGGCTGCCTCATCCTGTGCTCCCCCACCTCAGGCACGTCAGGTCAGCAGCCCCAGCCAGCCCTGCTCCCCACCCTGGTCAGGAAACAGGCAGCCCACCTCAGGGACAAGGACTGAGAGGGACGGGCCAGTCGGTCCATCCAATCTATTATCATCCCAGATACTTGCAAGTAATGAGGACCCTGGTTGCTCTCTTGATTTTAACAAAAAATGACCCAGAACTAAAGCAAACACGTGCAAACTTGCTGAAGTTTCTGGACACAACTTGAGTTCTGGAGTCAGCTCTGATCTACCAGGTTCACAATCTCATTCAGAACATGAGGGATTACCGGCCTCCCACAGACGCCTTAAGGCAGCACAGACAACTTCTGGGCTACCCGTGGGGGTTGAAAGAAACTCCAACAGTTCAGGTTAACTCTCAGTTACCCAGAAAACACTCAGACCTAACCCATCATCACTACCCCAAGCTGGATTGGAGAATGTTGTCTGGCTGGTAGAAGGCAGGACTGAAAATGTTGGATTTCTTCTGGAGCTTTCCAACAAGGTTTTTCCACTGAGATCGCTGGACCTGGGGGCAGGGAGGGGGTGCCAGAGGGTCTCCTTCCAAGGCTGGGGTGCTTCCTCAGGTCCCTGGGCCCAATCAGCTGAACTCCCCAAATCCCACCCTTAGGGAGTTCCAGCCATAGTACCTCACCCCCACCCCATGAGAGGTGGCCAGCTATGGAGCCAGACATCCCGTTCAGATCTACCTTGGCACCTTGGCAATGACAGACACATCCCTAAGACAGAGCTGCCTGTACCAGCCTCATAGGGTTGCTGTGATGATCTGATAGTGGCAGGGGCCAGGGCTCGGCTCTCAACTACACATGGAATTAATATCTCTTAGGTATCTTAGATTCTCCAACTGCTCCATAAATTGGTGACCCCAAGCCCCTGGCCCCCTAGGTTAGAGAACAGTTCTAGGTCATGCCTGCCTACCTCCAACAAGCATTTACGATGTCCAGGCCTGGTTGGAAAGGGCTCCTAACAACCCTATGAGTTTGAGGTTGCATGCTATTACCATCCTTACACTAAAGTGGGAAATGAGACACAGGCCACTGGCCAAACAGCAGAACTTGGATTCAAGGCCAGAACACTGACTGGTGTGAGCTGTGGTGGGTAGCCACCTCAGGCCTGTAAAGCCACAAGTAAGCGTCCTTCAGAACACTCTGGAGATGCTGTGTCTACTTTAGGGCCGAGTCTGGGGTGCAGCTCCCTCACACCAGGAATCAGGGAATGACCTGGCTTTGCCAGCCAGCTGCTCTGCGACCTCGGCCAAGTGACTTGTTCTCTCAGAGTCTCAGTTTGACCTGTCCATAGCTCCCATGACAGGGGACTGGGGCAAAATGTGTCCCCTTCAGGCTCTAGGAGTCCCTGGTCACACTCTGATTCGCAGATGTGCCTGACCAGTGTTAGACAGCACTGGTTCCATTTATTTTTACTACCTTCCAAAGAGTAAGAAAATCATTATTTGGAGAACAGGGCACATTTTTGCATTTACTCTGCAACAGTAAAACAAAATCAAAAGGGAAAGGGAATCTGAGCCTGATTTTACAGTGTCCATCTCTAAGCCAATTAAAAAAAAAATTTTTTTTCAGAGCTGCAAACTTGTGTTCTTCCCGTCTTATCATTCACAGCCCTCAGGAAAAGGTGAGTCTCCGAGGGGAGGGTCTGCTTTATCACCGTCACTTCCAATGTCCACCCAGGCCTGGTGCTCTGACGTTTCTCACCCATCACTACTCTCCTCCCGCAAGCACTCCCAAGCTTACGTATTTGGCAGGTCCTGCTAGGCTAGAAGACTGACTTGTGACTGTGTCTTACAGACAAATTAGGATGAGTAATGAGGTACTAGAGCTAAAATGTACTCTGCTGCTCCTCAAACTGGCCCCACCCCCACCTCCCAACGCCCCTCAAATGTCTGTGTCTGAGGCCCCCAGACCGGGGGTCCCACCAAAGAGCAGTATTTTGCCATCAGGGCATACAGTCGAGGGCAGCGCCAGCAGGGGAGGGGAGCCACACAGATCGAAAGCTCCTGTCTGTCTCGCCAGCAGGGCTGACGCGGCTTCCTGTGCCCCAGCCTTCAGCCATGCAAATTATAGCGTGTACCCGGCCGCCTGCCTTCTCAGGAGGCCAGCTCTGCCCGGCTCTGAGAGGACTCAGAGGAAGGGTGGGGACTCCGAGCCAGGCCAACTCCATTCATAATATTCACAGCAAATGGGCCTCCCCGTCGTTTCTCAAGTTTGAACTTCAGGACTTCCACTCCCTGGTTACCACAAAGCTCCCACTGGCACCCCCCCACAAATAACTCAGCAGCTCAGAAAGGGGGTTCACAGAGTCCCCCATATCTGCATGGTTTTACCTGCTCACCTGTCCGCCCACTGGGGCCTGGTCACCCCCAGGAAGACAAAGAGCAGGCAGATGGCCAAGTCAAATCTCTAACCTCAATCGCCCACCTCCCATTCAGAGAATCCAGAAAGCCCCCCCAATTCCACATGTGGATCCCCAACTGGGAATGCACATGCACTCGCTTGCATACACAAATGCAACAAAAGAACCTTCCCTTAAATGACCAAAATGTGCTCCTTTTCTTCTTTGTATTGACCTCTGGTAAGTAGGAGGGCTACATGCTAGATGCATAAGCCAGTTTTCTGAAAGGACACAAACCCCACGGGTACAGCATAGGTTCTGCAGGTCTGCGGGCTCTGCAGTGAGCGGCTTTTGCTGTGGGCCTCATTTTAATAAAGCCCCGTGCACACTGACCTCCAGTTCCCTGAAAGGTACTACAGGGGCCCAGACGCAGGCCCTGCCCTTCCCCCTCCTTTCCCTCCCCCACTCTTGTTTCTCTAGAGGGTAGGAAAACCATCGAAGACATGGAAAAATACAGTGAGAAACAAAAGTCCCTTTCATCCCTCCCCTCCCCCAGATCCCCTTGTTCCATAACAATTATGAAAACTGCTGGATGGGATGGCATTTTGAACATTTACTGCATTCCGGCCAATAAATTCCAGCGCAGGATCTGATGGAAAAGCCTCCCTTTCCAGCCAGCTCCCTGGCTCCCCGCCCCCCTGCTCATTCCCAGAGCCCTCATTCCTTCTCTTTCTTTACAACCCAACACCAGGGCCTGGCCAGGCCAGGGCCGCACTGTACTCACAGGGAAAACAGGACAACTGACTGGAGACGGCGTGCAGACTGGAGAGGTTAATCATTACTTCTGTCTGCCTCCATAATCTAATCTCTCTGGCTTTGACACACTCCCTGTTCTGCCATCCCAGCCCTTTCACCCTGAAAGTACCCAGGACCTCCTAGGCCTGCGCCCCCACTCCCCGAGGTCCTCCCTCCCTTGTGAAAGAGGAATGAAAAAAAGTCTCTCCCTCCCTGGACTGCCATCACAGGCTCCTGGAGTCCAACATAAATCACCAGCTGCTCTGTGCAATGTGCCCCACATTTCAGAGGACTCTCAGCCTCCCACAACTTTGGGTTCCAATGTGGCTTGTATTACTGTGGAGAGCTGGTCCCTGCCCCCTCCACCCCCACACCCGTCCCTGCCCCAGGGCTCACCCTCAAACCCACCCAGGTGCGTCCAGGAGTAGGATGGGCAGTTGGACACCCCCCCACACGCCCCACGTGATCAGCCTGCGCAGACACACAAGTCGAGATGGCCCTGCCTCAAAACCTGTGAGCCAGCAATGCCCCTTCTGGGTACATACCCAGGAGAGTCTCAAAGACATTATTTATACACCCATGTTCACAGTAGCATTATTCACAAAAACCGAGAAGTGGAAGCAACCCAAGTGTCACTGAGAAATGAATGGATAAAGATGTCATGCATATTTAAAAAGACTACTACACACTACAATGCAGATAAACACTATGCTGGGGGCATAATAAGTCAGACACAGAAGTTCAAATATTCTGTGATTCTTCTCGTGAGATTCCAAGAGTCGTCAAATTCTTAGAGGCGGAAAGTAGAATGGTGGTCGTCGGGCGCTGAGTCTGGGGGCAAGGACAGGGGGTTAGGGTTCAGTGGGGAGAGCTGCAGTTTGGGAAGATGGAGATGGACGGGGGGCAACGGCTAGGCAACTACGTAATGCCACCGAACCCAACACTCGAAAAGGGTGAGGATGGTAACGTTAAAGAAAGAAAAGAACGGCCCTGCCCCTCCTAAGGGGCTCCCACAGGCTCCCCATCAGTCTTCCTGATTTAGGGGATTCCATGAAAACAAGGACAAAGGCCCCCTGGAAATGTATGCAAATTTTGTATGCATATGCATTTTTCTGGGGAAAGATTCCTCCGCTTTCATTCATTTCTGGAAGAGTTAGCAAGCCAAGAAACACGAATAACTACAACTTTTTATTTGTGAATGAAAGAGGCCATTAGCTACCTCCCACCTCAGCAACTGGAGTCTCATTTCCACAAGCCCTCAAATCCAAGAGTTTAAGATTACCTATCACAGGATGTCAGAAGCACAAGGGACTTGGAGAACAGGTCCAATCTCTTATTTTGCAGATGAGAAAACTGAGGCCCAGGCCACAAAAATGGCTCACGTTAAGACCTTGCAGCCGGCTGGTGACCGAGCCCCGCCACCTTCAGCCGGGAAAGCAGGCCAGCCTCATGGGACAGAGACCTGGAGGGTACTTTCCCTCCCATTGTCATTCTCCAAGCCCCCTCCTGAGACTCAGGCATCCGGCAAAAATGGAGATGGGGACTGGGGGGGGCCTTTGGAATCTTTGCTGCCCCCACCTGCTCCAGGCCTCTTCCCCAGGAAATACCCCCCAAGTGGGGTTTTAATTGTGACCCCACTGAGCTGGAGACGGGGGCCCATCTATTTTTAAGAACTATGCTGTGCCACCCAGGTCACAGAGAGAACTCAACTTTTGCTTTTCCCTCCTGGTTACTGATTAGTGAGGGGGAGGGGCTGTGTGGGCTAAGAGGCTGCCCTGGGGCTGGCAAGGTCCCCAAGCAGAGCAGCCGTTCAAGGCCCTTCCTTACCTGTGAAGTTCACTTAGCCTAGCGGGGAAGAGGACACTCGTCACTAACTAGGTGACTGGAAGCAGTGGAAGGTGGGGAAAGGTAAAGGCGACAACAACCTGACCTCCTAGTGGAAAATGCAGAAAGGCACGTCAACTGATAGGACAGTCATATCCTGGCATCCTATTGCTTTTGTTCTGTTGAGCGACCAACCCAAGTTAAAAAATAAAAAGGCAATACTGAAATGAACAAACCTGAGAGCCACCAAGAGACCCTGGCCTGGTTATCTGAATTATCTTCTGTCTGAAAGGCAGAAACTCCCAACTTTGCAAGATAAAATCAAGTTGAGATCAGTTCTTTCCTTTCTGCCCTGGCCAAAACCAGAGCTCTCTGACTTTTCTGGCTGGTGGGGCTCCACAGAGGAGCAAGAAGATGAACTAAATCTGTGAACTCCCCGAAACCAAGCCATCAGTCAGCCTGGGGGAATGGACAGGGGCAGGATGAGCCTGAAAATGAAACACTTGCTAATTGCGTATTAATTAGATTATCTCCAAGACCCCAGGCAGGACAGGACCTCAGAAATGGGCTTGAACCTCAGATTTAAAATTAAAAAGGAAGAGCTGCACCCCCAAATGGTCTTCAAGAGAATCAAGCCCATCGGAGTTACAAAAGGAAGTCAAACCCCTGGACTTTGAAGATGTCCCTCTTCCCCAGTGGCTGTCGAGACATTAAACACTATCTTTCCAGATGTTCACATCCATTGCCGCTGCCCCCCACCCTCTGTGGTCCCACGAAGAGCCAGTGCTAGGCTGGTCACCTCCACGTGGCAGCATGGTCCCAGGTAGGTACCAACAGGGTCTGGACTATAACCGTACCTCCTAATGCTGCTGCTGTCATCTTACAATCAACAAGTGGGGGAAGGAGACAGACCTCTGTTTATCCACAAGCTTGCTTTATCTCAGCTGTCGCCAGACCATACAACCAAAGCAGAAGCAAAAGCCACCAATGACAGAAGAGTTACCTCCCTGCCCGTCCTCGCCCCCGCAGGCTCAAGACAGTTGCCCCGGGGCCCAATCCTGTACCTCTGCCGCGTCTTACACTTCACCCTGGGAGCCCAGGAGACCTGGCTCCTTCTGTCCTGTAGAAACTGCCTGCAAGAGGCTGCCCTCTGCCTGACTCCCGACACTGCAAAGTCCTGTCAAGAGCCTCCACCTCACTGAGCCCATAGCTTCAGACCGACCATTACATCAGCCGTTCTTCATTCTACCAGGGCCCCAATACTGCCTCCTCCACACCTCAAAGAGCCTGGCACACAGTAGGTGCTCAGGAAATAGGTGCTAAATCGATGGACCACAAAGACAGGCTGGGTCCTCTCCAAGCAGCTGGCCCACCCAGCTTTACACCTGGCAGAGGGAGGCATGTGTGAACCCCACCACACACACACACACCCAGGGTGAGGTTCTTACAGGCAGAGGCCAGCCAGAAAGGCCCAGGACCTGTCCTGGCTCCCCATGGAAGCAGGAAGAAAGGAGCCCGCGTCCTCAGCTACTCCCCAGCCAGCTGCGGCAGATCCCCGAGAGCTGTTTGCAAGCCAGGTGCCGGCCGGGCAACCTCTGTGGGCACACCACCTACCCACAGCATTCTGCCTTGGCGTCCTGCTCTGTTTGGACAAGTCACCCTCACCAAGTGTTCAACAATGCTCTTACACACCCCAGGGCCCTTGTTGGGTTATGAAAACAAAACAAAGCACACTAAGGAAAAAAGCTGGGGGGGTGGAGAGCAGGAATGAGGGGGAAGCCAGCAAGCCTCGCACAAGTCTCTTTGTCGCCTCCATCCTAAGGACGGCTCCTTGGCAGCGCAGCTGGGTTAGAACAATGACATTGTCACAGAGGGGCTCACAGACCCAGAGATGAATAAGTGGGATGAAACTGTTTTCACCTCCAGGACAATACCACCTTCTTCTCCACACCAGTGTTGGGCTGTGACAAGCCCTCTTTCTGGCAGAAGCTTCTAAGTGACTGGTGGGGCACGTGACCCCCTTCTCCCAGGGCAGAGCACAGCTACGGGGCAGAGTGGTACCGGGATGGCTCTGAAACCTGTCATTCCTCACTAGAGCTCTAGAAATAGCCTCAGAAGATGAGAAACTCGGGGTGGCAGAGGGAGGAACACGGACAGGACGGGGCTCAGTTCCAACCTGCCAAATGCCCTGCACCTCCATTTGAGGAAGGAAAGGAAGGGGTGAAACGGCTAAGGGCCTGAGCAAATCCCCACCTATCCCCAACCAAAAAAAAAAAAAATTTTTTTTTCAAGTTACAACTGAGCTAATGACACTGGGTGGGGCTCCGTGTTGAGGGCCCACACGGCCAAACCAAAACTCACTTCCAGCCAAGACTGCCTGGCCTCACCATTTGGGGAAGGAAGCTGAAAAGTCATGAAAGATTCTTTAGTAAACCAGGAAATAAGGCTGCAGTTAACATTTCAACTGAAGGTGACCCTTCTGGTAAAATATTTTTTTAAATAATAAAAATAACATAAAGTTCTCAAACAGCCTCTTTCTTAAAGAAAATGGCCTAAAAGTTCTCGTGGGAGTGGAAGAAGGAGGGAAAAGAAAACAGGGCAGCCTTCTCTCTCAGCCACTACCTTTCACGAATAACTTTTTTCTGGAGTTCTTCTCATAAAAGGAATGATGCAATTTCCTGTCTTGTCCCAATATTTCCTGCTCATTTACAAGGTGAAAGTCATCACCCTGTTTAAAACAACTGTTCTGAACTCTCTATAGAAAGTTCCTTTGTTCATCTAGTGCTCCAGCCCTATCACAAAACCTACCCCCCTTAGAATATAAATACTCTCACTTTTAACACCTTTAAAGAATTGGCTTAATAAAAAAAGCCTCCTTCTCTCTGTAGCATTACTGCCTCTATGATCACAGCTTCCCCAGGAACTCAGCTAGGGGTCCAGATGCCCAAGGAGACCCTTGGGGAAAGTGGAAAGGGGGGGAAGCAGCCAAGACCTGCAAATGAGCCAGCATGCTTTGGTAAAGTTGCCACGACAAAGTGAAGGTTGCTTTCTTGGTGTGTTTAGCCACTAAATTGAGATCTGTGCCTCAGCAGTTAATAATATCTTCCTGCTGAAAATAGCCTGGAGAGGAAGCCTCTCTGTGACAGTAGGCATGCAGCCAGACTCTGGGCTGGCCATTCAATACTGAACGAGAAAGATGGCAGGACCAGTGGTGACCTCCCAGTGGCCGCTCTGTACAGTAGTCTTTCACAAGGCTCCCGCAAAGGGAGGGCCCCGGGCGCGAGTCGTCTGCCTCTGCCGCCCTGTAACTCCGCGAGGATGTCTCATCCACCACAGGCCCTAGCAGCGGGGGCCAGGGGAAGGGTCTAGAACACCCTTAGGGGAGGGGAGCCCCAGGCTTTAGAAGACAGCCCCTCCATCACACTGGTTACCAGTTCCTGGGCTGGCTGGACAGGAGGGAAGCAGCGGGCAGGCCAGGAGAACATAGTATCTGTGACAGAGAAGGAACAAATGCACTGGCTTCCCCTGCAGGAAAGTCAGGCTCTGAAATGAACCACAGGGAACTTTACCACCTCTTATTTCTGCAACCTATGTGGAAAAGGGGGGACGGAAAAGGGGAGGTTGAAAAATCAACACTGAGGTGTGCCTGCTTCTTCAGGTAATAGACAGGTGACACTAGAGAGACAGGCTAGACAAGCTTCCAGCCCATGACCGTGACGCCCACCCCAAGAGACCTCAGAGGTGCTTTGGAAACAAGTGTCTATTGACAGCAGATCCCAGGCACCTAATTCTCTCCATTCTTATTCTCAGAGTCACCGTTCTCTATTGATACCCAAGTATCTGCAGGTACTTAAAAGCTAACACAGGTCATAACTTTAAAAGAACCATGGTAAAACAAGCAAGACATACAATTAACCACCAGTGACACTGAGTGCATTCACAGAGCTGCGTGACCACCGCCACGATCTAGTTCCAGAACATTTTTATCACCCCAAAAGAGAAACCCTGTTCCACAGGAGTCACTTTCACAATCAGGGAGTCACTTTCACAATGTCACTCACAACAGCAAAGCCAGCTGGAAGAAGGTGCAGAATTAATACACCCTGTCAAATTTCTACAATTAAGCAGAAGTCTAATTTGAGAGGTTTGAGAAGAAGGTCAGTAAGTAAAATCCTCGAATTCTTCACTGTGGAAACATATATAAAAATCAGAGAAAACATGCATGGCCACCTAGAAAAACCACCAAAGATGCTCCGCACAGGAACACAGACCCCTTTGGGGGCTTCCCCAACTTGTCTGTGCACTGCCATCACCTGGGGAGCTAAAGGGAAATATGGATGCTGGGAACCCGCTGACAGATTCTCATTTGGGAGATCACAGGGGTTCTAATGTGCATTCAAGTCTGGGGCCCACCACCCCTGCCTTTCTTTCCCCACCAGGTTAACCTGCTTCCAAGTTGGTGCTCTAGCTTCCAGGCCTGGCCTGAAGTGAGCAAATACCAACATGGCAATCACAGCCCTACAGGAACGGTACAGTAACAGCAACAATAAGGAGCAAAGGAAGCCAAACTTGACCATGAATCCTTTGGCATTTCCTCCCTTTTCACTGCCCCACTGGCTGCGAGCTTGCCACAGAGGTCCCGCAGGTCTAGGGGCCGCTCAGCCACAGCCAGGCTCTGCTAAGAAAAGGCTGAGAGGAGAAGATGAGGGCGGGGGTGGGGGTTAGTGTACTAGGGGGTTGCCAAAAGCTACACACTGGAACCTGGCACTCACCTGGCCTCCTCCCCCTTTGCTGGCCAGGGTTCTGCCTCAGTGACAGGATGTATGAGGCAGCAGCCCATCTCATCTGGCCTAAATGCCGTCACTCTGCTTTTAAAACTCCTGCCTGACTGCCTCATTCTTTCCAGGACAAGAGGGGTTTTGTCAATGAGCCAGTCTCCCGGGTGAGTGCATGGCCTTGAGCGCTGGAGAAGCCTGAACTGCGGTCAGGACCGGCCTGCCCTGGGCAGTGGCTGTGCACCAGGTGAGCTGACCCTAGGCCCAAATCAAGACACTGGCATCTAGGGAGATGTGGGCTGGTCCCCCGGAGACCCGGACAGTCGCTTCTTACGGGGCAGGGGGTAGGGGAGGAGGAGCTCATGGTCACATGTGCTGGCCCACCTGACTCCCTAAGAACACGGCCACCTGGAGGAGCTCGATCCACCAGCACCCTTCATGGCATCAGAGACCTCTGTGAAACCACCGCTGCTTGTTCCCAGGCAGGAGAAGGAGACATGAAAAACACAGCAACAGACACGCAGGCTAGTTTCCCAATTTGCCATCACCATTCCAAGTCAGACAATAAATAACTGTTCACATGCAACGGAGTAACTCCTTAAAAACAGGATGGAGTGATCTTTCCTAAGCTACTTGGTTTGAGCTCAAGTTGACAATGGGCTGAGCCACTGCACTCTCAGATTATATAGGTATTGTTGAAGACTCCCCCAGGAGGCCATCACAGGGATCAAAGAGAAAGAAAAGATCCTTGAGTGGCTGCTGACCATTTGCATCGCCCAGACTTGGGAGCTGAAGCTGTACGTGGACCTTAAGACCTCGGCCAAGGAGTTGGCCTCCCTTGGGTTGGTGGGCAGTCTCTCCAATAAGCATAACTTTGAACAGCCAAGAGACCAGGTTCCCTCAACTACCCCCACAACCTCACAAGACACCTTATGTCACCACTGTCCCCTTGACATCCACAGTGGAACCCCTTTTGAAGTTCAAGTAACTACAAATGGTTGCTGGTCTCCAATACCTGCCCCAACCAGTGGAGGTCCATGTGGCTGAGGCCCACCCAGCTCCAGACATTAATATATAAAAGAAGCTGAAGGATGATGGGTCTGCAGCTAAATAACCTAGAACTTGAAAGTGAAATGGTGTTCCTTCCACCCCCAAACCAGGATAGCAAACAAGCTAAATGAAAGCCCCACCAGAAACTCCAGATGGAGGCTGCAAAGATGACAGCTTCCAACACATGCTTTTAATTACCAGTGATGCAGTGAAAGCTCTGGGAGCAAAGCCTCTCCATTTCCACCACCAAGCTGAACCTAGAAGCTTAATGTCTACATTGGACCTCTCCAAGGTGGGTCTTCCTGGGCCAGGACACATTCCAGCAGCAAGGGCCTATTCTGGAGTTGCATGCCTTTCAAAGGCACCATACCCAGAGACCTTAACCTGGGCTGCCAAATCACAATACAGGACCAATCCACAGCTACTCCCCCTGCCCTCAAAGTGCAAGGCGAAGCTGCCCTGACAGCCACCTGCCAACCCAGATCTATCCCAGAGCCTGCCTGTGGGCACCTGCCTGCCCGTGTGTCTGCGCATGGGATCGTCTATCTGTAGGTCTGCAGAGTGCGCACATGCGAGCACACACACACACACACACACACACACACACACACACAAAACCGTGCACACAGCAATCCATCTGTCTCTGCGTGCCGGCTGTCAGAAATGAAAGTACAATCTCCTGGAACCGAGTCCCAGCATTCTAAAAATGTGCCGTTTTCCCAGACTGAGGAAACTTGTAGGGGTGGGGTGTGTTTCACTGCAAGTCCCAAAGGCCTGGGCCTGTCATCTCAGTCTCACCGGCCAGACCCAAGCGGCAAGGCTGGAATTCCAACCTGCAGCCAGCGGGCCTGCCCCCAGGGCTCCTACCCGCCCACTCCTCTTCCAACAGGAAAGGGAGGGGCCAGCCTTGGAGTCACCCCGGCATTTCAGAGGGGGCATGCCTTTGAGCACACCCCCAACTTCCACCGCAGAGGCACCACATTTTCACATTCGGCTGTTTTTTCTTTCCCTTCTTCCCTTGCCAAGAGAATCAAGCCCTGGCTCCCACTCCGACCTTCCTCCCACCCTAAACTGAGCCCCATTCATTAAGCCCGCTCTCAGCCAAGGCAGGACAGGAAGGGAAACAGCACACAGGGCCTGTGAAAGAGACACTCAGGTTATTTCAAGGGGGAGGAGAGCACAAATCCTACTGGGTGCTTTTCACTGCTCCCCACCTTGCTGCCCACTTGTCCCCATTCCTGGAAACCAGTTCCCACCCCTCAGCCTCTGCTAACCCCTTCCCCTACCAGCCGCCCTGCCCTGCCCTGCCCCATTCAGCCGCCACTGCAGCCCCACCGGCCTTGGCCTGGCTGCCTCTGCAAGGCGGACACACCCAGGCCACCCCGCCATGGAAAGATCAACTTCTTGGGAAGGAGGAGGTTTGGGCTTTCTCCATTTGCACCCCTCTACCCTGCATCCAGCCACTAAAGTCACCTTTTGGAGGCATTCTCGCTACAAAGGGGGTAGCGTGGGTTTTCTCTGTGCCCATCCCCACCCTCGACACCCCCAGACTCTGGCACCAACCCAAAAGCCAGTTTCTTCAATTTCCCCAAGGCACATTATTAATAAACTGCTCCAACTCTGAACAGAAAGAGCTCAAACTTTGAAGCCTTGGGAATTAGTAAATTAAGAGCTAAAATTCAAAACAAATGCTCTTTCATGTGCAGCCCCCACTTTTTTCTTTTTGCAGTTGTGTTAAACCACACACCCCCTTCGGAGGCAGCCACTCCTTCCTAGCAGCTCCTCATTAATCTAATGGTTGCAATTACCTTGGGGAGTGGGGGACTAGTTAATAACTGTTTTACCCCCGGTTTCTTCCTAGGACTGGAAAAGCTTTTGGAACATAAAGCCCCCCCATCTCAGAAGGGCCTGCATGGGGCACACTGTTTAGCTCTCAGGGCCAAGGAAGGAGGCGCCTCGTCTGGTCGTCATTTCCTCCAGCAGAGGAGACAGACAAGATGTTATCAATAATACAAACCTTCCGAAAAGCCCCCTTTCAAAAGCTACCACTTCCCTTGCTTATTTCATGTGGTTCAGAGCGGCTGGGGCTCCTCCCTGCACATACAGGATTTGAAGAATAAAACCATCTAACAACATCCTGAGTGTGTTATTTTACCCAGACCCCTTCCTCTCCTTGGCCTTCTTTCTTTCAGGAACTCTCTCAGCCTTAGAAAGCAGAAGAGATGGAGTTCACATGCTGCTTCATGTTCTGCCTCCTCCCTGGCCCGGGTCTCCTCCCATCCTCATGCCCAAAGCCCCCTCCCCACAGGGCTCCCCCTTTTCTGCCCAGTTCTCATTAGGAGCTTTGAGTAAACAATACCCTCTGTCTCAGATAACACACAGAGTATATACTGCACTGAAATAAAAACAAACAAGGGTCTCCCCTTAAGACATTCTCAACAAGCTCAATTCCTAGAGAGGAGAGCCTGGGAGGGAACTGGCCTGGATGAACATGGCCCGACGATGCATGGGGGCAATTCTTGCCCATCAGAGGTCACCTCAGAAAAGAGGGTGCACGCGTCGGTTTTATAGCTTCATTCTGAGCTGCCATAATCCTACCCCAATATCCCAAAGGCAAGAAATGACAAATGCCTGGAACACTGCTGCAATTTTTTCCCCCAGGTTATTTTCCCTCTTTAGGTAGCTCTTAGAAATTCCAGCGATGGCATACTGGGGGTGGGAAAACCACATGGAAACAGGATGTCTTTTGAAAAAAAATGGAAATGCCTCCTACTTACACTGCTAATGAGTTTGTCCAGATTTATCACTCTCTTCTCAGGTCCCTCTGGGCCAATGATTCTCAGACTACCCAACGCCCCACATCCGATCCCATAACCCTCCAGCACTGGCATGGCAGGCCTGCTCACACCCATGGGTCCTGAGAAAAACCTTCCTTATTGGGTAGCAGTGGGAGTGCTACAATTTTGCCTATTGCCTACAATGCCTCTACCCTGTTGCTCCCATTCTGCCGCCATGCATTACAGAATCCTGCACCAAGCTGGACTGAGAATTAGGACTTTCAGAGAAGCATACAGGACATCTACTCTTAACTCCTATCCTACCCCTGAGATCTGTTTCCAACAAGTTCCCTCAAGATGGATCCCTCCCCTCCCAAAGCACCCAAAGCACCAAGGGCAAGTACGAAATGAGCTCAAGCCTATGAACTATGACCACATAAGTCACCAAGCGGAAGCTCCTTGAGCGAGGGGCCACTTAACTGTGAAACACAGCACACCACCAGTCCTAGCTGGCCCCCATTTTAACATCTAAGGAGCAGGCCCAGCGTCCCAATGTGTACAGGTCTGCAGAGTGATGAGCTGAAGGGCCCCCCACAGTCACCACGGATGCAGCCAGTTGAACGCACATACTAGTGAGAATTAATTCCAGACCAGCTGGGGTGGCAGAAAGCCACCCCCATTCCTCTGGTCTCCAGTAATTTCAAAGGTCTTGGAATTGCCAGGAAATAAGAGAAAAACATCTCACCTGAAAGCCCCCCAGGGGCCAGATAATTCGTTCCCCCTGTTTCAGCGGAGGAAGGCACAGCATCTGGACAGTCTGCTGTGGGTTTGAAAAGAGGAGGGAAATAAATAAATATACAAATAAATAAATGAAAACACCCAGATTCATTTTTAAGTACATTCTAAACAGCATTAAAGAGAAACCACACATTCCAAACAGCTGACTCCCAGCCACGATGCTGATTATTAATGGTCTGCTCAGGCTTCACTGCCCATCGTAAGACAACCACAGCTCCTTGTCACCCGTCTGGGCTCCCGGCAGCCAGTTAATCATTAGTCAAGTCAGGCTGGATCACAGACTGGCTGGAATTTCTTTTTATTACAAGTCCTCCATTGAGGAAACCAGGTAGTTCCCAAGGTCAGCGAAGGCCCAGGTCCTGCCCTCTCTGCCCTGGCTGCTGTCTCCCTGCCGTCTTTCCCAGAGAAAAATCTAGGGCAAAGCCTCCTTGCCTGGATCCAGTGGCCTCTCTGCCACTGCCACAGTCCAGTGCTCCTCCCTTATCTTTTTATGTACAGACTTTCCAGTTCTTTAGGATTTTCTCCAGACTGGCATTGGGCTGAAGGGACTTCTTTTCCCTTTTTAACTGAGGTACATAGTAAGGACGGCAAAGCCTCCATGTCTCAAGTATAACTCAATGAATTTGACACACGTATACACCTGTGTAAAGCCACCACCAGATCGGGACAGAGGGCATTCTCAGCAAGGCTCCCAGCTGGCGGGGAAATGTTCCCTCTCCCTCCTTCCAGGCCTAGTCCAAACTCCCCATTTCTGGGACGCTCCCGGGCAACCCCAGAGCTGCAAGACTCTCGCCCTCAGTTCCCTTAAAATTGTCCTGGCACCAGCATTTGGGAGTTTTTTCTGCTGTTTTACTGTTGTTTTACCTTCAAACCCTGTCTGCCCTATAAGCTTCTCTTCAACATATTTGTCACCCTCAGGTGCTGGGCACAGTGACCTAAATCTTAACAAGGATCATGACAATCCTAACTAACATACGAACTCGACAGTCTCCCTCCAAGCAATTAAAACAAAAAACAATGCCCATGAACCACAACTAATTAGTCCCATGAAACAAAAATACACAAGACCCTATAAGCTTATCATGCACCACTGCTGATGCCAAACTTACTGAAATCCACAGAGAAAGGCCAGCTCAGGAGAGGTGCTTCACAGCACCATAGCAAACACACCAGGTGGGGTGGCCCCAGTTCCAGCTCTGCCACCCCAGCCCACTAGCAGGATGTCCTTGGGGTGTGATTACGTTTCCCACTGGAGCCACCTGGCTGCACCAGCAAATACCAAACCAAATGAAAAGAGCAGACCAGAGGCAAGCAGCCCCTGGGAGCCCTTTAGGAACCCAGCAGCTGTCTCCATTCCCTGATAAAGGGAAGTGGGGGGCTGCATCTGGCTTACCCATAGCCCCAAATCACCTCTGGGTTTCTGCTAACTGGCCCCCTCAATTCAGATTCTCTCTAATCCAGAGTCCCTCCTTTTCCTGAATTCTCTGGCATTCTCTTCCTCACTGGAAGAACTTTCCAAGAATTCCCCTAAACAGGGGAGAGGGAAGCAGAGGAGTGGCGGCAGTGGGCAGGGAAGAGAGTGAGACTGTGTGTGATCTTGTTTTATCAGAGTAAAGTGTAATTCCTAACAGGAATATACAGTTTTACAGGATACACTTAATCAAATGGAAAACAATAGGGGGAGGCAGGAAATGGAGTTACTTGTTAAATGGTGTGTGTATACCCTGCTCTTTCTAAACTACTCTGATGGCCTTCACCACGTTCTAGAGATAGGCTTCTACCTACCTGCAAACGGAAGACACCCCCATATTAGACGTGATGATTTATCCAGGCCCACTGCCTCCCCCCACTCCAGATTTGCCTGGTGTGTTTCAAAGAGCCAGCATCTCAGGGCAGACCTGGGACCACATTCTGGGTGTCAGCCTGTCTCAGATCAAAGGTAAGCCAGCTCGGCACTGGCAATCACAGGCGTTTTTATGAAATGGTGCTCTGCCCTTCTACAGTACCTTTGATCTCAGGAGGGATTTACAAACATTAATTAGGCCTTCCTACACCCCTGTGAAGTAGCAGAGTATACTGTGTGACAGCAGCCAGGTAAACTGAGGTGTCACTGACTAGCCCAAGGGGCCACCCAGTGAGCTGTGCCATACCCAAGAGTTCAGCACCTACCCCACGATGCTCCCTCCCCAGGCAGGCCACAGAGTCCTCACTCTTCTCCCTTCAGGACCTTGGGCTGAGACAGTCTTCAGCATCCACATGGGCCTCAAGCTACTGCCAGGCTTGGAAGGTCAAAAGGCTACACACACCTCTCTCCTTCACCTACAAAAAAGCTCCACCAAGGTAGATCGCCAATATCAGGATCTCAGCTTCTGCCTGTGTTACCTGCTCCCCAGAGCCGGGCTGGAGCATACTTAGAAGCTCTAGGACATTCTTGGCTCTCATCCATCACAAAACATTACCAAGCACGCAGTAAGCGCTAGGTTCTGTGGGAAAAAAAGACTCATTCCCTCTCCCGGCAGACACAGACACAAGCCTGGGGATAAGCCGTTGAAAGGGGGACAAGGGTAAGGAGCTGGGGATCCCACCTCCTGAACTAACAGAATGGTTCCCAGAGAGCCAGGATATTCTTGTTAACTGAGTTCTGAGCTTCCCAACTCAGAGGAACCCCCGCGCCCCCCACCAACTGCGGCTACACCCAAAGTGTTCCAGTCCACAACCTGGACGAACGTCGGTTGCAGGATGATCCACTGCACTGCAATCATCACAGTTTTTAGGCAAGCACATCATCAGGCCTGTAGAATGAATGACTGAACCAATAAATGAGCGAAAAAATGAATCATCCAATCTAACTCTCTGATCATCTGGACTTAAAAAGAACACTTGGGAAGCTGTGTGGCGTTGAGTTAAAAGGTAAAGGGAGGGCGGGCCAGATCCCAGACTTCTCAACTAGCCTTTGGAGGCTTGATCTGGGTACCCAGCTGAAGTTAAGTAGAGTGTGCCCCAGCAACACACACCCCCCAAGCCATTCTTCAAACCTTTCAGACCATCAGATAAAGAGGGCACAGAGAGCAGAGCCCACATAGCAATCCCTGGAATCTCCATAAACTGAGATCAGTTTCAAACCCCATGTTCTTACTCCTTGTGCAACTGGGGGATGTCTTCCTGACTTCTGATAGCCACAAGTCAGAGCCACCTTGCCCCTAGGTTCAGTCATGTCTAACTCCTCCCCAGAAGATCCTGCTGGTTTGGGACCACCTAGCACCCAGGGCTACGAAGGTCAGGTCCACCCCAAAGGCTGCTCTGGAATGGCTTGAACCACAGCAAAATGGAGGTTCCTTGAGTTCCTCCAAATGCTGCAGATTTACCAGGCCCTGGCCCCCATCCTGCCATCTCCTCCCAGGCTGTAGACTTTAGAGAAGATATTCCCTTATTTGTGCAAATGGTTAAGATTATAACGGTTGTCCACCGTGAAACTATGCTTGATTCTCACCTAGTAACCCAAGACCAAAAATTCAACCTAGGGCTTAGGAACTTAATGTAAGAGGCTGATCTGAATTCCCCAGCCAAATCTCTCCTCCCACGTACAAGATGAGGATAAAAACCTGGGGCAGGATCCCATCTCTGTGTCTGACCTCCCCACCCCTAGCAGCCAGCAAAACCAGCCCCGGACCTGTCTGTCGGTGGCCCATCTACTCCTAGATCTGGCTGCCCTCCACCAAGTCAGGATAGCTCCTTCCGTGGGGCTGCACCCGTGACCACCTCAAGTCCTCACACAGCAGCGCCTTTTTCTATTCCTTTTTTTGTTTGTTAGTTTGAAACAAAACGTTTTGGGTGAAGAGCCGGCTGTTTGAGTTTCCGACTGGCAGGTTAATCACTTTCTATTGGCTGATCTGGAGAATTTTTCTCCCCTTTGGAAATGGCACATTTCTGTCTTTGTGGCTTCTGTATTTACACACATTTTGCTACCTAATGTCAACACTTGCTAATGAATAAATATATCACTCCACTCACTGAAAGTGAGGTCCCGGCGTGGCAGAATGACTGCTTACAATCGGTGAACAGATTTATCCGGGTATCTTTGCAGGAAACCCAAGAGACTGTGACTCTTCTTTTCTGTGATTTTAGGAGGTTTCTGGGAACATTTACCCCTAGCGGTCTTTATTATCCCTGGGGCCAAGGTGACTGGTCTCTGTCCTTCTCTCTCTTTTAAGGAGAACCTCCAAATTTTAAACTATGGAAGGGAAAACAAAAACAGGACAGGGATGGCCCCTTGGAGAACTAGCCTCATGAAAAAATTCTTAAGTCTCCACGCCAAAAAAACCCAGTCAAGTCACAGTCTGAAAAAAACAGGCCTTGATAATTTCAGTTAACATTTGTTACAAATACAGAGAGCTGGTTATCTCCTCATTAATGACCATTTATCTGGTGTTTTGTAAATCGAAAGCAAAATATCACATGCTTTGCAGGCCACTTATTAGACAGGCACCAGGCAAGCAGCCACGCCTTCCCGAATTGAGGGAGCGGTGAAGTCCCAGGAGGGCTGGCTGCAGAGCATGGGCTTCGGTTACACCGGTACATTAAAGTATTTAATTTATGGCAACGCCCCAGCAAAACTTTTAATTAGTTGGGGGAAAGAACCAACAGCCAAAACTCATGAGGTGGAAGGACTTGTAGAATTCCAAGAGCGAAATGGGGCCCAACCCTTGGCTGCTTCTCCCAGAACATTGGCAAAATAAAAATGTCACAAGCGGTGTATTTTTCAGGCACCCGTACACAGACCTGAAGACAGCAACAGTTACAATCCGTACTTTTCAGCTCATGGACCTCCCACTCTACGAAGGGGCTCCTGGCACAGGGATCCATGCCCGTTGCCACCCCCAAGTCCCACTTTTACTGATTCCCATCCCCTGGCACTGTTAGCTCTAGAGGGTGAGCCCCTGCACTGCCGGCCTTCAGCAGCTGGATGCAGACAACCGCAACAGGCAAGCAGAGCTGAAAACTTCACAGCCCCTAACAAGAATCCCGAGGAAGCCCATGAGGGGGCTGTTGTCTTTGTTCTTAGATTTCCTAATTACTTAGTCCAAACCAAGATCTTCTCTACACCTTTTAAAACTGCCTTCCCTCCCATCAGATTATCCATTTTTCCCACTGATTCCTCTGGCAGTCACAAAGTCTCCGAAGTTTACCATCAGTCTGTCCTATTTGGCTCCCAAGACACTTAAGTGTGATCAAAGCTGAGCCAACTTTGGCCACGGGGTACAAATACATGAAAAAGGAACAAATGTAAAGTGTACCTAGGAGATGTCTGCAAAAAGTGTGTGTGTACCTCCAGCCACAAAACAGAAACAGAGAAATCCATCAAATTTCCAACAGAAGAAACCCATAAGCACCTCGGCGCAAGCCCAACGCCTCCCCAAGCCACTGCCTGGACAAAAATCCGCGTTCTAGAGTCTCCATTTCCTAGGGAGGGTATTTTTAAAATCGTCTACTCACCAGTTGGTTTGAGAAAATCCATCGGGTATCTGGAGTAAGGAGGAGGGGGAGACTCTGGAATTAAAAAAGTAAGAGAAAATAAAGGCCGAGCCATGAGAAAGAGAGATAGAAACTTATGATAACAGAGGCATTCTTTTAGCCCAACTGTTTGTCTTAGCTGTGGGGGTTGGAGGCAGGGCCGCGAGGCGGTGATTGCCTTGATATTTAGCTGTCAGATAAACAAAAGAGGCCGCCTGGCGCCAGCCTCGGCGCTCCGCTCCTCCACGTCTGCAGCCGCCGCCGCCGCCGCCGCGCTCCGCCAGCCCGGCTGGAAACTACCCGCTCGGCCGCAGCTCGGCCGGGACCGCGCAGTTCACAGTCCACAGGGCTGGGGGCGACAAACCCCCCTCCCAGTCCCCGAACTTCAGACCCCGCTCCCACCGTCCCCTCGCCCCGCCCCGCTCCCCCCGGGGGGCACAATGCACCTCAGCCCCCGCCACCCTGCTTGGTCCTGCGCGGAAACACCCGGCTCCCATCTCCCAGCCCACCCGGGAGAGGCGCCCCAACTGCGCTGGTGAACTCGGGAGATCTGTGGGCGCCCAAGGTGCATCCCCCGCGCTGCACACATAGGAAGAAAGAAGAGGGTAGCTGGGAGGCTAAAGAGAAATGAGGCTGGGGTTTCTGCTGAGAAGCCTAGGCCCCAGCGCAGTAAGGGGCAGTAACGTCACAGAGGCGCTGACGGCAGACCACCCTATAGTCAATTCTGTGCTTCCCCGAGCTGGAAGAAATGAGAAAGTAGGGGACACCCAACTTCTCCTGACTGCTTGTTCTTTTCCACCCTGGGCTGGCAGAGTTGAAAGATTTACAGTTCCGCCTCCCATCCTAACCCTCTTTACCCCAAAACCCCAAAGCTTCGCGGCCAGAGCAGTATCCGACCCACTATTGCCAAACATGATTATTTACTAAAGGAGCACAGACTTTCCAGCCTTCCTTGGCGGGCTTGGGGCGATTCCAACTCGGCCACACACCTCAACGCCTTTCCGGGTGCAGGGGAGGCGTGACCCCAACTTCCCTCTGCACCCCCTAGCTGATCCGAAAATGAGGGCGTCTAGTTTTTAACCGCATTTCTCCAGAGTTTGTTCATGAGCGGTTACCACAGCCCCACCTCGGGGCAACAAAGGAGAAAAAACTGGAAGGGAACCCCCCCAGGGAATGCCCTTCCAGGTTCCCCTCGTCCCTTCTCTACTTTTGTCTCCCAAATCTCTTCCCAGAAGAATATGTACACACACTCTCTCCCACCCCTTCACCCCCTCCTCCCCCCGAGGAGTGGCTGCACACACATATCCCCGCGGGGGACTTTTCTCGAGCCACTCGAGCGCCAGGGGGAGGAGAGGGTGGGCGCAGACCAACTTCTTACCTAGTTCGCAGAGTCTGCTAAGGTGATGGGGGTTGCAGCACACCAGCTCGGGGTTGATCTTCCCGTAAGATTCACAGCAACACAGCCTCTTGACTTCCGAGGAATGCCTGAGATCCGGCCACCTGAACACTTTGCACAGCAGGAGAGGGAGCGAGTAGGTTGAGGGTGGCTGCGCGGGCTGCGAGCCGGCGGGCGTCCCCAGGCCCAGCCTGCAGTCCAGGCGGCCGGGCAACAAGAGGCACGCGGTACGCGTACCGCCGCGGGACTCCACGGCCTGGAGCAGCAGCTCCAGCTGCCGTTCCTTCAGTTTCTTGAGCACCGAGTGCGTAAGCGCCTTCAGATCCGCTTCGGCGCCCCCGGCCGCGCCGGCGCCCGCGGCTGGGGGGTGGGGATGGTGGTGACCTTTGGCACCTCGGGCCGCCTTGCCCAGGCAGCAGCCAGCCCTGCCCGCGCCGCCACCGGCCCCATGCGCCCGGCCGTCGGTCGCCCCCTCTCCCCGCAGCTCGCCTCCTCCTCCGCCTCCCCCCGCACCCTCCTCCTCGTCCTCGCCGCCGGGCGCACGGCTCCTCCAGAGACGCCGGACGAGCGCAGATCGTTTGGTCCTGAACATGCGGGGCGAGGAGGCAAGGAGAAAAGTCGTTTGCCGGCTAAGGAGCGAACATGACCTCCGCACACCATGAAGAAGTCGGGCGCCGAGTTGGGGCAGCAGGCGCAGGCGACAGCAGCAGGGGCCCGGGCAGGAGCGGCGGCGGCCCGAGGGGCGCTCCGTGGCATGCGCCAGTCTCCCGGAGGCCGGGGCGCGCGCGGGCCTTCGGGGCTCGGGCCGGGGCTCGGGGCCTGCGCTGTGGCTGCCCCACCCCGCGCGGCCCGCGCCTTGCGCGGCTCTCGGGCCCCGGCGCACCCTGGAGGAACGCGGCGGCCGCTTCCCTGGGGTCGGCGAAGCCTGCCCCGGTCGGCGCCTCCCCAAAAAGAGGCCCCCCCGCAGCGGCTCCCGAGTGTCGGGCTCGCCAGCCTCGGCTTCCTACATGGAAGATACACTGGGGCAAAAAACGAAAGGCGTTCGGCTGGGCTGTTGGAGGGAGGAAAAAAAACCTCTTTCCCCCTTGCTAAGCAACTTAATTTGGGGGTGGGGAGAAGCAGGCAATTAAAAAAAAAGCAGGCACGCGATTTATTTTTTCCTCTATATCCTTAGTAACCGGATCTCCTCGAATTCCGTGCACACGAAGACTCGGGGGAGGGGGCCGAGTGGACTTCACCCCGCATGAGATGTCTGGCGAAATAAGGAGGGGGTCTCAAAATCTAAGAACCAAATATGCAAAGACCCAAATGAAAAACACCACCTTCCTCGCACCCGGGAGGTCTGGGGGCGTCCGACTGGAGCTGGGGTTAAAAAAAAAAAGAAGAAAATGTTTACGAAGTAGAAGAAATCTGCGGGGTGGAAAAAACGTATCCACGAGTTACATCCCCCTTTTTCCCTTGCGGTGTCCCGCTGGTCTTCCTCTCCTTTTCTTCTGCCAAAAAATAAAAGAAAAATCGTATTTTTTTAAATCCACAGAAAGCTCTGGCTAGGCTGCTTCAATCCTCCGCATTTTAGAGGAGTAACTGGTCTTTCCTCCTGCCGTCCCGGGTGCCCCGGTCGTCGGCGGGGATTTCCTGGGGGCTGGTGGAGGAGCAAGGGCAGAAGATGCTGCGGCGGCGGCTGCGCCCGGTGGGGCTGACAGCGCGGGGGAGGGCGGCGCGGCGGCGGCTGGCCCCTGGCGAGTCGCGTGCTCTCGCCCTCCTGGGCGCAACCTGCACGCTAGTGCGGGGGCCGCCGGCGCCCCCGCCCCTGGTTGCGGCTGGCAGCCGGGGTTCCGCGTATGGGGTGCTCTTCCCGACCCGGCTGCGGCGGCAGGGAGGCCCCGGTGTCCTCACGCCGCTTTCTCCTCCGAGACTCTCCTCGTCGCGCCCGGGAGCCTCCTTGTCCCCCGTCCGCCCTCTCCTGGCGTTCGGGTTTTTCTGCCGCCGCCTGGGGCTCGCTACGCCGCACTCAGGGGCTTCGGGGCCGGACGCTAGGCAGCTCGGCGCCGGCGGGATGGTTCTGTCTCGGGCAGCTCTCTACCGCGCGGCGAGTGGACCAAGCACGGCTCCCGGCTGGCTCGGCTGGCGCGGCTCGAAGACAGGCTCCTCGGTGCGCGGCGACAGCGAGCTAGTGCGCCCGGGGCTCGCCGCCTCCCGCAAGGCCTCCCGCTCCCGCCCCCTTCCCCCTTTAATTCTGTTAGTGTTTGTTTTACATAGGTAGGTGCTCCTGTGTTGGGTGCATAGATATTTATAATAGTTATATCCTCTTGTTGGACTGACCCCTTTATCATTACATAATGTCCTTCTTTGTCTCTTGTTACTTTGTTTTGAAGTCTATTTTGTCTGATACATGCACTGCAACACCTGCTTTTTTCTCCCTATTGTTTACATGAAATATCTTTTTCCATCCCTTCACTTTTAGTCTGTGTACGTCTTTGGGTTTGAAGTGAGTCTCTTGTAGGCAGCATATAGATGGGTCTTGCTTTTTTATCTATTCTGTAACTCTGTGTCTTCTGATTGGTGCATTCAGTCCATTTACATTTAGGGTGATTATCGATAGATATGTACTTATTGCCCTTGCATGCTTTGGATTCATGGTTACCAAAGGTTCAAGGGCAGCTTCTTTATTATCTAGCATTCTACCTTAACTCACTTATTATGCTATTTTAAACACAGTCTGATGATTGTTTTTTCTCTCCCTTCTTTTTCTTACTCCTCCTCTCTTTATATGGAAGGTATCATATTCTGTATTCTTTGTTTATCCCTATACTGGCTTTGTGGGTAGCTGATTTTATTTTGCATTTGGTTAGTGTTTAGTTGGTCTACTTCCTTTGCTGTGGTTTTATATTTTCTGGTGACAGCTATTTAGCGTTAGGCACACTTCTGTCTAGAGCAGTCCCTTTAATATGCACTGTAGAGATGGTTTGTGGGAGGTAAATTCCCTCCACTTTTCCTTATCTGGCCTTTGAGGTTTCTGTTGAGAAGTCTGATGATAGCCTGATGGGTTTCTTTTGTAGGTGATCTTTTTTCTCTCTCTGGCTGCTTTTAATAATCTGCTCTTGTCTTTGATCTTTGCCATTTTAATTATTATATGTCTTGGTATTGCTCTCCTTGGGTCCCTTGTGTTGGGAGATCTGTGGACTTCCATGGCCTGAAGGACTATTTCCTTCCCCAGTTTGGGGAAGTTTTCAGCAATTATTTCTTCAAAGACACTTTCTATCCCTTTTTCTCTCTTCTTCTTCTTATACTTCTGTAATGCGAATATTGTTCCGTTTGGATTGGTCACACAGTTCTCTTAATATTCTTTCATTCCTAGAGATCCTTTTTTCTCTCTCTGCTTCAGCTTCTCTGTATTCCTGTTCTCTGATTTCTATTCCATTAACAGTCTCCTCCCTCTCATCTAATCTGCTTTAAATCCCTCCATTGTTTGTTTCATTTCTGTTATCTCCCTCCTGAATTTGTCCCTTAGCTCTTGAATATTTTTCTGTAGTTCCATCAGCATGCTTATGACTTTTATTTTGAATTCTTTTTTGGGAAGATTAGTGATTTCAGTCTCACCAAGCCCTCTTTCTGGCGTTTGAGGGATTTTGGATTGAACAAGGTTCTTCTGTCTTTCATAGTCCTGGAGCGATGGGAATGGTCACTGGAGAGTGGTGCGAGTGTCAGCTGGGAGGACAAAGTCCCCTCCTGCTTGCCAGTCATCGTGGCTGTCTCCACTGTCTGTGCCTGTTAACTGCGCACAGAGAGCAGCCTCTGGGTTAATCCCCTAAACTTCCGTTGGCGGGACGGCCCTAGGGATGGCCTAGGGTGATGGCAGGGATCACAGGCGAGTGGTGCGGGTTCTGCCACAAGAACAAAGCCCTTTTGTGCCTCCCAGTCTTACAGCCCATCTCTGCTGTCTGTGCCCATCAACTGCATGCAGTGAGAAGCCTCTGGTCTGGGCCAGTTGGCCACACTCAGGGAGAAGCCCCTACATTAAGCTGTGTAGTTGCTGTAGGCGGGGCTGCCCTCTGGCTGGTCTGCAGCAATGAAGGGGACAGCCGGTTTACACACAGGTGCCAGCACCGAGGAAGGAATGACAGGCTGCTTATCATGGTGAGGGGCCTCTGGGCTTCATCGCCAACCAGGGGGATAGGGTGCCTGAAACTCCTGAAACTTCTCAGCCTGCTGGGCTGAGTGTGACAGCATGATTTTGTCCACCTGTGAAACCCTTGCCTTTTTAAGACTTAAAGCACCTGCTTTTCTTTTGTCTCAGGGCAGCTGGTTGTGGGAACCTGTTTGCAGTCTTAGTCTCTGACTTTGGTTTTCAGCCTCTCTAATCTCCAGAGCACCATGCAATGTGGGTCTGTCTCCCGGAGTAGATTTCTAGGGCTGGTATTTAGCAGTTCTGTGCTTCCACTCCCTTCCCGCTCTGATTCTTGTCCTCACACCGGTGAGCTGGGGTGGGGGGAGTGCTTAGGTCCTGCTAAGTCACAGATTTTTACTTTATCCTTTTCCGTGAGATGTTGACTTCTCCCAGATGTAGACTGGCTGGTGTACTGTTACTTCTGGTCACTCTTTTCAGAATGGTTGTATTTGCTGTATTTTCAAAATATATGTGGTTTTGGGAGGAGATTTCTACCACACTACTCATGCTACCATCTTTTCCTCTCAGTCTGTATGATAACTTTTTAAATAAAACTTTCAAAAAGTTGGTGATTTTGGACCACCAGTTCAACTCCTTGCCCACCACTGTCTCTACCCCAGTGCACAGTTTCAATCAGCTCAAGGCTCTGCTCATGGCACAGCCCTCAGGCCCTTATTCAAAGCCTGTCTTTTACAGAAAATTCAAATAAGTTTCCATCTCAGGTTTCCCAGCTCATGAAATCAAGAAATTAGAAGGAGAAGGAAGGGGGCTGCTGGAGGTAAACATGCAGCCAATGACAACAGGCAGCAGCTGGCCATGAAAGGTGGCAGAAAACTAAGAAATGCAAACATACACATTCAAAACACTTAGAGCCCTGGGCATTTTGCTCAAGGGCTAACAGCCCCCAAACACATGTGTCTGAGGCCTGTGAGGACTCAGCTCCATGTCTGTCCTGGCTCCTGCTGAGGAAGCTGGATCCCAAGAGGAGGCCCACCTCAGGCTCCTGGCTCTCTCAGTGCAGCAGCAGGGAGTCCCAGGAGTGTAGACCCTTGGTGCCTACTCCTGAGGAACCCTGAAGATTACACAAGCAGTGATTTGCCCTTTAGTTGGGACAAGAATTTGGACACTAGGATGCTACTGGGTATACCTGTCAATGGCCAGCATCTGCCCCCAATATGGCTTTGTTGTCTCTCATTCCATGACCACTGATCATCACATCTAACACATACTATGTGCCAGGCGCCTTCCTAAGAGCTTTACATGGATCATTCTACTTAATCCTCACTACCTGTTAATAGGAACTATAATAAGCCCCCTTTTTCAGATGAGGAAACTGAAACCAGAGAGAGAGGTCAAGCGGGTGGCTTACAGTCCCATGTCCATAAAGGGTGGAGCCAGACTGCATAGCTCCAGAGCCTCCCCTCGCAACCACTGTACCCCACACCTTAAAGGGTAAGCTGTGACAAGGAAAACTGACTTCTAGAGATGAAGTAGGAGAAAAGAGAAAGTGAGGGTGGTGGAGAGACTGGTGCTTCTCTTGCAGGAAATAGATGTTTGGACTGCCCTACAGAATGGAGTGTCTCATTTATACCACAATGTATGTACATAATGTATATACACAATGTATGTGCCTTTGTTTTCCCCCTGCCACATCTGAATTTTTGTCACTTACATCGTTTCTAGATCACGAATAATCTGTTCTTCCATCATAGCCACTTCCTGTGCTTTACCTTGGTCAGCTATAATATAGAACCAATGTTCCCTGCCTGTTCTTTTGTTGAAGTTTTCCGGTCATCTCTTGGTGGGTCTAAGTTTATCCTCTAATAGATTTCATCACTCAGATGCATAGGAATGCTCTGTTGCCTTTGTACTTGAATGATGGTTTGGCCTATAATAAAAGTTCATACTTATTAAAAAAAAAAAGAAGAATGGGGTGTTTAACTGAATGGTGGGTCATAGCTGGGACATAATCAAGTCCTTCAGAAACAAGGAAAATAAATTTTTGAAGCTATTTCAGAAATTGATCCAAACAGCAGAAATATTGTTAATCAAGTGAAAGAGATTTTACCAAAACTTTTAATGTGTGGGAATATTTGGAGGAAACAGTTGACATCATAGAATTTGTAATTGTTGAGAAATCCAGTCATACATACACACCCTTTCTTTCATAATCTAGGTATTCTCAATGGTCTCAGGAAACATATTCCAGAAAAACATGGGTTTCCTATACAATATGGAGGGAACTTGGGTGCTCAAAGGAAAAAACCCTCACTTGTCTGGAAAATCCACTCTGTGGAACATTTATCCCCAAATCATGGAAGGTAAAGACCTTATAACCACAGGATAAAATTCCCTCTCCAATACCAAGACTTAGATTCCAGAAAACTTCCTTGGCAGGTAAACTTGAGGAACTTATAAACTTAAAGAAAAAATAATAGCAACAACAAGGTAATGATTGAGCCAAAGAAATCCCTGGAGTATTTACCATGCTTTAAAAAAAGAAGAGGTAGAAACTGTGGAAGGCAGCCTTTGAGATGGCCCCCAGCAATCACTCCCTCCTGGCTTCCACACCCTCGTCTCATCCCCGGCTTCTGAGTGCAGGCTGGATCAAGTGACTTGCTTCTAACAAATGGAATATGGCCGATCTAAGGGCCATCTATGATCTAACAGCAGATAGATGGCAGATCTAACCACTTTCAAGATTAGATTATAAAATGACTGTGGTTTCTATCTTGGACCTCAGCCTCTCTCAGACTAGTTACTCTGGGGAAAGCCTATGTCATGTCATGTGGCAATGCTGTGGAGAGCCCCATGCGGTGAGGGACTAGGACTGCCAACGGCCACGGGTGTGAGCTTGGAAATGGAACCTCCACCTCAGTCAAGCCTTCAGAGGAGACTGCAGATCTGGACAATAACTGACTGCCACCACCTGAGAGACCTTTAGCAAGAGCTCTGAGCTAATCTACTCCCGATTTCTGACCCACAGGAACTATGAAATAATAAATTTGCATCAAGCTACTAGTGTTTGGGGGTACTTGTCATGCAGCAACAGAAAACTAGTACACAAATTAAATAAACTGTCAGTGACAATTTATGCATTATATTGGTAGTAAAGAATACTTTACCATTATATTCCATTTACCATCCCTGACATATTATAAACCCTTAAGATCTTCTCACCATCAGAATTTCAAAGACTACTGTCATTTGTAACAGATTTGCAATGAGCATGTGAGTCGAGAGCTAAGTGCAGTAAAAATACATCTTGCCTGATAAGGACTACATATCATAAAGGAAACCTGTAAGCTCTCCTGGGATGTGGTGCAAGATACCCCACGGTCCTGTCTCCCAAGGCACCATTTAATTTATACTTTTATAGAAAGTATGTGCATACTGCAGGATATGAGAGTTCACCAGAATTTGCCAAGGGGGTGGATATACTTCATAAAGTTTTCCTGGTCAAGCTTTGCATTTGGGTTACCAGCAGGAAATCTTTCTCCCTCCATGTCTCGGCCTCCCTCACACACTCACAAGAAGGAATGTGGGCTTGCAGGACACAGGGAACTGAGTCTAATTCCACAGAACTGACGAAGGGCATTCCACAGTTAAACAAGTACTTTGTGAGGGAGACACAACCACCTCAGGAGCGTTTTCCTTAGGAATGCTGGCTTGGGGTACTTTCCTGAGCCTCCTTTGGACCTTGCTGTCCACACCTCTGCCTCTCTCTTCTGCTGTCTCAGGGCCTCTGCAGAGTAAAGACTCTCCCAGGCCTTAATGTAAGACTCCTGAAGGGAAGGTGGCCTGCAGACTTGGAACAGCCTGAGACTGGCTTGCTGGACCATGCCTGATGCCCAGACTCCTCAGATGTCTTTGGTGGAAAATAAAGCCCAGACTCCCCAGCGGAGCCTGAGGTGAGGAGGGAGAGGGAGGTGGGGGGCAGGGGAGATGGCAGCTCCCAGCCCCACAGTGGAAGGAAGCCATCTCCTGATTTGGCCCATAAATTCCATTTGTTTGAGAATGTTTTTTATTCTCCTTTAGCTTAGTTCAATTCATTTAACAAGCTGTATTTCTACAATTGGCTGAGATATTATTTCCTGATTTAAAAAAAAAATGAAAGCAACAAAAGTCATTCTAACTCCCCATGAGTCTAATAATAATGAGGACCTCTTCATCAACAGTTGCCCAGATTCAGGTCAGCGTGGGGTGGGGTGGGGAGTAGGTAGCCCAGGAAACCGGGAGACTATTTGGGACAAGTCAGGTCTTAGAAGGTCATTATGAATTGCTGAAGCAGATGGTCCAAGCTAACCTGTTGTTCCTGACATCTCCCAGTCTCAACCCAAATCATTTGGTGTTATTAGTCGCCACTGGGGAGAGACACCTCTGAGGATAGAGGCTCCTTCTTCTTCCTTTGGGATCCCCCTGCCCTGAACAGCTAAGCAGGGAGTGTTATTGATTGATAGTGAATACCCCTCTGACCTCAGGGTCTTTCCCAGCAAAGTTCTAAAGAGGAAGCAAGGATGGAAAATGGAAAGTGACCTTGAGGACACAAATCTGTTCGTAGCTGTATATGTAGAAGTTTCCCCACCCCAGCTCAGTCCTGTGCTTTACAGCCCAGACCTAACAGGTGGAAGGTGTTGACCACCTTTGCATATAAAGGAAGGAGAGAGCTCTGACTGATTTTTGTTGAACCCTGTGTGCTCAGCCCTGTGCCAGACCATGTATTATAAGAATAGCTACAGTGCGATGAATACAGTCTATGTGCTAAGCACTCTAACTGGTTGTAAGGATCCCAGTTTGATTCTAAGTGGGATTCAGGCATGTCTGGACGTGTCTGAAATGCTGCTGGGGAAACCCCATCAGAGGTCCGTTTGCACTGAGGACTGAGAGACCTCCTGGGAGAGACCCGCTCCCAGGGGAAAGGGAAGTTACCTGGTGTGAGTAAACCACCATCCATTAGGATGGGTTTCAGCTGAATACAGCAGGAAAAAAACTCTTCAAAATAACTGTAGCTCAAATAAGATTGAAGTTTATTTTTCTTTCATGCAAAAGAGGTCCAGAACAGATGGTGCAGTACTGGCATGGAAATTCCATGGTGTCATTAGGGACACAGACTTCAATCTTTCTGTTCTCCCATTCAGGGATACAGCTTCCATCCCCACAGATTTTCCTCATGGTCCAAGATGGCTCTTACAGCTCCAGCCATCCTAACTCAGGTTGCTGGCAAAGAGAAAGAGGGAAGAGGGCAAAAAGGGATACGCTTCCAGCTGAGTCGGTTCTCTAAGCAGCTTCCTTACACACAGCACTTTTTTTTTTATGGGTCCAAGACTTGATGTGTATTTCATCCCATACACTTACAAAGAACCTTCTTTACTTCAGTAAGAACATATCCATACAGGAGTGGATCAAATGCAATGAAAATTGTACCTAACCACAATCCAAAGGATAAAGCTTGCCTGGTCTGGATTTCACCTGGGGGTTGATTCTGGCAGTCTATGAGCTGAGATTTGCCTATCAGCATTAACAAACACATGGAGCTTACTAAATAGGACAAAAAGTGTCACTTTTCTTCAATTCAGGGACAAAAACCTGAGATTACTGCTAGGATGTAATATACTAGGCAGAGCTTCATCACTTTACCAGGCAATAAATATTTACCATAAGAAGTTTACCCTTAGGAGTTCCCTGCAAAGAGATTTTTTGGTGATTTCTTACAAAAGTTTCAAAAGCAGAATACATTTTCAATAATTTAATGTCTCACTTTTTAACCATATTCTCTTCAATAGGCCCTAGCTATCAGAACATGGTACTACTGACCTCTGAGCTAGATAATTCTTCGCTGTGGGGAGCTATTCTCTGCACTTACAGAATGTTTAGCAGCACCTCTGGTCTCTACACACTAGAGGCCAGTAACACCACCACCAACCCGTTTTGAGAACCAAAAATGTCCCCATATACAACAGCCAAATGTCCTCTGGTGGGGTGAAAGCCTCCCAGTTGGGAACCATTATATTAAACCCCACCAACATGATTTCACCCTCGAGGAGGTCTTAAACCAACAATCTTAACAAATACTACCAGAGAAGTCAATAGTGGTTACTTTTGGGGGTGGGGGAGTATACGACTAGGAAGGAGAATGAAAAAGTCTTCTGGGTGGAGATAATCTATATCTCTATCTAGCTAGTCACCTTATAAAACTTTTTCTGTATGTATAGTACATCTCAATTTTAAAAATTCACCAAAAAAATACAAAAACTGGTAAGCAGGAGATTGGTAGTAATTCCTTGTCTCAATGCTGCTAGGATTCTATAAAGTTTAAGAGATAGAGAACAGTCACCTGAGGGACAGGGAGACAAGTCTCTAAATATTTCTTTATTTTTTATTATTTTATTTTTTTTATATATAATTTATTTTATTATCATTAATCTACAATTACATGTGCAATATTATGGTTATTAAACTACCCCTTCATCAGGTCCCCCCCACCAACCCCATTACAGTCACTGTCCATCAGCGTAGTGAGATGCTATAGAATCGCTACTTGTCTTCTCTGAGTTGTACAGCCCTCCCCGTGCCCCCCCAACATTACATCTGCTAATCGTAATGCCCCTTTTTTCCTCTTATCCCTCCCTTCCCACCCATTTTCCCCAGTCCCTTTCCCTTTGGTAACTATTAGTCCATTCTTGGGTTCTGTGAGTCTGCTGCTGTTTTGTTCCTTCCGTATTTTTTCTTTGTTCTTATACTCCACATATGAGTGAATTCATTTGATACTTGTCTTTTTTGGCTTGGCTTATTTCACTGAGCATAATACCCTCTAGCTCCGTCCATGTTGTTGCAAATGGTAGGATTTGTTTTCTTCTTTTTTTTTAATATAATTTATTTTATTATCATTAATCTACAATTACATGTGCAATATTACGGTTATTAAACTACCCCTTCATCAGGTCCCCCCCACCAACCCCATTACAGTCACTGTCCATCCGCGTAGTGAGATGCTATAGAATCACTACTTGTCTTCTCTGAGTTGTACTGCCCTCCCCGTGCCCCCCCAACATTACATCTGCTAATCGTAATGCCCTTTTTCCCTCTTATCCCTCCCTTCCCACCCATTTTCCCCAGTCCCTTTCCCTTTGGTAACTATTAGTCCGTTCTTGGGTTCTGTGAGTCTGCTGCTGTTTTGTTCCTTCAGTATTTTTTCTTTGTTCTTATACTCCACATATGAGTGAAATTATTTGATACTTGTCTTTTTCGGCTTGGCTTATTTCACTGAGCATAATACCCTCTGGCTCCATCCATGTTGTTGCAAATGGTAGGATTTGTTTTCTTCTTATGGCTGAATAATATTCCATTGTGTATATGTACCACATCTTCTTTATCCATTCATCTACTGATGGGCACTTAGGTTGCTTCCATTTCTTGGCTATTGTAAATAGCGCTGCAATAAACATAGGGGTGCATCTGTCCTTTTCAAATTGGGCTGCTGCATTCTTAGGGTAAATTCCTAGGAGTGGAATTCCTGGTCAAATGGTATTTCTATTTTGAGTTTTTTGAGGAACCTCCATACTGCTTTCCACAATGGTTGAACTAATTTGCAGTCCCACCTGCAGTGTAGGAGGGTTCCCTTTTCTCCACATCCTCGCCAACATTTGTTGTTGTTTGTGTTTTGGATGTTGGCCATCCTCACTGGTGTGAGGTAGTATCTCATTGTGGTTTTAATCTGCATTTCTCTGATGATTAGCGATGTGGAGCATCTTTTCATGTGCCTGTTGGCCATCTGAATTTCTTCTTTGGAGAAGTGTCTATTCATGTCCTCTGCCCATTTCTTAATTGGATTATTTGCTTTCTGTTTGTTAAGGTGCATGAGTTCTTTATATATTTTGGATGTCAACCCTTTATCAGATACGTTTTTTATGAATATATTCTCCCATACTGTAGGATGTCTTTTTGTTCTACTGATGGTGTCCTTTGCTGTACAGAAGCTTTTCAGCTTGATATAGTCCCACTTGTTCATTTTTGCTTTTGTTTCCCTTGCCCGGCGAGATATGTTCATGAAGAAGTTGCTCATGTTTATGTCCAAGAGATTTTTGCCTATGTTTTTTTCTAAGAGTTTTATGGTTTCATGACTTACATTCAAGTCTTTGATCCACCTTGAGTTTACCTTTGTGTATGGGGCTAGACAGTAGTCCAGTTTCATTCTCTACATGTAGCTGTCCAGTTTTTCCAACACCAGCTGCTGAAGAGGCTGTCATCTCCCCATTGTATATCCAAGGCTCCTTTATCAAATATTAATTGACTGTATATGTTTGGGTTAATGTTTGGATTTTCTATTCTGTTCCACTGGTCTGTGGGTCTGTATTTGTGCCAATACCAAATTGTCTTCATTACTGTGGCTTTGTAGTAGAGCTGAAGTCAGGGAGCGTAATTCCCCCTGTTTTATTCCTCCTTCTCAGGATTGCTTTGGCTATTCGGGGTCTTTTGTGGTTCCATATGAATTTTAGAATTATTTGTTCCAGTTCATTGAAGAAATCTGTTGGTAGTTTGATAGGGATTGCATTGAATCTGTAGATTGCTTTAGGTAGTATAGCCATTTTGACAATATTTATTCTTCCTAGCCAAGAGCATGGGATGCATTTCCATTTGTTAGTGTCCTCTTTAATTTCTCTTAGGAGTGTCTTGTAGTTTTCAGAGTACAGGTCTTTCACTTCCTTCGTTAGGTTTATTCCTAGGTATTTTATTCTTTTTGATGCAATTGTGAATGGAATTGTTTTTCTGATTTCTCTTTCTGTTAGTTCAACGTTAGTGTATAGGAAAGCAACAGGTTTCTGTGTGTTAATTTTGTATCCTGCAACTTTGCTGAATTCAGATATTAGTTCTAGTAGTTTTGGAGTGGAGTCTTTAGGTTTTTTTATGTACAGTATCATGTCATCTGCAAATAGTGACAATTTGGCTTCTTCTTTACCAATCTGGATGCCTTGTATGTCTTTGTTTTGTCTGATTGCTGTGGCTAGGACCTCCAGTAGTATGTTGAATAACAGTGGAGAGAGTGGGCATGCCTGTCTTGTTCCCGATCTTGGATGAAAAGCTTTCAGCGTCTCGCCGTTAAGTATGATGTTAGCTGACACACAGCACTTCTGCTTACATCCTGTTGGCCAGAACTTAGTCCTAGACAAACTAAGTTCCAAGAGAGGCCAAGAGAAATCCTGTCTTTTACTCCAGGTGGTAAGGGGCCCAGCTGGGAATCAGCGTTTACTTCTGAAGGAGAAAGGAGAAGATGGACTTAGAGAGGCACTGAGGAACTTCAGCCATGGTGACCCGGCCAGAAAGCCTAACCTCAGGTCTGCCTCTGGTCTCACCTGGTGGCTGCCCATCCAAGTCTCAAGAAAATAGGCTGCAGGAAAACTCTTGAGAGCTGAGGGTCTAAGGAGCAGTGAGTCAGGCTCCCTCCCACTTAGAGTAACATCAAAGGGGGGAAGAGTTTTTCCTTCCAGTTTTCCCAGACTATACCTCAGCTTTGGAAAAGGACTCCCAGGCTGAGTGCAGGATACTGGTCAAGGTGCCTGGCAGGGCAGCACTGGGGCAGCCAACTGTAGGGCATCCCCTAAATGTCCTCACAAACATTTGCCGCAGGGGAAGCGGGGCCCACGAGTCACTGAGAATCAGTGGGATTTAGGTCGCCACTGTCAAAGTGACCCTATTCGTACTCAAGACTAGCAAGATGGTGAAAATCCCATTATTCATACATCCATCCTCACAGCCAACTACAAGGGATGTAGGATCCTCTTCATTTCAACAACTCCAGAAACTGAGGTTCAGCAAGTAAAGTAATGCGCCCAACGTCACATGGCTGGAAGATGGCAGACCCATGATTAAACATAGGTGTGTTTATTCAGGAGTTTTGTTCTTTCCACGCCACACTCCACCATGACTTCCCTTGCTAAGAAATGTCTGTGGCTAGAAGAGGTGGAATAAGATGGAATAAAAGTAAATGAAGCCTGGAAGACACATGTGACTTTCTTTGCCCAGAACCCCTCCTTTCAGGCAAGGATGCTGCCCCAGTCTGTGTAACTGGCGAGGTGTCAACTGTGCAGGTCCATTTCCCTGATCCCCCAATGGTCAACCAAGGCAAACTCAAATCCAGGCTCTTTTTCTTCTTGGGGATTTGATTCTTACATGGACATTCACAGGGAATGAAGGCAGCAGAGGGCAGTTAACCTATAACTCTTCCAAAAGATACTATGTGTGTGTTCCTGAGATGTTCTGATTAGCTCTGGTCCTTCAGTTCCATGAACTACCCAGAATCGCAACAAAGCAGAGTGGCCAGTACCTATGCCCCCTTCTTCCTCAGAAACAAAACATGGAGTCCATTGGGTATGTAAAGGTACCCAGCTTTAAAAGCACTAATTCATCCAGGAGATTCGGTATCTTGTCCCTTCTTCTCCCTTCTTTCTATCTGGAATGCTGATATCATGGCAGAGCTACTCTGCAGCCGTAAAGTATACTTGAAAATGTAAACCAGACCTAAGGATGGTGGAGATAAAGGCAGAAGGAGGCTGAGTCCCTCAGGATTTTTTTAAACTGCCACACAAGCTCTGTATTACCAACCCTCAGACTTTATTGTAGGTCAGAAAAAAAACAATCCTCCACCTTTATATAGGCCAATATTATTTCAGGTCTCAGTCATTAGCAGCAAGAATGAATCCTAAGCAAATTAGAGACAGTAACTTTGCTTCTAATTAGAGATGAAACAGACTCTTTGGAATGAAAGGAAGTGTACCTAGCAGTCCACTGGCCAAAAGGTATCCCTCAAAAACTACCCAAGAAGCTCTTGAGAGTAGTACTTCTGCCCTTGTCCCTGTCCCAGTCCCACTGGCGGGTAGGTGACTAAGCAGGTGAAGAGAAACTCCAGGTCTTGTATGTACATGGCAGTCCAAGGTGTAATCCTTAGAATTCTGCTCTTGGGACTGGTCTAGAGGACCATAGGTATGTACTAGTCTTGAAATCAGCAGACCAGATTCAAGCCTTGGCCTGTTACTTACTATTCTATAATCTTTACTCCCTTAACCTCTCCAAGCCTCAGTTTCCTCATCTTTACAATGGAGAGGATGTAAAGTCCATTCTCAGAGAATAGTTAAGGTTTCAAATTTATGGATATAAATGCTTTGTAAACCATAAGCCTCCTTCACAAATCATTGCTGGTACTTATGGGCTATGGGCTAGCCCAGGAATGCAAACAATATTCATGACGTTGGTTGTGTCTTGAAATGAACACTTAAATTCCAAACAACTCACTTGCTTTTGAAACCCTACTGACTCTTGAATTGGAGAATGCCTGTGAAGCTGTGAGTTAATGAGTGACTCTCCAACAGCCACATGTACTAATGTGTATTTAACAACTTAACTTTAAGGGAGAGACGTTCCTACTCAGCAGCTCTCTTTGGAGGTGGTCAAAATTCAACGGTTTTGTAAATTTCTGGTTTGATTAAGTTAGGACCAATACCAAAATATTTTACACTTTTCTGTTCTCTGCATTCACCCCACGCTGCCTATGACCAAGGCCCAAGTAAAATTAGTTTTCCATAAGTTGACACAGAGTTTTCTAAGCTTTTCTGTTTTTTAAGATATTCCTTTACATTTGCAAACTTTTAATTTCCAAAGTGTTTTTGGACCCAGTGGGTCCTCCAGACTCACAATGATCCTTTATAAAGACAGATGTTATTTTTCCCATTTTACAGATGAGAAGACTATTTCAAAAGAATGAACTGAACATGAAATGATTTGCCCAGCATCACCCAGTTAGCATGTGCTAGAAGTGGGACTAGGGGTACTCTGCTTCTCCCTGTGTCCCCAGGAAAAGGTGTAAGGTAGGCCGTGATACTGACATCTCCCACTGTTTGGACTACAGCTGAAATTTAAAAGGCAGAAGACTAAGGTGATCACTGAGACAATAGCTTTCAAACTTTAGTTTATCAAAGAATCATGTGAGGAAATTACAGGGTAGGGCTGGGCAATGTCAAAGAATATGCACGTTAATATTGTTCTAGAGTTTCTCCAAAAAAGACACACAGTTGGCCAATAAGTACATGAAAAAATACTCAGTATCACTATTAGGGAAATGCAAATCAAAACCACAATGAGATATCACTTCACACCAATTAGGATATGACTACTGTCAAAAAAAACCCCAGAAAATAACAAGCGTTGACAAGGATGGTGAAAAATCAGAGCCATTGTGCACTGCCGGTGGGAATATAAAACGGAATAGTCAGTGTGGAAAACAGTATGGCCATTCTTCAAAAAAAAATAAACAGAGAATTATCATATGATCCACTAATTCTACATCTGGGTCTATACTCAAAAGAATGGAAAGCATGGACCCAGATACTTGAACACTAATGTTCACAGCAGCATTTGCCAAAAAGCGGAAAGAACCCAAATGTCCATCAAAAGGTGAATGGATAAAGAAGATGTGGTACAGACACACAATGGAATATTACACAGCCTGTAAAAGGAAGAAGCCTGTCACATGCTACAACATGGATGAACCTTGAGGGCATTGTGTTAAGTGAAATAAGCAAGAGACAGGAAGACAACTACTGTATGAGCCCACTTATATGAGGTTGGTGGACTAGTCAGATTCACAGAGGCAGAAAGTAGAATGGTGGGTGCCAGGGCCTGGGGGGAGGGGAGAATGGAGAGTTACTGTTTAAGGGGTATAGAGTTTCAGTTTGGGAAAGATGAAAATTTTCTGGAAATGGAAAATAAAGAGGGGTCATTGGACCAAGTTTAAGGTGTCAACTAGCTCTGAAACTCTATGCCTCTTGGTGCTAACCAGGCAAAATAGGAGATTCCTTTCATTCTACAAATGACAAAGTTAAATCCTCACCTCTTTCCAGTCTGTGCTTCCCAGACCTGTCTGGGAAACAAACACCTCATGAGAATCTGAGGATCTGGCTGGTCTTTCATCCAGCTGACAGGAGACTGGAGGCCCAGAAGGAACTCGTACATGCAGGCAGCTCAAGGCAAGTATTTTAGGGTCCTTGGAGGGATAAAATTCTTTTAATGTAAGTGTTCTTGTGCTTTGGAGTGAGTCCAGCTTATTATATTTCTGAACTAGACGAGGTTGCTGGTCCTTAGATTCAGGGAAACTCAACTCAGAGCCCATCCATTCAGTATTGGAATAAAACCATGGGGAGAACTCACGCTGAAAACTAGTTTGGGGTTTTGGTAGTTTTCTAAAAAGGAAACCCTTCAACCACCATTCAGATGAGTGTAGTATCTTAAAACATGCTGCCTTGAACAAACATCAGCAAATATTATCTTCTGCTTTCCTGATCTTAGGGCATCCTAATTTCAGATGTCTGCCCTTCAAATGGGATGTGGGGCTGTCAGTTTAAATATCAGTCTCTCAATTCAAGATTATCCTTAAGGGACTGGAGGGCTTTCTAGTTACATGAAGGTATAGTTTCAAACCTGGTGTCCATCTCTGCTGGTGCAAATTCCATGGAAACCCCTAACCAGAATACATTTTCAAGCATGTTTTATGTGTATGTCTGCAGGTTTTGGCCACCTATCTCCTTCAAACCCCAGAGTTAAGGTGGGGGTGATCTCTAAGAGCCTATGTGCAACCTAAGGTAAAGAAACTGTCTCATTCACCTGTGTGTCCCCAGCTTGGGAGCAAAAGAGAAATTCAATAAATATCTGCTAAATTGAACTGAACGTCATCTTGGGTGATAAAGAATGGAGCATGCAGTTCTAACTCTCTCAGTTCCAAAGAACCCAACTTAAATATAAATGTTTCATCTTCCCACCTAAGTAAACAAAGAACGAACACTAAAAATTTGTTCTTTGCACTAATTAATACACACATTTTAAACTCTGAAATCACTGTATCATTTTGAGGATCTAGTACTAATCCTGAAAAACAAAGGCAATTATAATGAGAGGTTGGTGATTAATTTTTCTCATTTGGGGTTACTCCTTCTAGCTAGTTTCCTCCTTCTAATAAATGACAAATTCAGAATGGGGGCTCGTACACAGCCCAAACAGATCTGCCAACCCTGCGTAAGACAGTAAGGCCCGGCTGTAGGCCCATTCATGGGCCCACATTGTCCCTAAATATTGAAAGCTCTCTTCTTGGCACTAGCTATTTTCTGAGTAAGCTCCTATTTAAATCAGCTTGGGTAAAACTCTTGTGTTTTGTATTAACTTCTGTACTTTTCAAAGCGTTTCTATATGTATCTATATCATTTTATTCTGACAATCCGTGGTGAAATCAAAAGGATTCCCATTTTGCAGAGAAGACTGAAACATGGACAGGTCAAGTGACCTGGTCACTTGAGTTAATAGTGTAATTTAGATCCTAATTACTTCCCTACTTCTCTGGCTTAATGATTTCTGATTTTAAAGCACATTTATAAGTTTAAAACTTAATAGCACCCTGCCAGTGTTTTAAATAGTCCACTCACCTTCCCTTGGGCACACAACCTCCAGTGCAGACACCCAGGATGTCTGTCAACTGCCAGTCACTTGTCTTCTGGGACAACAGCCTTTTTCCAAGTTAGCAGGCTTCTTAGACTCCAGGCCGTCCAGCTCTTTGGTTGCTAGGCACAGAATCCATTTCAGGACTTGGAAGATTCAGAGGCAGGTGAACTTAGGACATGCTAAAGAGCTGGACCTCAGGAATAACAGAAGGATGGCTGGTTCTGGATCCAAAGTGGCCCAGAATCTGCAGCAGCTGAAGTTTGCAGAACTTCACCCCAGTCTAGAACTCTCCTAGTGATGAGAGTTTGCTCTAAGTGAGACACTTCGGGGTGTTTCTTTCCATTTTACCTTCACCTGCCTAATGTTTTACTGCTGTTCCGAGTACGTGCAGTTAATGTTCTGAAGTCAACACATTAGGTGAAGTTCCAGTAGAGTCAAAACTTGCCCTTGAAAATTCTGTAAATCTCCCAGAGAGTAAAGTTAATGTGTTAGGACGCATACAGCCCTACTTAGTAATATGTGTTACATCCAGAATGTACAGGGTACAATCCTTAGTAAAGTTCAACTTCTAACACTGTCCTTTAAACCTTCCCACTAAGGGGCGTCCTTCTGTCACTGAGTGAACATTTGGGGCAGCCCCTTGTTTTTGCTTTTTTTAAATTAAGATAAAATTCACATAACATAAACTGACCATTAATCATTTAAAGTGTACGAATCACTGGCACTTAGTACATCCACAGTGTTGTGCAAACCCCACCTCTACCTAGTTCCAAGGTATTTTCATCATCCCAAAAGGAAACCCGGTTTCCTGTACACGGTTAGCGGTCCCTCCCCGCCCCCTTTCCCTCCAGGCCCTGGCAACCACTAGAACACTTTCTGTCTAAGGATTTGCCGATTCTGGGTGTTTCGTATAAATGGAGTCATACATATGTGACTTTTGAGTCTGACTTCTCTTACTTAGAATATGTTTGTGAGGTTCATCTGCATTGTGGCATGCATTGATGCTTCCTTCCTTTTCATCAGCCCCTCAGTTTTTCTTAGCTTTAATGTTTAGAAGTCCTACAGTAATTTTCTTAGCAACCATCGTCTCAGTTCAGAAATTCAACTCTCCAGTTCAGTCAGTATGAAGTCTTGACTCAGAGGGAAGACTTCTGCCCCACATCCTGCTTCGCTGCCTCGTGCTCCAGCACATTCCCCTCCCTCAGAGAAGGCAGGCTATGGTTTTTATCTCCCTCTCTTCTCCTCCCTAGTTCCTAACTCCAGTTTCTGGTTTCTGGCTCCTATGGGTTGGAGTTTGGGGATGGAAAGCAGGGAAAGAGGCGGGCTGTGGGGGGCTCTGGGCAGAGAAGTTTGCTCCTTGACTGGTACTATAGTAAGATAGCTTCAAGCTCTCTGAGTGTGACTGGATTGCACACCTTTCTCACATGGGCATCTGTACTACCATCTCTGGCCCTGGGGGGGGGGTACTACCACTTCCAGCCCCCACGGTTTTATCTGACGCTAGAGTCCTGACCTGGTACCTGGGGTGAGATGGGATTGGGGACTTGTTTTGGTGACTGGGGTCTTTTCCTGATGCTTTCACCAAGGACCGGGGCTCATCTCAGATTAGGGGCTCATCCTTGAGTAAAGCAAGGGTCAATGTTTAGAACTCATCCTGGGGTCAAGTGTCAAGCTTTGAGGGTTGAGGGTCAGAAGTCAACTTGAGGATGTTCAAGGTGTTCACCTTGCTTAGGACTGGAGTTTGCAGGGCTGTGTCCCATATCCAGGTTTGGTCTGAGATCAGAGAGGAACTGGGCTGGAAGGGCTTGGTTTCACCAAGCCATGCTACCCTGCAGCTGGACACCAACTCAGAGGACAACCTGGACCTCCCTCACTGCAGCCTGGCCAACAGCTCCACAGATCTGAGCTGTGACAGCCAGATAAGCAGTGATTACGAGACAAACAGTGGGGTCTGCATGGATAGCAAGGGCTACCCAGACAGCAAGTGAAGGCCCCACACAGACATGGATGAGGGGACCCCAGCAACAGCCCTGGCCTGGTCCTCAGAGCCCATACTGGTGCATGAGCCCCAGAGCCTATGGGATCATGGGAGATATGCAGGTCTTGGGGGCCTGGGTGAGCCCCTTGAGGGTGGCACAGGCGAGGGTCTTAGGACAGGGCGGACATACTCGGGACTCTGCCTCCTGCCAGGATGCCAGCAAACAGAAGCTTCTCTGATCAGATCTGTATCTGGGATTTGGACCTGGGGTGTCTGAACCACTGAGTCACTGAATAACTTAAAGCAAACATTTTCACCTCTGCAAGTTTCCTAATCTGGGATACAAAAATAGGTAACAGTCCTGAGATCACAGGGTAGTGTTTGAAACTCAATATACTTCACCCAAGTCTCAGCCCACAGTAGTTGGGTATTTGACGGTAACAAATATTTATTTAGCACTTATTCTATATGGGCCTGCCTCAGCTGCACAGTGCCTTGCTGTGAATCTGATGGAGCACCCCCTAATGTCTCTGGTTAGAATGGTGCTCCCTGGAGTTGTTCAGTGCCCAACCTGCTCAATTGTCCACAGGAGTCTGCTTTTGGGGCAGGCACTATTCTAAGCACTTTCCATAAGCTCATTTATGAACTTCCAACGACAGCCCTCTGAGGAATCTTAGAGATGGAAAACCCAATTCCCTCTTTTCTGACAGTCTAGAGGATCTCAGCCTGTTTCCTCACTTCAAACTGGGGCTCAGCTGCAGATTTGTGTGGGGGCAAGAAGAAAGCCTGTGGGTAGCACTGCCTGGGCAAAGGTGGGGAGGTGGGATGGGGGTGATTATTCATCCTGGCTTAAAATACTTTTGGGGGAAGTGTTAGCCTACTTTCTCCCTCTCCAAGGTGGATGGCCACATCCCCAGGTAACAGAACAGACCTCGTACTCCAGACTGGGACCCCTCAAACCCTTTCCCTGGGATTCAGGTGTGAGGGGTGGAGAAGAGACGTAGACCCAAGCTATGCCACCATGGTGCTCCTAACTTGGTGGGCAGGATAAAGCCAAGCCCCATGTAGCCAGGGCCAAGGAAGTAGGGTTCATCTTCCTGGGAGGATTGGAAAGGTGTCCTGAAGGATGGGACACTGGAACTGGGGCTTTAAAGAATGTAGGAGTTTTTAAAACAGGGCCAATCCCTAAATGTCCAGTCTAGTTATTCACCTCTGTCCACACCCACTGCGCCTAGCACAGAGTCAGTTCAATTAAGGTAGGTAAGTTCATACCCACAGCCTCTATTCTATTTCCAGATCCCCAGTACATATGGGCAGGAAGCTCTGAGGAAAACATTTACCTAAGCCTGTGATGTGGAGTCTTCTGACAAAGATGGCTATGACTGGGGTACAGTCACCAATTCATGACCCCTCCCAGGTGGCTAGCTGGCCTGTCCTCCCTTTTCCTCCCTGGAGTCGGGACTTGGTTTCCTGTATAGAACATGGAATCCTCCACCAATCTCTAATAAACAGTATTTTCACACCACTGGCTTCTAGTGGACAAGGCACAAGAGCTGGGTTGCCTTTCCTTTCTCAACCCCAGACCCCAGGATGAGACTGTGCCCATGCTAGTAAGCATTTAATTTTTACTTCATAAAATAACACAGAGCCAAAGATCCTCTGGGGCCCTGAACAGCCAAGGAAGTGCTGCAGACAGAGTTCCAGGACTTGCAGGAGCTAAGGGCACAGTGGTGGCTGGTCACGGGTACAAGGGCTGCTTCCTGTGAGCAGGTGGTAGGTGGCGGCTGGCATCACTTGATGTGGACCTGGGGGACAGGAGAGGAGACGGGTGGCTTGGGGCAGGACTGTGCTGGTAGGAGGCCTTCCCTGGGCCCCCCCCCCCACCGCCTGCGCACTTCACTGTGGGCCTCAGTGAGAAGCTCACTGATGCGGGCATGTGGCATGGCCACCACACTTTGCCTATTACTCTCCTGGATGCAGGTGCCCCATGAGAACACCCCCGCACTCAGCAATGCTGCCCCGGAGGAAACTGCAGATCTGGAGGGGACAGGAAGGGCTGTGCTGCCTGGGGCTGTCTGCTTCCCACCACATCCTGGGGTGGGGGGGCATCTCAATGCCATCTTCCATGCAGATACCCAGATGACTGCATGCATGGGGCCAACAGATGATGGCTGAAGTGACTGGCAGGCAGTGAGCAATGCTTAACGGTCACCAGCATCTGTGACTTCACATCCTGCTAGCCTAGCTGGGCCTCCAGGGGACTGCTAGACCTCTCGGTGAGCTGCAGCCATCTCTGGGCCTCTGTTTACCCAAAATAGAGATTTGGAGTCAAGGCTTTCAGTTCTAGAAGCACCCTCGAGAAATGATTGAGAACACAGACAAGCCAGGCAGCTTCAAGGTGGGAGCTGTGTGACCTCTCACCTCTCTGGGCCTCAGTTTCCTCAGGGTCAAAGCAAGTTTCCAGCAGTGTCCACCAAGGAGGGTCTCAAATACTCAGCAACATGCTGTGTGGATCTTACCCGGTCAGGCCCCTCCCCACCTCGGGGCCTCCTTCCCCATCTAGGCAACAAGAGTCAAGACTCAAGAACACAACCTAGAACCACAGGTACAGGCCCCAGTGTGGATACCCCTAAGTACATTTAAACCACAGTGAGTTCTGCCCATTGTCCTTCACAATCGAAGCATTCTGGAACAACAGACAACTCCACTCCGGGGTTCTGGAACTATGCTGTCTAGTATGGCAGCCACCGGACACATGTGGGTATTGTACACTTGAAATGTGGCTAGGCTGGATGGCGATGTGCTTTATGTGCAAAACACACATTGGATTTTGAAGATTCAGTATGCAACAGGTGTTAAATAATTGTAATATATTGATTGTATGTTGAAAGGACATTATAAATATACTGAGTTAGTTGAAAATGAATGTTACCTGTTTATTTTTTTAATGGATAACTAGAAAATTTTAAAGCACACATGACTCACATGTTTCTATTATATAGCACTGCTCTAGAACTTTCTGGCTCTAGAACCAGATGGCCCTGCCCACTGTTCTAGAACACCCTTTGTTGGTCTAGAACTGTAGATAAGCTTAATCTGCTCCAGAGTTCTAGACCTCACTCATCTGAGTAGAACCAGACAGATCTGTTCATCATTCCAGAACACTCTCATCAGCCCAGGTTCCTTTAATTTAGAACCACAGGCAAAATGCCAAATTCTAGAACTCTCTAGTTGAGTCATCCTCCCCCCATGATTCCAGCACCTTTTTGGAACTATAGGTCCAAACTAGCTCTCCTTCCCACAACCATGGAGCTTGCTCTTTGACCCATAGCATCAGGTAATTTGGGGGAAATTCTAGAACATTCCAGTTATCCCAAACCAGTTCTCACCATGTCTTCAGGGCAGATGCAAAGGGCCAAACAGTAAGTATTTTTGTCTCTGAGGACCACATGGTCTCTTTTGCAACTACTCAACCTGATAGGAAGGCTGCCATAGACAAATATAAATGAGTGGGTGTGACTGTGATGCAATAAAACTGTATTTGTGGACACTGAAATTTTAATTATATGTCATTTTATCTGTCAAGAAATACTATTCCTTCCATTCTTTTTCAACCATTTAAAAATGCAAAAGCCATTCTTAGCTCACAAGACACCAAATCAGGCAATAGGCCGAATTTAGTCTGAGATGGTAATTGCCAACCCCTACTCTAGAACCAAAGCGACAAATGCCAAGCCTGCCCAACCACCCTCTTATTCTAGAACATTCTCAATGCTGTCTCTACTCTCCCAGACCACCTGGAATCCACTTAACACCAACCTTAGGGCCGCTCTAGAAGCAATTCCTTATTGGCAAACTTTGTGCCACATTCTGGGAGCCTGATCTGGCATTTCTGAAATCTCTAAGTCCCTGGGGCTAGGTGGGCAGGACACTCACCCTCCTGGAGAGCAGGGCATGAGGCCAGGGTCTCGGGGCTCTGGGAGGTAGGCGAGGAGCAGGACTGAGTCGCCCAGCTTGGCTCCGGGCAGCCGAGGACTGGAGGTCGGGGAGGGCTCTACGGACACTGGTGGGAGGTTCTTCGGGAGCAAGCAGAGGTACCGTCTCCAGCCAGGGTTTCGGGGAGCTGCCTGGGGTTCTGAGGAGCTACCTGAACTTCTGCATACAAGAGGCTCCATCTGCCCATTCCGGGGAACCAGTATGCCTGTCTGAGTCCTCAGTGGCTCCAACAAGCGAGAAGCAGGGTCTGGAGGCTCCTTGGTACGAGGCTGGTAAGGAGGGCACCTTTGGCGGTACCAAAGGCCCAGCAGGTCGTCCAGCCAGCTTCAGCGGACAACAGCCCACGGGCAACGGTGATGGCCTGGAGGGCCAGGCCACGCAGGCCGCAATGTGCAGGGGGTAAGGCGGCCCCCCGAGGCTCACCAGATCACCCGGCACAGCCCTGTGAAGCCTTGGCCCAACTAGTTCCATGTGACTCAGGCCGCCAGGCCTCCTGGTGCCGGGTCCCACGGGCAGTCTGGGCAAGGTCCTGGGAGGGGGTCCAATGCCACGCTCAAGAATGGACCCCAGACTTGTACTCGCACCTCAGAACCCGGCCTGACCACGTAGCTAGAGACTAAAGCTGTGAGTTAAGGCCTCAGTCCTCTGACTCAAGACTTCAGACAGCCACCCTCAGGTGCCCGCCCAGAAGCCGCTCTTCCCCCGGCTGGCCTGTTCTGCCAGCCGCGCCAGCCGTCCGCACAGCGCTCCTGGCCCACTGGGCATGCGTCCGCTTGACGGCCCTGCAGGGAAGTGGGAGTATCAGCACACGCGGCGGGGCGGGGCGGGGGATGACGAAACCTCGAATCCCGGGCCTCTATGTACGCGAGGTGGGATCCCAAGCTGGCCTCCCAGCCTGTTCCTCGACCACGGAAGGAGGCTGAACATCACAGCTGCCTCCCAAGGCTGAGGTCATTATGCCAAGGGACGGCAGATGGGAAGAAACAGGACAGGAAAATACTCAAGGAGAGTGGCGGGAGACGGACCTCCGGCTCCGGAGGGCGGATGTACTACCATCCCTGGATCCTGGGTCCTGCAGTAGCTCCGGGTGGACGGAACCCTCTGCAACGGCAAACACCTCGAGGTGGGCAGAGGTTCAGTTCTTTTCCTGCGGCCCACTCACTCACCCCACGCAGTCACTGTCAAGTCCATAGGCTTTCCAAATAGTCTCCGAGCAGGACCTAAAACTCGCAGCGTGCTCTCTCCCCCAGGAGGTTAGGGAACGACAGTAATTGAAATTACATAGAAATATTTACATATTGATGAACAAATTGGTTTTATTACATTAGAGGACCTATAAAGTAGTTTTATTTAAAAAACTATATTTAAAACTAAATTCTCAAAATAAAAATAGCATATATATTTGTGTATGTATGAGCAAAAAATTTTAAATATTTATACTAATTATGTGAACAATTAAAAAACTTTAGAAGAATAATCACTTGGGGCACACAAACGTGTACTTTAATCCATTTTGTAACTATGTCTAATTCTAGTGCTGTATCAAAATAGTCTCCTGAAAGAATATGTTTTGTTTTTCAATTTGGGCTCATTACATTTAGATTTTTATAACATAGCCTAAAGTTGTCCTCAAAGTTGCATTTAATTGTTAATTAATTTGAAATTGTTGACATCTTCAAACGACTCCTCTAGGATATTTTTAATTGAGAAAGTGTGGCAGTTGCTGAGGTGCCTGGTGAGCTCAAAGGAAATTCTGCTAAATGAGGGATATTCTCATTTCTAATTTATTTCATATTGAAATGTGTAATATTTCAGACCAAATATTTTCACAGGCACTGTTCTTTTGCCTCCTTTCAGACTATTTTTCTTTGGTAAATATTATTACAGGGTAAAACAGCATCAAATGAGAACTCTCTATTTATGGCTCTTCTGAATGTTTTGCCAAACTTAGATTGTAAGCCTTTCTCAATTGTATTCCATTCTGGTAAAGAATGTAAATGTATACAGTTCAAAAGAGAAGCTCCATCCAGACTCTCCCCTCAAGTTAAGATTTCTGAAAGTACAATTTTGGGTTATGTTTTATAGGTGCTCATCCTTGAATTTTTTCAGTTCCACCCTTCCTTCCTCAGGGAGAGCTTTCAATGCCTTCCTGTTTGCAAGCTTTGTTTTCCATCACTGCAATTTGCTAAAATGTTTTAAAAGCTGCAGTTTTATTTTAGTGCCCCATTCATTCAGTATTTTGACTAAAGATTTCCAACTGATTTTGACAAAAAATATAGAGGACTCTCTTTAAAAAATAAATGTTACCATTGTAAGACTCTTTGGCTGATGTACAAAGTAGTTCTGCAAAAGTTCAAGCATTTTAGCATCTGATTAGGGACTAGCAACAAAGAAAAAAAACATATACCACCATGCCAAAGTACTTTTTATAGTGTATCAGCTTTATCACAGTTACCCTGAGAGTGTATAACAATATTTGTAATGTTTAACAATCCCAGTTTCTATTGCAGTAGGTAGAATATCACAGCTGGCTTGTATGAATTAGAAATTACACATGTATCACAACCATTTCCAACGTCATTGCCGCTTGATAGTTTAATGTAGCAAAAACATTGTGTTTATCATGAAGCTGTGTTTCACCAAAACATATATTTATATTGAGACCATGAAAACAATTTTATCTTCAATGCCAAATACTTTAACCAAATTTACAACAGCGTTTACATTAATCTTGGATGTTGTACCTTTGGCAGAATAAACTTCCTAAAGCTTAATTTTGATTCCATGAGTTGGTTGAAATTGGAGTTAACTGATCTACTTAAAACACTGGATGGCATTGATATCAAATTGGTATCACTTAACTGTTTGCAAAGTTGTTCTTCTGCCAATGAAGCCCATACATTAACAGTTATCATGTCTCTTGGTACATATACAAGAAAACTTGGAATCAAAAACGAGCAAAAATAATTTTTTACTGTGGTAAATATACGTAACATACAATTTACCACTTTAACTATTTTAAGGGTGTAGTTCAGTGGCATTAAGTGCATTCACACTGTTATACAACCATCTTCAGAACTCTCTTATCATCCCAATCTGAAATTCTATACCCGTTATGTGATAACACCCCATTTCATTCTTCCTACAGCATCCAGTAATCGGTATTCTACTTCCTGTCTCTATGAATCTAACTACTCTAGATACTTCATGTAGGTAGAATCATACAGTATTTGTTTTTCTGTGTCTGGCTAATTTCACTTAGCATAATGTCTGCAAGATTCATCTACATCATAACATTGTATTAGAATTTTATTCCTTTTTAAGCTGAATAATATTCCATTGTATTTATGTGTCACATTTTATTTATCCATTCATCTGTTGATGGACATTTGGGCTGTTTCCACCTTTTGGCTATTGAGAATAATGCTACTATGAACATGAATGTACAAATATCTGTTCAAGTCTCCGAGTTCAACTCTTGGATTTATACCTGGAAGTGGAATTACTGGATCATCTGGTAATCCCATGTTTAGTATTTTGAGGAAATGGCATACCAGTTTTCCACAGAGACTGCACCATCTTACATTCCCATCAGCAATGCACAAGAGTTCCAGTTTCTCCATTTCCTCACCAACACTACGTATTTTCTGTTTTTTGATCATAGAATTCCTAATGGGTAGGGAGGAGGGGTGGTATCTCATTGTGGTCTTGATTTGCATTTCTCTAATAATTAGTGACATTGAGCACCTTTCATGAACTTTTTGACCATTTGTATATCTTTGAAGAGATGTCTATTCAAGACCTTTGTCCAAAAAATGAGCAAGATTAATTTTAAAGAATGATCATTTGATATGAACAAAAACTCATGGTTCATAGAGTGATGCGTAAACGTATTTCTCTGTAGCTGCACATGTTAAGTCATCCTCTTCAGGCATCATCTTCTAAAATCATGACTTTTTGCCGCAGATGTTGATGCTTCTTCAGCAGATTTGTGTCTTCTGGTTTTCATGGGGTGGGAGACTGTGGCCTCCAATGTGTCTTGGTAAGCATCAACATTTTGCTAGATACACGTTCATCATCAACTTTCTTGAGAAACAGAAATGTGGTGCTTAAGTTTTCATTTAAAAATGCAGGCAAATGTTTTTGAGCTCATTATGGCTGGAAGGGCTTAATTGAAAACTATAAAAAGCACTACCAAACAATACAATAAATAAGTGGAGCTACACCATATGATAAGTGACAACACCACTGTAGCAAGAGCACTCAGACTTCACTCTATCTGCTCCAGGATAGGACTGCTTAGCTTCTATTTCCCCACATATATTTTCCATACACCTACTCTATAATTTCCCATGTTCCCTGCTGACACCATCAACTGGCAGCCTGGCAGCTTTGAGCATTTTGCAGACCACAGCACAGCCTCTTGGTACAAACCATTAGCACAAGTGGCTGGCACACTGAATGGCCACTGGATCAGCCAGGTCAAATACTCTCCTGCCACCAGACAAGACTGGCAGCAGTTAGCTTCCCCTAGTGACTCATGTTGTCGTGCTCCTCACTTATTTGCCAGCTCTCTGCATACTATCCTCGAAAGACAGCTGTTGGTTAAGTTGCACAACAGGAAGAGAGAGATGTTGTGAGGAAATTCGGGATTGACCCACAGGTGTCACACACTAGAGATGAGATGATGGTAGAAACTGAGAGTACCTAGCGGAGATGTACCAAATTCGGGTAGTCTGTTTGAATGGAACCTCAGATACAATACATTTTGTTTAAAACTGACATGCTGAACAGGATAAGACTCCAGGACAACAGATCTAAGCTGGAATTGTCCCTGGCAAATTAGGGCAGGTGGTTGCTTATCAGTGGCCCACAACATGGGAAAATCCACACATCCATGTCCCAACAAGCTGTGGTCCCCACATAGTAACACCTTACCTTCCTCCTCCACCAAGACAGCTCACAAGTCCATCTCTCCTGCCTTAAAGGTATCCCAGGTTAGAATAAAACACCAGCCCATGGTGCTCCATAACGGCTTAACCACAAAAATAGCTGAAAGGGAACTCCCTCATTTGAGATACAGTGCACCTCACTGTTGAGTGACATGGAACCAGTCAACAATGCTCTACCAAGAGAGCTGAGAAAGAGAGCTCTGGAGTCAGACTGCCTGAGCACACAGCCCAGCTCTGTACTCAGTAGCTGTGTAAGCTTGGATGAGTTCCTCAACTGCTCTGGCTCCTCACCTGTAGAATTATAGTGAGTACTTTATAGGGTTGGCAGGTGAAATGCAGGACACCCAGTTAAATTTGAATTTCAGATAATACATTTTTAGTAAAAGTATTCCCAAATTTTATGGGATATCCTGGATTTTTAACTGCTGAATCTGGCAACCCTATTGGAGTAGCAGTTAGAACACTTGCCTAGTGTATCATAAGTTACATACGATTAACTTTGGCGGTGGTGTTAAGGTTTTAGGTTATAAGGAACAGATATCGTGCAAGAGAGGGAAAGGAGACTGGGGGCTGTGGGGACAGAGCTGTTCCCTCTAACTCTCAGGTGACTTGTGACTTCTACTTCTTCCCTCTCAGAGGCCACGTGGACCCTCACAGTCAGCCTCCCTCAGACCCTATCTTTTTGGCTTGACTTCCTGCTAACGTTGGACCTGAAATGGCCTCCCTCCTCAAGTCTATGAGACCTACTAGATCCAGCCCTGTCTTAGTTTGAGTTGTTCAAGAGCAGACTGTGGCAAAAGGATTCTAAGTAGGTAGTTTACAGGGGAGGCACCCCATACTGTGGGGAGGCAGTGAGGAAGTGAGACAGAGAAGGAAGCCAGTAAAGGGGGAATTATTCAGCAAGCTACTACCACAGGCAGAACCTCAATCCTCCTGGGAAACCCAAGAAAATAGAGTCATCCCAACTGAAGGCTGAGGAAGCTGTATATTTATCCACTAGATCTGCTCCTCATGTTAAGACTGCTTATGGGGACGTTAACTCTCTGGCATTTCCAGATTGTCTTGTGCAAGGGCTAAGCATGCTCCGACTGCCAGTCAAAAATGCTCAGATGGAGAACTCAGAGCGCCCAGGAAGCTGCCTTGGGTGCGTAAAGATGAGGGTAGAGGGAATACGTTGGCACTGGCAGTTATCTCCTGAAAGCACCTACTCTAATTGTGGAAACTCTGTCTCTTGGTCCAAAGTCTCAGGGGAGAGAACCTGATTGGTCGCTGTCCAGCCAATGGGCTGACTGATGTGGGTGGGGTGGCACCCCTGGCTCCAGTCATCCCAGGCTGCAGGGTCAGAGGCTGGGAAAGCATCCAACCTGTTCCTTCGGCTGAATGGGCTGGGTGGGTATTACAGAAAGGGGCAGAGGGTGGGGGAAGCACTCCGTGCCCAATACTCTGACAGTTAACCGTGTTTGTGTTTACATATAAAGCTAAAATCTGTCTCTTAAAATCTACCCCCTTTGGGTCAGTCAGGAACCTCTGGAGCAGGCCCCTCGATCCTTCTGTTCCCGTATCTGGGCTTGTATTCACGGGCCCTCTCATCTCCTCTTTCCTGGGCTGAATCAACATCCTTGGTTTCTTCATCTCTTCATCGGACGCTTGTATTTTCTTTTGGTTAGAAGAGCCATCAGTCCCCAAAAGCAGATGTGAGCAAGGAAGGCAGAGGCGGGGAGCTCGCACTGGCACTCCGACTTGTGCTGTGAGAGGGTAGGAGACTGGCGAGGACAGCTGCAAGGGCACCTCGGGGCAGAAGGCCAGGCGAGTAAGTTTGTCTGAGTTTTACCTCTTGGTTCAGTAGACCTAATTCACCTGGCCCCTCTTAGAACCAAGCCCTCCCAAGCCCAGCTGATGACTCAATGCAACCCAGAGGCTTTCTTTAGTCACTGGGGGCTCCTGTCACCAGCAGAGATGGCTTTCTCTTTCATTAAGGTTACCAACTCTATTAGATTCCTGTGGCTGTTTTAATAAATTGCCACAAACTGGTTGGCTTGACAAAACGGGAATTTATTCCCTCACAGTTCTGAGGACCAAAGTCCAAATCAAGGTGTCAGCAGGGCCTCGCCGCCTCCGCCGGCTCTAAGGGAGCCTGTTACCTGCTCTTCCAGCTTCAGTGGCTGTTGATGGCCACATCCCTCCAATCTCTGCCTCTGTCTTCACATCCCCTTCCCTTCTGTGTCTTTGTCTTGTTCTCTCCTGTCTCTGATAAGGACACTTATCCATTAGTTGAGAGCCCACCCAGTTAGACCAGGATGATGTCATCTCAAGAGCCTTAACTTCATTACATCTACAAAGACCCTTTGCCTAAACAAGGTCACATTTGCAGGCTCCCAGGATTTCTATGTGAATCTATATTTTTGCAAGCCACCATCTAACCCACAAGTAACTTAGAAGTCCTGAGAAGTCCCCAGGCCTGCAGAGTGGGGTCTCCTTTGCAACATCCCCACCCCACCTGAGGCCTAGGGCGGTCCCCAGAATGACTACACCTTCAGCCCAGTCGGCACCTGGCCTAAAGCCATTTGCAGTTATCATCCCCAGCAAACCAGGGAGGACCAGGGCTTGCAGGGCAAGGGGCCATTTTTTCCTGCTCAGTCTGGCTGTGAAATTATTGTGGGCACCCAGAAAAAAAACCCCAGCCAGAGAGCCAGCACGATGAGGCCTGCACAGCCCAGCAGACTGAAAACACCTACCTACTCAGGCATCTGAACTGAGGGGCAGTGGGGGGGGGGGGTGGTAAGGGCATTCATTTGCTAGGCTGCCACAAACCAGGTGGCTTAAAACAAGAGAAACTTATTCTCTCACAGTTCTGGAGGCTGGATGTCTAAGATCAGGGGGTCAGCAGCCCACACTCCCTCTGAGATTCTGGGTAAAATCCTTCCTGCCTCCTTCCAGCTTCTGGGGGGGCCGTTGATCGAGGAGCTCCTTGTCTTGCACTGCATCACACCAGTCTCCGCCTCTGTCGTCACATGTCTTCTCCCTGAGTGTCTGTCTGCACGTCACCCTCCTCTTATTAAGGACCCACTCATACTGGATTAGGGCTCTTCCTAGTACACCTCATCTTAACTTTTACATCAGCAACGAGCCTATTTCCAAATAAGGTCACATGCCCAGGTACTAGGAGTTGCGGGGACATAGTTCAGCCCATTAACAGTAAGCAAAGGGTAACACACAGGCAAACGCAGGCTGGCCTTTGGGGCTTGATGAAGCCCCCAGGGGACAGCTCAGGAGCACACGCGTGAAGCCGGTGTCTCCGTGGCGGTCCTGCGGGCTCCAGGCCCACCTGAGCAGGCTGAGGGGGGGATCTTGGCAGGAACCCCTGATGGGGAGCCCCTCCCTCAGGGGCAAGGAGGACAAAAGCCGCCTGACCAATCCCAGCTGCCAGGCCTGGAGGTGCTGGGTGCTGTGCGCCTCCTCCTCCCCTCCTGGCCTGTTTCCCTCGGAAAGCACAAATGAGCCTGACTGATTTCTTGCCTCTCCCTCTCCCCTGACCCTTGAGGGCTCATGCTCTTCCTTCAGCACCTGGTCATTAACGTTAGCATTGAGGTTAGCCTGTCCATTCATGACGGAAGCCAGATCATGTCTCTCCTCTGCCCAGCAGCTCCAGAGGCTCCTATCTTGCTCAGAGTAAAAGCCAAAGTCCTTAGGTGGCCCCCAGGACCCTGCACAGTCCGCCTTGCCCAGGCAGCACTGTTCGGTCCACCTGTTTCCACTCCCCACCCCACTATCACCCCCCGCCAGGCTGACCTGCAATGGGTTCCCACATGGGGAGAGAGGAGGGAGAGAGGAGAGGGAAGCAGACACCACTCCCCAGCTTCCTCCCAACAGGGCTCCCATGGGCTAGCGTGTCCCTCCACTGCCCACAGCCTTCCCCTTTTTCCCCAGGTTCCAGTAACTTCTATTTTCTGCCCTTTCAATTCTAGGGGTGGCAATGGCATCTGGCGATACTGAACTACCCCTTAGGGTGTCCCTACATCCTGTCCACTCTGCACCTTGTCCTTTAATTAAACTCTCCTTCAATCATCCCATGTGAGCAGGGCTCCGGCTTCATGCCACGACCCTGCCCAGCATTCCCTTCTCTCTCTGACCTCATCTCCTGTCTTTGTCCCGTCTCTCTCCCCACTGCAGCCACACTGGCCCCCTCATTATGCTTTGGGCTCCCCATGTTCACTCAGCTTGGCACGGGACTATTTTTTCCTTTGCAATTTTTAAGTTAATACTTCATGTGTTTTTGAGCAGTTTTAGGTTTACAGTGCAACTGAATGGATGGTACAGAGTTCCCATATCCCTCCTTCCTTCCATGGGCACAGCCTCCCCCACTATCCACCTAGTGGCGCATGGGAAACAACTGGGGAACCAACTGACACGTCATCATCATCCAAAGGGCAGTTTACATCGGGCTTCGCTTCTGGTGCTGTACATTCTGTATTTTGGTCAAATGTATAATGTCACGTATCCATTGTTACAGTATCATACAGAGTAGTTTCACTGCCCTAAAAATCCTTTGTGCTCTGCCTATTCATGCCTCTCCCACCCGCCAACCCCAGGCAACCACTGATCTTTTAAGTCTCTATAGTTTTGCCTTCTCCGGAATGTCATAGAGTTAGAATGTAAAAGTGTGTAGCTTTTCCAGATTGCTTCTTCTCACTTGGTAATATGCATGTAAGGGTCTCGCTGGTCTTTTCATAGCTTGATAGCTTTTTTTTTTTTTGGTGCTGAATAGCAGTACTACAGTTTATTTATTCATTCACCTGCTGAAGGACATTTCAGTTGCTTCCAAGTTTGGGCAATTACAGACACAGCTGTACAAAGCTCCGTGTGCAGGCATCTGTGTGGACAGTTTTCTCTGCACAGGCTTGTGTTCTTTAACCCGGAGCAGTCTGTCCCAGGTACCCAAGTAACCAGCTCCCTTATCCTTTCCAAGTCTTTGCTCAGCTATGACATGGTAAGGGAGGCCTGCCCTAGTCATCACGCTTACAACTCCAGCACTCACCCACCCTCAGCACTTCGAAGCCCCTTAGCCTTCTCTAGTTTTTTGAGGCATGTAACTCCTTCTAGGATGCTTTGTAATGCCTGTATCTGGCAGGTTTATTGTCTGTTTCCCCCTGTCTCTAGAAGGGAGATTCCACTAGGAAAGTCTGACTGTTTTGTTTGTCCATGGATGTAGCCCCTAAACCTGGAACAGTTCCTGGCATGCATTAGGCATTCATTCAACAAATATTTGCTGCATGTCTACAATGTATCAGGCACTGTCTAGGTACACATGCACAGTCTTCATTCTCATCCCTCGCCTTTATTTTCTCTGCCTTACCTGCCTCTGGAGCACTGCTGCCTGAACGCTGTGGCCTCTGTTTGCCCTGCATTGCCATTCCGCAGCGCTAGCCTTCCAGATCCCAGCCAGAGCCGCGCCTGCTCTCTGCTGCCACCCATGGCCGGAATGCCTTAGAGGGCAGGCACACCTCTGGTGTGTGGCGTGATCACAGGTGAGCCTCTCCTGCCTGCTTTCCACTGCTGTTTGAGGCTGAGATCTTTGAAAGCAGGTTTCTGGGTTGCCTCATTTTTAAACAAGGATACGGTTTACACATTCAGCACTTCTGCATGGGGCCCTTGGCAACTGTTTGTACTGGCTTCCTTCCAGCTCCCTAATAAATCGACTTCTGAGCAACCTTTCAGTTAAGTAGGAGCTTAGCAGAATCTCACCTTGGAAACTTGCTTAATCAGAACATGTCAAGACCATGTCTGCACAGGTGCGAGGGAGTTTCTCTACATCATCTCTCAGGCATAATGATCACGGAGTTGACCAGAGATTCTCCTGCAACTTTCCCTCAAGATTCTGACATAAGCTAGACATAAGCCAACAAGAAAAAAACATCTATGCACGCAAAATCACCTTGTTTGAGCAGGCGTGCTGCATCGTCATGGAAGGGGACTGCTGCTGGAGGTGGGGTTGTGGTGCCCAAAGCCCTGAAGGCAGCAAATGCTCCTGAGGGACTGAGGTGATGGGATCCAGGACGTGTCTTGTCTCAAGCTTCAGTGGAGTGAGCGGGAAACTCGGTGGGTCAGTACGGCCCAGGGTCGCCAATGACAAGTGGTGTTTCTGCCTCCCACAGGACATCCATGGAGGACAGGACACCCAGTATCGGACCTCACTCTTCTCTAGTTGTAAGAGACAGAGGGAAGAAGGGAAGCACACAGTATTCTGAGGGGCTCCCTTGGGTCTACTGCTAAAAGACATTGCTTCAGTCAGCACATGGAGTTTTGTGTTCTATTCCAAAGAAGTAAGATGACGGAAGGGAAAGCTGTGGCTGCAGGGAACTGAGAGAAGGAGAAATAACTGCCCACAGGAGAGGAGCAGAGGAGCCCTCTAAAACCATGGGGGTGTGGTGTACTCCCCACTGCCTTCTGCATACAGAGAGCATGCGGCACCCCGGTGCTGGTGATGTGTGCCCTGGGATTGCCAAGGGCACAAAACAGAGCCCAGGGGAATTCCTGGCAGGCCAGAGATTTGGGAGCGCAGCCCCCAGTGTGGGCACAATGCGGCTGTTTTGACCCTGTAGATGGAAACCTCCCCCAATGTCTGCCAACCCCACAGACGACAAAAACGTTGCAGAAGGGCCCTTCAGAGGCCAAGGTTTACCCGTTGGGCCCTCATTTCCTTAGGGAAGTCGCAGAGTCCAGGTACCTGGTGCTCATGGTACCTGGGATTTCCTCAGTCAATCAGAATATGGTCCCCTGGGAGGGACCCCCTGCATTACACCTTTGCCCTGTGCAGTCCCCCCAGCATCTCAGGGAGCCCCAGAGGCAGCTCCTGCATACTCAGGAGTGGTCCTTGGGTTCTTCCATTCCCAGGTCCCTCTGGGGCACAATGGGGGGGTGCGGATGGGCATGACAGAGGGGAACAACTGCCAGTGGGAGGAGCACAGAAGGTTCTGCCGTCCCAGGGGCCTCACTGAGGAAAGCCACTCTGGGATCCATCAACACGGGGCAGGGAGCTGCACCTCCCTGGCCTCACATTGGCATCCAAGCAATACACCAAGGCCCTCCACTCTGCCGATGCCCTTCAGCTGCGCCGGTCCCTCCACGGTTCTCAGCCACGCAGAGCCAGGCCCAGATATGCGAGAGAGACTCCAACCCTGTGTCCTCGTCCTCTCAGGAGCCCGTGCGAAGTCCTCCAGCCCAAAAGCTTCACATTCATTGTTCTTGGTTCTGCACTTGCTGAGAGGAAGCTACATCACAGCCACAGGCACACAGATTTTCAGCTTCTGCTTGTTTCTTGGTTGCTTAAGCCAATGTTTCTGGCAATGGATTAGAAGTGCTTTCAGAGCCTGGGGAGCAGAGAGCACTTGGGCTGTTTATAGCCTTGGTCTGTGCCCTGTCAACCCCACACCTCCTCGTGATCCTCCTGGCAGAGACCCTGAGGTTTGTGCCCTGTTCTCATCTGCCTTGCCTCTTGTACTTGGCACTGCCTTTCTGGCCTTGACCTTGGTTTCCTCTCGACAGTTTTTTGACTTACACACACTGGGAATGTTGTCTTCAGCAGATGTGCCTCCCAGCTCAACCTGGTCCTGACACCCTTTCATTCCAGAAATGTCCCCCACCTCCACACTTCACCCCACCGTGGGTGGGGCTCAGGCTGGGCACCACAAGTAGGAATACAAAGCATTCTTCAACACAGCAACTAGGGCTCTAGCAGAAGCGGGGGGACTGAGGCAAGTGTTATATAAATATTAGCTATACCCCCTGGGGTTGAACGGTATGGGAAAAAGTCCAGTTGAACGGGATGAATGGACTGAGAGGGGGTAGAGGCTGATTCTAGACCTGCCCATGGTGGGGCAGTGAAGAACAGGGTTGGGAGTAGGCCAGGGGAAGGAATGAATAGTGAATGCCAGAAAAAGCCCCCCTCGCTCAGCCAAGACCATGGTGCCTGAAGAGTAAGCGACTGGCAACCGATAGTAGTCCAGGGAAAGAGAGGGCATAGGGGTCAATGTGATGTTCACGGGGAATCCAGGAGCAGGGAGTTAACAACCCAATAGGAGGGCAGGTAGTATAGTGGGCAAGTTATAAGGGACAAAAGGCATGATTGTACCTAAGGATTGAGATGGAGTTACTAAATGGCAAGTTTCACAGAGCTGAGCGTGGAATGCTTCAAGTTCTCCTGCTCAACGGTCAGCAAATGTAAATGCTTTTCAGAACAAGTTGCCAACATAAATGTGAGAGAACGCGGAGAGGTGGGGACCATGCCACCTGCAGAGGGCACGGCTGTGACTGTCATTAGTGCTGATGCTCTCCAGGCACATAGTAGGGTTTCGCGTCCCCGCCTCCCCTGCAGTTAGGAGAGTCATGTGAGTTGCTCTGGCCAATGAAAGCCAAAGGGCAGGTGTCCTTCCAGGCGGAAGCTCGAGGAACCAGTGAGCTGTTCACTTTGCTCCCCTCCCTTCACTGCTGCAGTGGTCTTACCAGCCCGTGTCGGGATGGGGCCTCCACCCGCCTGAGTCCCTGAGTGGGCATGTGAGCAGACCCCCTGCCAACACATCTTTGGACAAGAAATAAACTGTGTTAAAGTGCTAAGATCTGGGGGTGTTTCCTGCAGCATAACCCAACCTACCCAACCATCGGACCCTCTCACCCTCTGCCTGAGTCACTGGGCCAATGATCAAAGGGTCTTACCTTGGCAGGAACTCTCAAGAGTTTCTCAGTCCTTTGCCAGCCTAATGTGGTTAAAGGAATAATCACCAAAAAGCAACTCCCATGCCCGAGTTTTCCCATTTCACTGAGGAATCCTGCAGTCATCATCAGTCTCATCCAGAGAGCTTTCAGTGTTTCTGTTTCCTAGGAACGGAAAGTAGCCTGTCCAGACAGAAGCAGAGATGGGGAAGAGCTTCAGCTGCACGACTGGTCCTTAGGCACAGAAACAACCCAACGCACCATTCTGTAGGGGGATAAAGACACTGGGCTTGATTCCAATTTATGTCAGTCTTCTAGGATAGAGCTCATCCTGAAGGGATCTGTCAAGCCAGGTGAACTGTTTGCTACGCTACCAATGTGCACTGAGACAAGGAGCTTGCAGCTCGTAAATCCATTTTCCTCACTAGGCACGCTCTCTAGACCAGCTGCCTTTTTATAGCAAGACTCTGCAGTGAAGGAAGCAGTGGGCTGATCTACAAATTCTTTGTTATGAATGGTAACAATTTGTGACACGGACCTACTGACTACACTTTAAATAGCGTTGTTCCAGCCGTTCTGAGACTCACTCTAAAGAGTAAGTAGAAGTGAAAGTGTGTGGCTGGCACAGCGGTAGCAGCACTTGGTGCCCCTCTCCTGTGCCCTCCGCACTGACTGTTCCAGAGCACACTGACACTTGCCCGCAGCCAGCCCGTGATTCCCCACCTGGGGGCTTCTTCTGGGGGCCAGTGTGAGGGGAAGACGGAAGTGCTGAGAGCTATGTCCTGGGAGCACCCCTCAGGCCATGAGCAGGGTCTGGAGGATAAATAGTCCAGCATCTTGCATCTTGGCTGAGACAATTCTGAAGGCATGTTCTATGCTCTCTCTCCACTGACCCACAATGGTGACCTGCTGGCTAGCAAACCCTGTCTTGGCCCCTTCCCCTCCTCTCACATCCCCACTGTTCTACCAATGCTTCCTGAGATCACCTCTCAATGAAACCACATGCGTTCACATCCTTGTCTCAGAACCTGCTTCTGGGGGAGCTTTCTCCGAGACACTGTGCTAATTTAATAATCCCAGTAGCCAAATAACAGAACTTGTACTTTATAAGCACTTTGGAGGTAATGGGAAAATGCTTTCATGGGGCTTTTACCATACCTGGGAGTCCCTTCACACTTCCCATTACCACTTCCCATCACCATCCACTCAGATTGCCTACAGGGCAGTAATAACTCCAAGGGTAGGTTTGTACTTTATTAACTTTAGGGAGGCAATGGAGTATGGTGGAAAGAAAACACCGGCTCTGGACTCCAGAACAGAACTCTTGATTTTTCCCCAAAACTCTCCCTCTCCCATGAGGCATCACCATCCACCCAGGTGTCCAAGCCCCAACCTGAAGAGTCAACCTCAGTCCTCCCTTTTCTGTGCCCTGCACTACAACCCATTGGTAAGTCCTGTTGCCCAGACCTTGGGAACTTGGTAGGAATCTGTTCACCCCTTGCCAAGCCACCCCCCAATCCCAAGTCATCACTCTCTCTAGGGCCAAAAGATGTCTTGCTGCCTCCACTCTTACTCCTTACAATCCAATTCCCACACCGCACGGAGAGAGACCCATCCTCATCCTGAAAAATATCTGGACCCTTTATCATGACCCACAAAGCCCTACAGGAGCTGGCTCCTACCTTTCTCCAATCTTACCTACCTCCTTCCTTACTGAGCTGCAGTCACATGGCCTTCTTTCTGCATCTCAAATGTCCCAGCCCTTTGCTGCCTCAGGGACTTTGCACTAGCTGCTCCTCTGCCCGCAGGGCCCTTCCCTGGCCTTCACTAGGAGAAGGCAGTGCCTTTGTGTCTGCCAACGTTAGTTCAAATGTGACTCTTCAACAAAGCCTTCCCCAATGGCCCTGTTTAACATGTTCCCTCCCCTCCCAACACACACCAGAAACCCCGTTACTTTCCACCATATCATCCTATTTATTACCTTTTGAGCAATTATCACTGATCTAAAATTACAATTCTTATTTGTTTATTTACCAGCAGCCTTTTCATTAATGTACAATTACATGAGCAACATTATGGTTCTAGACTCCCCCTATTATCAAGTCCCCATCACATACCCCATTACAGTCACTGTCCATCAGTGTAGTAAGATGCTATAGATTCACTACTTGTCTTCTCTGTGTCATACTGCCTTCCCCATGTCCCCTCCCTACATTATATGTGCTAATCGTAATGACCCTTTTTCCCCCTTATCCCTCCCTTCTCAGCCATCCTCCCCAATCCCTTTCCCTTTGGAAACTGTTAGTCCATTCTTGGGTTCTGTGAGTCTGCTGCTGTTTTGTTCCTTCCGTTTTTGCTTTGTTCTGATACTCCACAGATGAGTGAAATCATTTGATACTTGTCTTTTTCTGCTTGGCTTATTTCACCGAGCATAATACCCTCTAGCTCCATCCATGTTGTTGCAAATGGTAGGACTTGTTTTCTTCTTATGGCTGAATAATATTCCATTGTGTATATATACCACACCTTCTTTAACCATTCATCTACTGATGGACACTTAGGTTGTTTCCATTTCTTGGCTATTGTAAATAGTGCTGCGATAAACATAGGTGTGCATATATCTTTTTCAAACTGGGCTCCTGCATTCTTAGGGTAAATTCCTAGGAGTGGAATTCCTGGGTCAAATGGTATTTCTATTTTTAGCTTTTTGAGGAACCTCCATACTGCTTGCCACAATGGTTGAACTAGTTTACATTCCCACCAGCAGTGTAGGAGGGTTCCCTTTCTCCACATCCTCGCCAACATTTGTTGTCTTTTGGATGTTAGCCATCCTAACTGGTGTGTGGTTTTAATTTGCATTTCTCTGATGACTAGTGATGTGGAGCATCTTTTCATGTGCCTGTTGGCCACCTGAATTCCTTCTTTGGAGAAGTGTCTGTTCAGCTCCTCTGCCCATTTTTTAATTGGCTTATTTGCTTTTTCTTTGTTGAGGTACATGAGCTCTTTATATAATTTGAATGTCAACCCCTTATCGGATATGTCATTTATGAATATATTCTCCCATATTGTAGGATGTCTTTTTGTTCTACTGATGGTGTCCTTTGCTGTACAGAAGATTTTTAGTTTTATATAGTCCCACTTGTTCACTTTTGCTTTTGTTTCCCTTGCCCAGGGAGATATGTTCATGAAGAAGTTGCTCATGTTTATGTCTGTAATTTTGCCTATGTTTTTTTCTAAGAGTTTTATGGTTTCATGACTTACATTCAGGTCTTTGATCCATTTTGAGTTTACTTTTGTGTATGGGGTTAGACAGTAATCCAGTTTCATTCTCTTACATGTAGCTGTCCAGTTTTGCCAACACCAGCTGTTGAAGAGGCTGTCATTTCCCCATTGTATATCCATGGCTCCTTTATCGTATCTTAATTGACCATATATGCTTGGGTTTATATCAGGGCTCTCTAGTCTGTTCCATTGGTCTATGGGTCTGTTCTTGTGCCAGTACCAAATTGTCTTGATTACTGTAGCTTTGTAGTAGAGCTTGAAGTCAGGGAGCATAATTCCCCCTGCTTTATTCTTCCTTCTCAGGATTGCTTTGGCTATTCGGGGTCTTTCGTGGTTCCATATGAGTTTTAGAACTGTTTGCTCTAGTTCATTGAAGAATGCTGTTGGTATTTTGATAGGGATTGCATTGAATCTGTAGATTGCTTTAGGCAGGATGGCCATTTTGATAATATTAATTCTTCCTATCCATGAGCATGGGATGTGTTTCCATTTATTGGTTTCTTCTTTAATTTCTCTCATGAGTGTCTTGTAGTTTTTGAAGTATAAGTCTTTTACTTCCTTCGTTAGGTTTATTCCTAGGTATTTTATTATTTTTGATGCAATTGTGATGGAATTGTTTTCATGATTTCTCTTTCTGCTAGTTAATCTTTAGTGTATAGGAATGCAACAGATTTCTGTCTATTAATTTTGTATCCCACAACTTTGCTTAATTCAGATATTAGATATAATAGTTTTGGAGTGGATTCTTAAGATTTTTTATGTATAATACCATGTCATCTGCAAACAGGGACAGTTTGACTTCTTCCTTGCCAACCTGGATGCCTTTTATTCATTTGTATTGTCTGATTGCCTTGGCTAGGACCTCCAGAACTATGTTGAATAAAAGTGGGGAGACTGGCCATCCTTGTCTTGTTCCCGATCTTAAAGGAAAAGCTTTCAGCTTCTCGCTATTAAGTATAATGTTAGCTGTGGGTGTCATATATGGCCTTTATTATGTTGAGGTACTTGCCCTCTATACACATTTTGTTGAGAGTTTTTATCATGAATGAATGTTGAATTTTGTTGAATGCTTTTTCAGCATCTATGGAGATGATCATGTGGTTTTTGTCCTCCTTTTTGTTGATGTGGTGGATGATGTTGATGGATTTTCGAATGTTGTATCATCCTTGCATCCCTGGGATGAATGCCACTTGATCATGATGGATGATCTTTTTTATGTATTTTTGAATTCGGTTTGCAGAGTAAATGTTCAATACATTTTTTCAATACATTTTTAAAGTCGTCACAATAGCTAAAGTCTTGCCTCTGGCACTTTATATATGACCTTGTGCACACAAGCCTCAGTTTCCTCAAATGTAAAATGGAGATAATGTAGTAATTACTTTATAAAGCTCCTAATACAGTCCTACATGCTGGGGATTTGAAAAACACCAGTTGATTTCTGTGTCTATCACCTGTATAGAGCAAAACACTCAACAACTAGTGGATTAAACTATAAGAGGCTTTATTATCTCACATAATTAGAACACCTCCATTAGGGAAGGAGCAGCATTGGTTGGGAGAACTGGCATCTAGAATATCAAGTCTTCTGATATATGAACACAGTATATCCCATTTATTTAAGTCTTCTTTGATTTTTCTCAATATCTTACAGGTTTTAGCTTACAACTCTTGCACATTATTTATCCCAAAGTATGTCATGTTTTTGTGCTACTATAAATGGCACTTTAAAAAAAATTTCCATTTCTATTTGTGCTTTTGCTAGCATATAAAGATACAGTTAAATAAATAAATTTTAATCTATTGACCTTGTGTTAGGCAGGAAAATAGGTATGAGCAGGGTGGACAGAGAGTAAGGTCACTAAAGCCCCCTAGAAAGGACTCAGTTAACCAGTTAAACCAGAAAGCCAGAAAAGACTCAAGAGTTAGAGTTAATCAGTTAAAGCTCAAAAGGTCAAGAGCAACTTGTCCTTGAATGTTTGAATATTCCCCAGATAAAGAGAAGTTTGAGAGCACAGCCCATGTCTTCACTGTGTCAATTAGATCATTGTAAGATTTACTCTAGCCTGCTAAAAGGCCCACCTATAAACAGCACAATAAAGACAGGGAGATCCCACCTTAAAGCCAAAATTGCATTTTGAGAAAAACCAGAAAGTTTAAGAAGAAAGATTCTTAACATACTCTTTAGCAAAACCCAGGAAGTTTAAGAAAGATTCTTAACATACTCTTTAGCAAACAACAAACAAGTAACTGCTCACCTTGGAGGCAGGGCAGACAGTCTTGATTGATATGCTCCCAAACCAGGAAGCTGCTATCTTGGGAGGGGACCAAAGCAGTACATTTCTTGGGTTAAGCTAATTTTGCAGAATTACCTAGAGGACTGATAAGAAACTTAATGTCTCATCAAAGGTACTTGGGACCGCTTAACAAGTCCACACCCCTAGCCCTTTGTCACATTCCTGAAAAATCCTTAAAAGGGGGAACCCCCAACCTTGCAGGGCGCTCCTCTCTCTCTGAGGTCACCTGCACTTTCTAAGTCATTTTAAATAAAAATTTTACTCTGTTTCACTACTGTGTCTCTGCCCTTCAATTCTTTGTTGCGGTGGGGACAAGAACCTAGGAAAATACACAATACCCTCCCTGCAACACTTGTATCGTGTATTCTTGCCAAATTCTCTTGCTAGACCTAATCATGTCTTTGTAAATTCTTTGGGCTTTTCTATGTAGACAACCATATTGTTTATAATTTTCTTTCTTCCCTATGCTTATGCCTTTTATTTCTTTTCTGGGTGTTATACTGACTAGGATATTGAGTAGAAGTGATAAGAGCAGACGTCCTTGACTTTTCCCCAGTCTTTGGGGGAAAGTGTCCAGTTTCTTGCCATTAAATATGATCATAGCTTTAAGTTTTTATAGATGCTGTTAGGGTGAGGAAGTTCCCATTTATTCCTAGTTCACTGAGTGTTTTTATCATGAATAGATGCCCAATGACCTTTTAATAAACTTCTTTTCTGCTTACATCAGCCAGGGCTGGTTTTTGCAAACAGGACTCCTAGCTGATATATTAGCCTTTCAACACTGGGTGAGTTCCTTAACCTCCTTTGAGCCAGGATCTAAAAAGATGCCTAGTGATAAAAATTTAAGTCCTTTCAATTCTACCACCTAAAGAGAATAGCCATGATAATCTTCAAGGCCTTCCACTGTGTTGTCCAAAACCCTTGAGTTTATTGTTATTCTCCCACCTCCTCCCATGCTTATTATATGTAATTATATAAATAATATATATTCATTGTTAAAAATCTAAACAATTCATTAGATTATAAAGATCACCTGGATGTCACCCTCCTGAGATAACTGCCATTAACAATTTGATAATTGTCTTTCAAGCCCCTCTTTATGCCTGCTCACACAGACATATGTGACTTTACATAAATTTCATTTACATAAACGAACATAGAAACATACCTGGTGTTTTATCACAGGCATGCTGCCACTTCCCTTCTCATTCCACATCAGAACCACACCAGCCCCACTTCTCTCACGGTTCTTAGGATAACTAGGGTTAGCTTGGTGGTTCTCACGTGGGGTCTCCTGGATAGTTGTCATCACACATTGGCTGGAGCTGAGATCACCTGAATGCTCATCTGGGCTGGAAGTCCAAATCGGCTCACTGCTGTGGCCAGCGGTTGATGCTATCAGCCGGGAGCTCAGCAGAGCTGTTGGCTGAAGTGCCTATACAGGGCCTTGTCATGTGCCTTGGGCTGCTCAGAGCAAGAAAGGCAGGTCTGAGAAAGAGCATTCCGGGAATACAAGTTCTAAAAAACCCAGGTGGAACCTATAATGCTTCTTATGACTTAGCTTCAGAAGGTCCAGAACATCACTCTGCCATATTCTATGGGTCAAGCAAGTCATTAAGGCAAGCCCAGCTTCAGTGAGAATTAGAAACACCTTTCAATGGGAGAATTAGCAAAGAATTTACAGCCAACTTTATTTACATTTATTAAACAATAAATACATATCAAGCACCTGTCACATGCCAGATGCTATTTTAAGCCTGGGGATAGAGGTGGTGAGATGAAGTCCCTGCTGTTACTGAACTCACTTTCTAGTGTGGGGACACAGACAATACGCGAGTGAGTAAATAAATAAAGCTGAACAAAAAACTTTTAAATAATTAAACCAATAGACGATCCCCCTTCTCTGAGTCCTGGGAGCTTTGTCTGCACTTTGCTTTTGGCATACTGCCTCTGTGCCTTGCATGATAGGTGTTGCTGTTCCAGTCGGTACCTTTCATGGGGTAGGTTGTTCCATCTTTGCCATCTCTAAGGGCTGCATGGGAGCAACATTCTACAGTGACTGTGCAGCACAGTGGTTAAGAATATGACAACTTTGGAGACAGATGGGGTGGGTTCAAATCCCTGCTCTGCCAACCTGCTCACTGTGTGACCTTGCCAAGTAACTTAACTTCTCTGTGCCTCAGTTACCCCATCTGTAAACGGAGAAACTGGGGCTGATGATAGAACCTACTTTCTAAGATTGCTCTGAGAACTAGCATGTGAGCCTCTTACAACAGTGCCTGGCACAGAGCAGGTGTTTTAACAGTAGCTTCCCTGAATGAATGGGGATCTCATCAAGCCTCTGACAAACGGAGTCGGCTCTTCTGCTGCAGGTGGTCCGGCCACCATGTGGAGTCCTGGAGCAGACACCACCTCCCCACACGCTGGCCTGCATGTGTGCGGTGCCGGCTGAGGTGGCTCCATGTGGCTTGTTCAAAAATCAGCCTTTGGTGGTGGTAGTGAGCAAGTCACTTGAGGAACACTAAACAGATGTTCCCCTCAGGGCTGCCCCAGGAAGGCAGACAGGCCCCGGGAAGGCAGACAGGTCCTGGGAAGGCAGACAGGCCCCGGGAGCCAAGAAGCGGGCCTCATAAATAATGAACCCCTCACAGCGTGGGCCTCATCTCCCCAGCTGGAGCTTCATGGTGCTGGGTCAGAATTCAAACCCCACACCTGTGTGGCCTGGGACTTGCTGGCCTATGAAATGGAGTACCAGCACCCAACCTTCTGGGTGGTTTGTGCTGGTGACAGGCTGTGGGTTCAGAGCCTGGCCACCCTGTTGTTAAGCCAAGTGGCTTACCTCATGTGCCTCCCAGCCCCAGATAAGTAGGCTAAAGCCAGCCTGGGAAGATTATTTTCAGGGAATTAGGGGTGGAGAGGGCAGGATTAGGGCAACCTTCCAACTGGTGGCTCATTCGTAACTGCCACCCGCAAAGGACTGCTGCCCCCTTTAGTGGAGACTGAGCACTGGCAGGAGGAAGGGTCAGTCACGAGTCCCCCCAGGCTCTCTGGGTGGGTGTTGCCCTGCTCCCCACCTCGCTGTCCCTCAGGACTGCAGACATGGCAGGATGGTGGCTGGGAATGAGGAGACCTGCGTGGGTCTCTGCCCTGTCACTCACTGCGTGACCTGGGTGAGCCACTTCCCTTCCGAGCCTCCTTTTCCCCACCTGTGAGAAGAGCGTGCTGGGCCAAATAACCTGTCAGACCTACCTATCTCTAATATTCTTGAGATACCATGATTCTGATGGGAAGGAGGGAAGTAAGGGAAAAAGATGGATTTTGGATTCCTACTGGGTATGAAGGCGACAACAGCAGAAAGAGACCCAACTGTCACCTTCAGGGAGACAGAATTCCACGCTGAGTGAATGAAACAACACACGTGGATGATATTCAGGAAAGGCAAAGCATACCACAGTTTCCTCCCAATGACCTGGAAATGCTACAACTAAATAGACTTCAAAGGGTAAATTATATAATCCATATAAAGTAGATAAAATCAGAATTCTTCAGATACCTTAGACAACATGATTAGCATTTATTGAGCACTTATTCACCAGACATTGTTCTTTGTGTTTTATAACTATAATCTCATTTAATCCTTGCAGTAATGTAGACAATATTGTAATTGCCATCTATAACCTTACAGATGGAGAAACAGAGGCACAGAAATGTTCACAGCTACCCTGATAGTCTTGTTTCCAAGCCCATGGATGACATACCTCAGCTGCGCCTCAGAGTAGTCAGAATGGCTTAGGCCACAGCAAGCCGTGGCGATGTTACTGGACTGGGTACTGTTTACCTGATGTCCACCTTCCTCACCCCTCCAAAGGGAAGAGACCTCTACACCCAGTGGGGCAGAAGGTCGGAGCTTCAGCCTCCCCAGCCGGTCCAGTTAGAAACCCCCAGGTGCCCCAGTGTTCCTGTGCTGGATCTGCCCCCACGAACTCCTCCTTTCCCCAGGCCACACACCAGCCTGATCCCTCCAGGACCATTACCAGCTCCAGCAGTGCACCTCCTCAAGACAGAGAACTCAGGGGCAGGCTCTGCAGAGTGATCGCAGCTAGGCCCCAGGTCCCACAAGGTAGGGCCTAGACGTCTGGGAAAGAGGCCCCAGTGAGTGGGCATGCTCAGGCTGGTTCCAGGACACAGCCTCCTGGCTGATAGTAGAGGGCGGAAACAACATAAGAATCCGTTTTCTGTTACACAGATGACTTCAGCCCACACAATAGCCCCAAGAGGTAAATATGTGACCATTTTTCATCAGCCCTAAGACCCTCCATGAAGAAAAGGGGAAAATGCCACTGGTGAGCCTTTGATGCGCAATTTTAAGACTCATTCTGATTTCAGAGGTGTTAAGTATGAGAATGAGAACATGTACTTCTTGGAATGGATGAAATGTAACAGAGTCCCCATTTTACAGATAAGAGAACCATGACCTTGGTGTAGATTATGCACTCAAAGTCACATGGAAAATGAGGACAAGTGGTTTTCAACACAGGCTCCGACAAGGAATCCTGCATGCTTTCCACCACATGGCCCTCCTCCCTGAGAAGCATGCAAGGAGAGGAGTGGGAAGGCCAGCCTTGCAGGCAGGGCCGCAGGTAGATAGGAAGTGTTTACTGTCCATCAGACACTGCCTTGAACCGCTTGGGATCCTAGCTGCAGTCAACTCAGAGAGCAGACAGGAGGGCTTGTTGCTGGGCAGCAGGAATGCTGGAAGGGCAGGGATGAAAGGACCAAGCCCCAGTGTGGGGAGAGAATGAGGGTGGAGACCCCCATTCTCCACCCTCCTACTTATCAACTGGGAGGGCCCTGTCCTGCTTTTCTCCTTGCAAGATCTACAGAAGACCGTATTAGAGGGGTGAGGAGGCTAAGTTCAACAAGCCTTGTCCTTTTGCTTCAGGGATTTACTCTAAAGAGAAGTAGTATGTTTAGCTGTGACAAAGAAGCCCTGGCTTCCCCCAGGGTCCTTCAGAGTTGGAGAGAGAAGGGCAGGGTGGGATGGAGCAGGGCAAACTGGGGGGAGAGAGGCAGCCACTAGCCACGGAGGCTCCGAGGAGGCCCCACTGGAGGCCTAACCCAGCTCCCCATGTCCTGCCTGTCCCATCTTCATATATGTAACCAATGCATCCTATCTCCTGGGATTCAATATCTAAAGAATTTTTCAGATCAAGCGCCAACAAATTCTGACCAAACCTAAACCCTACCTCTTTCCAGTACTTTGTCACTTCCCCTTTCGATAGGAAACTTTTAGAAATCTAAACTCAACTGGCTCTCCTCTCCTCAGGGCTGGGTTAGGGCTTTTCTTGCAAGAAAAGGAGAAAATTTGAAAAAGGAATGTGGTGTCTATTTTGAAAACCAAGGGGAAAGAAAAAAGAAAAAAAATCTCTGATTTGGCAACATTTCCATTCTACTTTCAATTCCCCAAAGAACCTTGATTTGAAAGAACAGTTAAAACTAAAAATCATTTAGCTGAAGAGCTGTATGGCATTTTGATATTCAAAGGGCTTGTTTGTATGTCCTTCTTGATCCCACAGACCCTGTGATGTAAGCAGAGCAAGTATTATCTACAGTTTGCACTTAGAGAAGCTTAGGTTTAGAGAAAAATGAAAACGACCCAACACCTGTGTGGTTCTCATGATTTTTGTTCTAATGGGGTAGGCACTCTTGTCAGAAAATCTCAAGTTTTAGAAAAACAAGCTCAAACTAGCTTGAACAAACAAACCAAAAAAGGGAATTCAGTGGATCATATAAGAAGTTCAAGGGGTGAGTTCAGTAGACCTCAAACAGTATCATCATAATTCACTGCACTCTTTCCACCTCTGCTTCTGTTTCCACCTTTAGCTTTATTCTGTGTGGGCTTCATTCTCAAGCAGGTTGTCCCCCAACAAGTGGCAAAGAAGCAAAGATGACCACCTCCACCCTCCAGGATCCGATCCCACCAATGTAGCGGTCAGGAAACTAGGTAGTCACAGGGGAATGAACAACAAGTGAACATACTAAGGATTATGGGAGCCCCGTTTCTTACCATAGGTTAAAGGAGGTACAAAACTGGAAAGAAAGAAGACTAGAATGAACTTTCTGGACTAGAATTGGAGTTGGATATCAGTATGAACTTGTGTTTTATATTAATATAGATGGGGGGATGAGGAAACGAGCACAGATGTAGTTCCTACTTACCCACTGAAAAGACCTAGTAGCAACGACAGCATAGTGGCAATGAGTACAACTAGCACCCAGATATCAGTTCTAAATACCATTCTCCACAGAAGTGAAACAAGAAGTTCCTTGAAAAATTAAAACTAGAATTATCATATGACCCAGCAATCCCACTGGATATATATCCAGAAGAGCTAAAGTCAGAATCTCAAAGAGATATTTGCACACCCATGTTCACTGAAGTATGATTCACAACAGCCAAGTGGTGGGTGCAACCAAATGTCCATCAACAGATGAATGGATTAAAAAATGTAGCATTTCCATACAACAAAATACCATGCAGCCTTAAAAAGGAAGGAAATCCTGTCATATGCTGCAACACAGATGAACTTTGAGGACATTATGCTAAGTGAAATAAGCCAGTCACAAAAGAACAAATATTGTATGACTGCACCGATCATCTAGGCAACATCGTAGAAGCAGCAAGTGGTAGAAAGATGGCTGCCAAGGGCTGGGGTGATGAGGAGCGAGGGCAGGCAGTGGGGGGGTTAGTGTTTAGGGGGTATAGTTTCAGTGTTGTAAGATGAGAAAATTCTAGAAATCTGGTGCAAAACAACATGAATATACTTAACACTCCTGAACTGTAGGCTTAAAAATGGTTACAATGGTAAAATTGTTATGTGTTTTTACCACAATTAAAAAAGAACTTGAGAACATGTCACATGAACACAGAAGCCAGTTTGGAAGTGCTCCTAATAGTCAAATCTAGGACAACTGCAGCATCAAAATAAATCATAATAGTTTGTAGATTATAGAACAGAATCCATGTTCCATACTGACATAAATAACAAATAAATAAATGGGGGAGAAGAGAAAGTGATCATACTAATGCCAATTAAATGCAGAAGCAACAGTGTATTTAGAAAATCACCATTTGGCAATAATTGACTCAGACAAGAATCATCAATGGATGCTAAAACTAGATGAAAATGTACAAAGAACAGGACATTGATATAGTCTCAAGTAGTTCCCCGCAAAATACTTATTTCTCATTAATTAATACAAAATATTTATTAACTTCACAGAAGCCTTACGGACATAACCAACTATTAAAAATAAACATCACCAATAATGGGAAAAACTAGCCTTATGACTGCCTCCTGATGATAATGCAGAGAACACAGCTTCCCTTCTCTGGTGGTGTTCCTGTCTGCAATTCGAACCTGAATCTAATCAGGAGGAAACATCAAACAACCCAAAATAAGGGTCACCCTACAAACTGGCCAGCCGTCTTAAAGCATGTCAAGGTCATAAAAAAACAAGGAAAAACTGAGGAAGTGCTCCAGATTGAAGAAGACTGAAGGGAAAACATAACTAAATGCATGCATTTTTCTGGACTGAACCAAAAAAGAAAAGATTATTGTTAAGGACATCTTTGTAGAAATCAGTAACATCTGGAACGGGCTTTGTGGATTAAATGACAGGATTTTAACAAGGTTGGTTTCCTGATTTTGATGGAAGTACTATAGTTAGGCAGGAGAGTCCCTTATTTTAAAAAAACACACATTGAAATGTTGAGAGCTAATGGGACATCATAATTGCACTCATGAACAAATACTTAAAAAAATATTATGTATATATAGATGGAATGATGAGGTCAGTGCGGCAAACGTTCAAGAGAAACTAAGGGAAGGATATACAGGATCTTTTCAAATGTTCTTGTAACGTTTGTCAGTTTAAAATTATTTCAAAGTATGTTTAAAAAACCAAGTGGTCTTTGAGCTATTAGGAATTTATTATACTGGCTTTTGTACTACAGAAAAATCTCTGTTCAATGGTTTCATTATCTCAGGTAAAACTATTCAAAGGAACAGTTGAAATAAATGAGAAAGAAACTTTCCTTAATGGTCAATAATATAGATAAAATTCTGCTCAATAGTTAAAAATGCACAATGCACTGAATCTTCCTCATTAAACATCCTTCTTTCTTCCTGCAATAGTTTGCTTCCTTGAAAAAAAATCACATATATCAGATACTGAAAAATGTTAGGAATTTGAATCCTGTACATTAAGGAAAGTTAACTTTTTTCTTATAACTGGTAAGGGATTTACATAAATTCACTGGAGACTTATGTCCTTTGATATTTAAATATGAAAAAATGCAACCTGAACCATGACTTACAGATGATTTTGGAAATTAGAGTTATCTTTATGATTTCTGGTATATTTGACTACTTTTTTTTTGGTATCATTAATGTACAACTATATGAGAAACATTGTGGTTACTAGACTCCCCCCATCATCAAGTCTCCACCAGATACCCCATTACAGTCACTGTCCATCAGCGTAGTAAGATGCTATAGAATCACTACTTGTCCTCTCTGTGTTGTACAGCCTTCCCTGTGGCGCCCCCCCCACTACATTATGTGTGCTAATTGTAATGCCCCTTTTCCCCCCTTATCCTTCCCTTCCCACCCATCCTCCCCAGTCCTATTTGACTACTTTTAATTATAGTCTAATATTGAATAACTTTTTAATGTAAAAAATGGTAGTGAGTGTCTGTAGAAGCAGGATTGTTTTACTCTTTGGGCTATTTTGTCATTTAGAGGCAACTGGTAATGTCATGTTGGGCCAAGACCACAAGATGTTTCTAAAATAACCTACGTTTTTCATAAGCTTGGTAAATGAATCTGGAAAGAAATGACAGCTCCAAAAATATTTAAAATAAGGATAGCAACACCACCCTTGGAATAAAAACTGCTGCCCAGAGAGATCTGTTTGAAGGACTTCACTAGTTTTCAATGCACAATTCAGTGGTGCCTTTAAAAAATATGTGACAACTGTGTCAAGAGGGAAGAAAAAGGAAATACATAACAATAAATTGGATATTGAACATTCAAACCCATAAAATCTCAAAAAAACAATACAGTAAGTCCTTATGAATCCTTTGTCTATTCTTACTGAGATTACCACTCTGTATCAAAAATTTCAGCAGGATCCATGGAATCCATTAACAATGTCACAAAATAGGCATACACACTTTTGGTTCTCTTCAACAACGGTGGACAGATTTAAAATTCTCCAAATCCCTATTTTGCTCCTTGAAATAACATTTGACTTCAAGAACTAAAATGAAATGGGCCTGAGTAATGAGTGAAAAGCATCAAAAAACAAAGCTATGTGTGCATGTCGGGGGTGGGTGGGGGTGGGGGTGGAGGGAGCTGAAAAGGAGAGGGGAACAAAAATGCCCCCACTTCCAGCTAAGTACTGGGTGTTTTTTTTTTTTGGTATTTTCTCACAAAAACACAACTGAAGTGGTTAAAGTGAGAGAAAAGCAACCCCTCCCCCCTGCCAAAAAAACAAACCCTTCCTTGATCCCTGCCCAGGGACACAGACCTGAATGCCTCTTCTCCAGTTCCCACTGCATCTGCACTTGTACATTCATTCCACAGTTACCAAATGGCTGAATAAAAGAGGGGGCAGGAGTGCCAGGGAACCACCACCACCAAAACCAACAACCAACCTTTCAATCACTAAATTACTAACCACTATTTACCTTCTTTGCCTTGAGTGGTAAGCCATTCATTGATATGTAAAGGACAATAACCTTGTGATAAAACTCTAAGAAACATAACAGTAAAGAAAAGTACAGAAAGTGACATTAACCCTTTCTCTCCATCTTTCCTGGCCATCATAAAATGGAAGTTCTCTCTCATGCCACTGTCTCAAGTAACAGTTGCCAAGTGCCCTTCTTAAAGCAGAGAAGCCGAATGTATTATTCCTAAGCAAAGTAACATAACTAAGGAATTAAGCAGCCAGCAGTGCAGGAGGTAAAAAAGTTGGAATTTACAGCTTAAAATCTCAGAATGATATGGCTGAGAGGATAGAATCTAGTTCCACACACATTTTAGTATTGAATGGATTCCACAAGCATTCTAGATTCATTCATTTAGTAATGAATTTAGTACTGAATGATAGATTCTATGAGGCTGGGTGCCAATTCCAACTTTCTCTGACTAGCTACGTGGCTCTCAAGCAAATTCCTTCCCTTCCATAGGCCCATTCATTCAATACTAAAATAAATGTGTTGAACTAGATGAATACTACAGTCCCTTCTCAGTCATAGCATTTTAAGATTTTAAGTTGTAAATTTCATCCTCTTTTTCCCCCCTGATGGCACTTTTGCGGAAACTGGTCAGCTGATTCTAAAACTCGCATGAAAACATGAGGAAACCATAATAGCCCAAATAATCCTGGAACAGAACAAAATTAGAGGACTCACACTTGCTGATTTCAAAACTAAAACAAAGCTACAATAATCAAGACAATGAGGTACTGGCATAAGGATAGAATAGAATATACAGATTATTGAAATAGAATTCAGAGTCCAAGAACAAACTCACTGTTTAAGGGCAACTGATTTTTGACAAAGGTGGTAAGAAAATTTGATGAGAAAATAAAGTCTTTTCAACAAACAATGCTGGGACAATTGGATATCCACATGCAAAAGAGTTAAATTGGACCTCTACTTTATACCATATATAAAAAATTAACTAAAAATGGATCAAAGACTTAAAAATAAGAGCTAAAATTATAAAACTCTCAGAAAAAAAGACAGGTAAAATCTTTGTGACCTTGGATTAAGCAATGGTTTCTAAGATATGACAACAATAGCACAGGAACCAAAGGAAAAAAACAGATAAATCATACTTCATCAAAATTAAAAACTTTTGTGCTTCAAAGGTCAATATCAAGAAAGAGAATAAACACATGAAATGGGAGAAAATATTTTCAAATCATCTCTGATAATTTACTATCCAGGTTATATTTTAAAAACCCTTATAATTCAACAATAAAAAGATAAATTACCCAACTAAAAAACAGGTAAAGGATCTAACAGTTGCCTCCAAAGAAATGGCTGATAAGGACAGAAAAAATTTTCAACATCATTAGTCATTAGGGAAATGCAAATCAAAACCACAATGAAATACTTTTCACACACACTAGGATGCTTAAAATAAATATGGTAAGAAATGTTGCCAAGGACATGGAGAAATTGGAATCCTCATACACTACTAGTGGGAATGTAAAATGTTGCAAGCATTTTGGAAAACTGTGTGGTACTTTCTCAAAGGTTACACAGAGTCACCATATGATCTAGCAACTCTGCTCTTCGGTATATGCCCAAGAAAACTGAAAACATATGTCCATATAAAAGACATGTACACGATGTTCACAGCAGCATTATTCACAATAACCAAAAAGTGGAAAGAACCCTAATGTCCACCAACTGATAAATGGATAAACAAAATGTGTTATAGCTACATAATGGGAGTATTACTCAGCCATAAAAAGAATACTGATACATGCTACAGCACTGATGGATCTGGAAAATATATAAAGTAAAAGAAGTCATACAAAAGGCAATATATTGTATGCTTCCATTTTTATAAAATATCCAGAATAGGCAAATTCATAGAAACAGGAAATAGATTAATGTTTGCCTGGAGCTAGGAAGAAGGGAGAACGGGGAGTGACTGCTAATGGGTATATAGTTTCTTTTTTGGAGTGATGACAGTGTTCTGGAATTAGATAGTGGTAATGGTCGCACAACTCAGTAAATATACTAAAAAAAAACAATGAACTATATCATAAAAAAAAACTGAATTTTATGGTATGTGAATCAGATCTCAATTTTAAAAGAAGGCAATGGCCTTCTTTAGAAAATTTTTTTCCTCACTTAATGCTTCAGACCACCTACTGGCTCAGAAAAGTCTGCAGTGATATATGACATTCATAATCCCACTACAACAGATACTGCAGCAAAATTTATTTCTAACCAAATTATTTACAGATATCAGCTGATAGTCCACTTGTATTTATTTTGCTTCTAAATAGTAAAGATCTGAAAGTTCCTCTGAGTTTATGATTTATCTCATAGTCCTTTTTCAAACTTGTATTTTTCTTAAGTAACTGAAGCTAAATAAATGCCTTCATTTAGAAATTTTGGTAATATTGTTATTTAGAAACAGGGAAAAGTATTGCAGCTGCAATGACATTAGTTATCACAGCTATCTTGTTGAAGTACTTTAAGATTTAATTCCTGTTCATAGTTCATAGGCTACTCAAGAAACAATTTCAGTATTGGTATTGCAATGCAATATGTATCACCAGATGCTTTAAGCCATGAAACAAATGCAGACTTTTGTTCTCCTGGAATACAAATAGGATTCTAGACTTACTCTATTCAGTAATGAGAGTTTAAGTGAAATTTTTTCAAAGCTCTACAAAGAAAACATATTCTCTATCTTCATCTTCCGTAACATTGTTTTGTATGCCTGGTTTTCAGTATCAGAAGGCCATAAACTTTGCCTTAGCACTATAATCCACTATAAAAGCTTTGTAAGCATCTGAAATAGAATGAAACATTAATTCTAGTCTGATATCACTGGGTTGTATTATACATGGTTCCATTTAAGCTAAACAAGAAGACTGATCCTACTAAAAATGCTAAGTGTTAAGAATAGGGCTTAAATATTTAAGAAATAAACATCAAGGACTGCCGTGATTCAGCTACATTCTAGAAAAACATCAACAGATTCCAAGAGGGTGACATAATCTTCATTTTTAAGTTCAATGAAGGTTGCATATATTCAGTTTTTACTCTTAAACAGAAGTGGTTTATACTGTGTAAGGGCTGCTAGCCCCAAGAAAGACATGAACCCAGAAAGGATTACTTTATCCAACTTCAGTATTATTTTTGTAGTAATGTGTATAAAATCTAACTACTGCTTGGACAATCTAAGGGGAGAGCAAGCCTAAGAGGTGAAAACACTTACACCTTTTAATTAAATTATACCGTTACCTTATAAAAATGTGAGGTCCAACATTTGTTTCCTTAATAAACAGCACCAAACAGTTTCCAATACGGTACCCTAGCTGATAGTCAAGATGTGCCTAAAATGTATGAAGAACTGATAAGACTAACACATCACTAAGTTATGTCTATTCATATGTGGTTTATAATTTAAACTGAAGAACAAAATCTTCATAAAACAAGAAATGGGAGAAATAAAAACTCATTTCTGAACCAAATGTGCACTACATCACAGTACAGTAAATCACTGGGACATAGAGGCATGGAGTAGATATGCTCCATGTGAAGACAACTGCATATTAGAATTGAAAAGAAGAGTTGTATGACATACTCTTTGTTCTTTAAATAGATAAGCCTCAAAAAACATTTATCAGTTTTTTTTATAGCACACCTTTTGCAAATAATTCTCACTTTTCATTCCAGAAAATTTTAAGAACTTTGCAAGAACTCATGCAAATATATTTCTCTAAGGCCAAGAACTGGTTTGCTAAGTTGCATTGTTTTATTCATGTAAAAAGCCCTTCTGTAAGGGGTCTGTAAAGGAAACCAATCACCTTCAACTCTTAGGCCTGTGCACTTGTCAGGATCTTCATCACTCTGAAAAAGCTAAAAGGCAGAATGCTTATTTGAGCATTAGCAAAATGGTCTCTATTTACATTTTTAAAAAATCTAGCACATGTTAAATTATTCTGGAAATTCTTTTTATATGTTACAAAACAAAAAAGCAAAAGCTTAGAATAGAATAAGATAATCCTTTTTTCTTAGAAAGGTCAAACAGATATTTCCTGACATCAGGTCCTTCATACAATGGCATACTGTTCATATAAAAGGTCTCTTATCCTATAAAAATCTTGACAAAGGCATCCTTCTAATCCAATGCGTCCAGTTTCCGTCTAGAAACCAAGTTAAAAAAAAAGTTCTTTAGTACATTTTCTATTCATTCATAGGCAGACATAATAACTAAAATATATTAACTATATTACTTTATGATTGGCCCAGAAATGGGTTGCTCTGATTTACAGAATATGGATATAACGTTCAAGTCATGAATTTTACAGACACGTCAGGATTCAAATAATAAAAGTTTATAATAAAATTATATCATTTCTTTGAGTCACTTTTATAAGCCTTCAAGGTCATCATTATGAATATAAATTACTGATCTTCAGTTTGTGAAATTAGCAATCCAGAATTATAGTATTCAAAATAACAAAACATTAGAAGCATTTGTTCAGTTCAGTCCTTATTAAAAACATACTTACTCTACGGACTGCTACTTGATTGTTGCAAACAAGTACACCTCCTACAAATTCAGCTTGAATCCCCTCCCGTAAAAGAACTTGTTTGAAGTCTGATAGTCTTGGTTCATTCATAAAAACTGACTGATGTCCAGGAACCTTAGATAAGGTTAAAGGGGAAAGAATAACTTCAAAAAAATCCACCAGACACACAGTTGTACAGAATAAAGTGAAATAACATATGATCTTGAAGATATTTTCTATTACTCCCTGAAGTCCTTTGACAGATTATTTCAAGACTGCATACCACATTCCAAGTTGTTATTCTGGATTTTACCTCATTATTTAACATTACAAAGCCCTTCACATTTTCTGAATGTTTCACAATCAATTTTGTTATTCATGCCTCCTAATAACAGAGAGACTTTGGTAATGTTATGCTCTTCAGTCACCCACTTGCCTGAGGAGGTCAACTAGAGTGCCAGTAGGTAAAACTGAACCAAAAATTCATTTTCCAGATCCTTTGCTTAGTTCAGAGGATAATTCTCTGATGCTACTTTCACTTTTCCTCCCCACTTTGAGCAAATGCAATGGATGCCTTGGGCTTTTGAATCATAAAGGCAAGTGGTTCAACTTAATGCCGCTACTTTGAAATTGCTTTGAAGAGCTAGAGGCTGTCTCTCTAGTTGATACTACACAGAAAGGCTGAAGACATCACCTGACATGCAGGTAGGACTCATAAGTTTTAGTATCACAATAAGTTAATCACCTGAAATCTTTGCCAATTAACTAGATATCTCTTGAGAATATGTATATCTAGACTAGAATTACATCTATACTTAGTAAAAGATTTCTAATCATAGCAAAACCAAATGTGATTTAAAGTGAAATCGACAGCAGGCAAAAATGGAATATAAAGAGTATGATGTTCTTAGAAAACTATAAATCTCATGATTGGAAGCAGGTAAGTGAACCTCACAGATCATCAAACTTAATATTTAAAGATCCATACTGAAGAAACAAATCATGAAACAATTATGTATCTTACAAGATTTGCTAAAAGTTTCCTTTACACCATTATTCCCTAGCTGCACAGGACACACACACATGCACACCCAAGCTCATGCATGCACACACATAAACATATCTTAAGTAATTTTTTTAAAAACTCTGAAGGGCTACATGACCCATATTTTAAATGGTTAAACACAAAGAAGGAAAATTTGAAGGATGAAAAATTAAGGAAGAGAGAGAAGCAGCACAGGTTTGTTTGTTTTTTTTACCTCATGAGGTGGCAAGGGTTCTAAAGTAGGAATGATCTCACTTTCTTCACCTGTTTCTTTCTCATCATCTCCAAACAGACTTTTCATGGCCTTCTGTTGTGCTATGACGCTAGAATCTGAAGGAGCATCCACTGGCATTTCTGAGTCTTCTCCATCATCCTTTAGTTCTCCTTCTTCTAAAATAACTCCTGTGTCTACTTTAGAGACTCTCATGTCTAAGACACCATCTATCCAAGCTAACTCAGCATCTTTTGCCTTACAAAACTGAAGGGAGCTGACAAGTGAGTCTTTTAATCTCACCTAGATATGATACAAAGGGGAGGGAGAGAAATAAAACCCAAAGAGTATAAATTAACAAACAAAACCTACTAGTATCATTTTCAAACCCTAGTAATGTATATTAAAATTTGAAAATCTTTCACTCATCTGATGTTCACCATGACCAGTAATGACCTAATGCCCTGTAAGACCATTAGGGCCCTTGTCTACTTTGCAATGTAAAGGTTCTTAACCCTGACAGCACATTGGGATCACGTGGCTATTTTTAAAAAAGAAAAAATTAATGCCATGATCCACCACCAGTGATTCCAACTGGTAAGACTAAGATCAGAGCATTGAGCCCTCCTGATGCCCCCAAAGCTGTCCAGACGATTCTCAGGGTCAGCTGAGGCTGAGAACTACAGGTAAGTTTCAGTCTCTAGTACTGATGCTGCTTCTCGAGAACTGAACTGCTCATGTCCTCAAATACACCAGGCCGTTTCAGACATCCATATTCTGGGAATGCTGCTTCCTCTTGCTCTGCCCAGAATGACTTCTGCCCAGTGAATTCCAATCCATTTTTTCCAAACAAATATAGACACCACCCTTCCTTAAATGATACCCCCTTCCACTAATGGGTAAGAGTTAATCAATCTCTTCTCTGTGCTATTCCTATTTTCTCTACCTCCACTTTTTTCAATTAGGAATAGAATCTGGACATCTGTGAATTTTTTTTTTTAACTTCTGAATTCTTGGATACTCACTATTCCCCTCACCTCTATATTTTTGCGAATGTTGTTCCCTCTGCCTGGAACACTCTCCTTCTCTTTCCTACTCGATGTACCACCATGACAACCTATCTAAACATCTCTTAGGATTTGGCTTTGTGATTACTTTCTCTGGGAAATCTCTAAACTTCCAAGTTTGGGTTGGGATTTTCCCTCTTTATACTCTCAAAACACTTTTCTCTATCAGAGATATTTTCTCTATCAAAAGTATAACAGACGATAACTGCCATTTCCTTGTTATAAGCCCCATACACTACAAGATCTGCTTATCTTATAAGGCAAGGCACCATGTCTGTCTTACCCCTGTATTCCTAATCCATCTGTCCTAACCTGCAACAGAAAGCACTTATTTCTATGTCCCAGATGCTAGCACACTTACCTGGTAGATGTGAGTCTCACTAGTGGCATCAACTGTCTCATGCAGCTTTGGCATATACACTTTAATATCTTTCCCACCAAACGCACGGCAGCACTCTGCAAGATCCTGACTGGCCTCTGGTGGTCCGTGGACAATAATCAACTGTCGTGGTTTCATCTGATTAATGATCTTTTTAATGGAATCCCCATCCGAGCGTCCTTCATAGTCAATGTAAGTAACCCTCGCTCTGTAATTAGACATGATTATTCAAGCTTACTTTTCTGGTAAGTTAAGTCTAAAACTAGGCTTATAATGGCTTTTATCATCAGGAAAGAAATGTGTACCATACATAAAATGAGGATCTGAGGAATACACATGTATCACATTGTTAGTATGTAATTTTGGGGACAGAGATTATGGATTATTTAATAGATATTATTAGAAAAAATGGCTCACTACCTAAAGAAAAATAAAATTGGACCCTGACCTAATGCCATACATCACAGCAGGTAAGTTGAAGCTGTAAAAGAGATATGTGAGGGTCTAATTTAACAGAATAAAATATAAGACTTATCTTTGTGACCAGGGACAGGGAGGATTTAAAAACCTCAAAGACCATAGTGGCAAAAAATATTTTATTATTTCATTACATTCAAAATTAAAGATTTATTAAAATGAAGTAGACTACGGATAACTCTTACAAACAAAACAGAAAGGGAAGGAACATTTGCACTGTCTAAAACCAACCAGGGATAATATCCAGAATATGCAATGAACTCTTACAAACCAGTAACAAAAGGGGAGCAAGCCCTAGAGCAAAATGCAAAGGGAAACAAAAGAAAACAAAAAAGGTAACAAGCATTTGAAGAGAGAATCGAATTCAACAATAATCACACTAGAACAAATTTAAGCAGACTGATACATTACTTTACACCTATTAGGCTGGAAAACATTATAGAGTCAGATAATGCCAAATGTTATGAGGAAATGGGGATGAAGGAAACCTCCTGCCCTGCTAGTGAAAATATAAAAATGATGCACCTATACTGGAGAGAATTTTGTGATAATGTTAATATGCATTACTTAGACATTAGGCTCAAGAATATATACTAAATGATATCACTGGACGAAGAAACCACTTTGCTCTCTAATGACTTTAAAAAATTCCAAAATAATTATTTATTAACTGTATTAAGTAGATAAGGAAAAAAAGGTTTCATAATTACTTCAGATCACAATAGCATTAAGACATTAGGGCACTAGAGATGTTGAAGTCGAGGGGTGTATTTTATGATACAAGCACTTGGAAAAATTATACTTGTGACCTGCATGAGTTCGCCTGTGACTAGACTACTAAAAAGACCAGATAGCATGTTTCTTCATATGTACATACAATTTAATGTTAACCCCCTCCTCACTACTAAGTCAATTACTTTGGCATTCAAATATCACTAATAAACAGAAAATATTACCTTACTTCACAAATCTTCACAAATTTTAAAAGCACACCTACTAAAGGATATTCAGAAAATTCATGTTTGAAACAATGTAAATTATATAGTTCAAGTGCTTGAAATTTTATCTTGTAATCTATTTTCAAAATGCAATGAAAGTACTTACTTTATTTCAATAGACTCTGTGGCAGATATACACTTCGTAGGAACATCAGATAAATCCTGATCCATTGGTTCATCTCCATTTGTCAAGCCAGATTCTAATTTACTTTTTTCTTCTTCAGTAGCTTGAAGTTCTGGCACTAAGAAATCCTCTGGTCTAAATAATAAGTCTCCAATTAGATGTAATTACAAAAAAAAGCCATCCATTATATAATACATATAACAGGTAGATGGCATAGTTTTAGACTCCTCATATATCTCAAGACTTAAATATACATTCGATCCAAAGTCAGTGCAGTTTCCTAATATCAGTCATCAGCTGACTGCACATATTATGTTCTTCATGACTATTAAGTGGTGCTCTTTAAAACACACCATGTAGTCTAGTGAGAAGGCCTTAAACAGATCATTAGATTTCAGTAGCTATCAAAAGCACTAATACAACCTGGCCCTGCACTTGCTTCAATGATTATTTTTCTGAATTTCTGTGGTTTCCCATGCCTATTTTCAGTTCTTATAAATCTCAGACCTCTGACTTCCCTAAGACGCCCAATTACTCCATCCCTGCCCAAAGAAAGCAGATGACTCTCCATCTGCACATTACCAAGAAGACTGAGATACAAAATTAGCTTCCTCAAAAGCCTTCCTCTATATTTCAACAAAGCAGTAACACAAGTGTCTTCCCATTTTACTCTCAATATCAGAGTTTTATGTTAAAATTAAAAAACAAACTTTTAAAAATGTTCTAATCAGATGTGGTACATATACACAATGGAATATTATTCAGCCATAAAAAGAAAAGAAATCCTGCCACTTGTAGCAACATGGATTTATCTAGAGGGTATTATGCTCAGTGAAATAAGCCAGGTGGAGAAAGACAAATACTAAATGATTTCTCTCATTTGTGGAGTATAAAAAAAAAAAGCAAAACAGAAGGAACAAAACAGCAGTAGACTCACAGACACAGAGAAGGGACTAGTGGTTACCAAACAGGAGGGGTTGGGAAGGGTAGGTGGGGAAGGAGAAGGGGATTAAGGGGCACTATACTTGGCAATCACAACATAGGTATGTCACTGAGATAGCAGTACAGCACGGAGAATATAATTCATGACTCTGTAACATCATACTACATTGATAAACAGTGACTGCAGTGGAGTGGGTAAGGCCTTGATAATATGGGTGAATGTTGAACCACTGTGCTGTGTAGTGTATATGAAACTATCATAAGAGTGTGTATCAGTGATACCTTAATAAAAAAAAAGTTCTAACCTCCTATAATTGTCTAAGCCCCACCCCCATATCCACTCACACTCCTGAAAATCCAGGCCTTTGTTACCCAAAACCGTGGTTGCTGCAGCAGCCAGCTTCTCAGCCCCTGGAATCCAGTATCTCCTATGTAAACCACATTATAGCAGTAGCAGTGGCAGCCACTTTAAGTACATTTACCATGAGTCAGGTTCTATGCTCAGTGGCTTAAAAACACTACCAAGTTTAATTCTTCTTCCCATTTTTCAGATAAGGAAATTGAAGCTAAAAAACACTGTCCCTATGCTAAACACACTGGCCACACTAAGTAGAATGGTAAACAAACTGACCAGTGCTGTTCAGATTGTTACTTTTCCTCCCTCTTTTAAAAGGCCAAGTAGACAGTGGATTTTCCTAATTAAGTCTAAGAATGACCTAAGTCCACTATAAGCTCAAGACTGCATTCTGGAAGTACACAGAAAGTACAAGAGAAGGACCTATGTGTTGGAGAGGCAAGAAAGAAACAGGGAAGTTTCTGGTAGTTTGTGAGGCCAGATTCAGCAGCCTGGAAACTAGGATGGGAAAGTGGAAGGGAAAACACATACAAGGGCATGACATGAAAAAGCTGAGCAGAAGGAAACCAGGAGAAGGCTGGTACCACCAGAGTGGAAAATGCATATTGCCATTACAGAAATACAAAGAAATGTAACAGAAAAGTAGAGAAAACCAGATCATGAAGGACATCATGCACTGTGCTAAGACATCTGACATTCATCCAGAAAGCAACAGGAACCCTGAAGGATCTTTATGTAGGCTAGTAGTGTTTTCAAATTTGTGATCAGAACATGAGCTATCAATTGTTTTTCCAATAGTGAGTACAGATTTATAGATTTTCCACAGTTCCCCTCATGCTATCTCATATTGCTTTTGTAACTAAAACATGTGTGCAACACTGTTAACACAATCACCATCCATCAAAAATTCTTCCTATCCTGTGCCTTTCTTCGATGCGTGTCTCTTACTTTTCTTTTCTAAGTGGGGGGAAAAGTCTTGATCACCTTCTTGAACCTTTCACATACCTGAGTAATACACGTGCCAGTTTCCCTAAAATGTTAATTCTCTAGCTGTCCCTCAACCTTCCTAGTTTTACATCTCAAACTACAAGTATTCTCTATCTTTCAAGCTGAGGAATTCATAAACTGACAAAGTACATGATGCCCAGAAAGGGCAAGTTTACTGAGCTCAAACAACACAGTTAGTTATACACAAAACACACAGCCTAAGCAGTAAGAAGGAAAGCTTGTTTTGCTCACATACTTGATAATTTCTCCATATTCATCCCATTTGATTCTTTCTTCTGGGGCGGGAAACATAGGATAGGACTTCTTAGCCTGTTTGAAGAAACTCCCTTTACGACTCCCTTCACCTTTCATCATCAGGTCATGCTTGGTTTTATGAGCCGATGGCTGGTCAATATCTTCCTCAACATCACTCTCATCACTGGAATCTATATCTGCCCTAAGAGGATTTTGGAATAGAGTAAGGTCATAAAGACCCAAAAAGACTTTTAATGCTTATAAAATTATTATTGAACTGATTCAACAGTAATATAGCAATCAGTATTACTAGATTGATATTTTATAAAACACAGCATTAACTGTCAGTTAATAAATATATAGTAATATTAGGACTGAAAGAATTTGGCATTCTAGCACCATTTGAAAGATGCTAACAAAAGCAATGAAGTCAAAAGAAAACCCAAGCATTTTCATTTCAACATTTTTGTCTTAGAAATAAGTTTTTTTCAAATTACATATATAAACTTCTCATATGTCTCAAAATAACTCACTCTTTTGACTGCTCAAGTTTTTTAGCAGCTTCTTTTTTTAGTTTCTCTTTTTCCAAGTATTCTTCAAGTTCTTTCCCCTCAAGCTTCACACGCTTCCTCAACTGAAGAAAAATAACAGACGAAAGAAAATATTATTAGGTGGTTACAGCAATGGGGTGTGAGATATGTCACATCTCTAAACTGATTCATCATCTTTAAATTTTCCTCTGAAATTATTCATTTCCATTACATGCAGTTACAGATCCTTTTTAGATTAGTACTAAAATTGAGCTGTCATGTATCTGGGAAATCACACTGGTTAAAAATCACCAAACAGGAAAACAAAATACAGATGATTTGTAGTGAGGTCTACACATGATGTAAAATTCAGAAGACATAAAGGAAAGATGGATAAACCTGGCAATATAAAAAAAAAATCTCTGACATTTTAAATCTCATGAAATTAAGAGAAACTGAATTATTTGTAGTACTATATGATTATCAGAAGCTACTTTTTCCTAAGTGCTCTTCCAAATCACTAAAGAAAAAGATCAACAAATCAAAAAGAAAATAAACATTTAAGCAATTTACAAAACTGAAAACAGTAACAGCTATCAAAAGATGTCTAGCTTCACTAATGATTTTTGAACAAGGCAGAAATTTTTAAATGCCATACTATTTTTTAATCTGAGATTGGCAATGCTAATTACTGTATGGAGAAAGGATACCTTCACCCACTATCTAAAAGAAAATTAGCACATCTATGTTAGAAGGCAATCTGTCAACATCCAAACATGAAAATGTGCTTGTCATTTGACACAGCATTTCTACTTCTAGGTATTTATCCTTCTGAAATAATTACACAAATATGAGGGGGTCAGGAAGGACACTGTAGCAATTTTTGTAATAGTAAAAAAAGTAGATACAATTTTAAATCCATTAACATAGAATAATGAAATCAGAAAGTCTCAAACTTTTTGATCTCAGGGCTGCCTTAGACTCAAAATTACTGAGAACACCATTTTCTTTTTGTAGGTTACAGATATTACTATTTACCATATCAGAAATTAAAAGTGAGAAATTTTTAGAATATTTATCTGTTCATTAAAAAATAAAATGAGTACATGGTAACATTAACCTATTTTTATAAAAGATAGTTGTATTTTCTCCAAAGTGTAAAAAAAAAAATTAACAGGAATTATGGCGTTACTTTTCACGAGTCTGTATAATGTCTAGCTGAATATAAGACAGTTAGATTCTCACACCTGCTTCTGCTTTCCATGTCTTGCAAGATGCTGCTTTGGTTAAAGTACATGAAGAGACTCCCGCCTCATACAGATGTACAGATGGAAAAGGGAAAAATATTTAAATAGCCTTTTCATGAATATTCCTTTTTAATATTGCATTACGACTCAAAAAGTAGCGTTTCTTAAAGGTTAGTTGTAACATGGAATCTGAAACCATACCAATAACTTTTTGTACTCTTATTAAATGTATTGATTTATCTTACACATTGAGCGGATGTTTTATTTGTGCATTATTTTATAACTACATGCATTGGCCATTTGGAAATAATGATTCACCAATTTACACAGATCTTACAAATGTTGACAATATTTAAATAATCACATTTACAAATATCACCATCAATCTCAAAAGCAAAGTCTTAAATTATTAATCTTATAGTGATGGGTATAAACTTTCCAAAATGCTAATTTTCACTTGAAAGTATGAATTTTATCAGATTTATGTAACAAATGCTATGAATTGTTTTTCTTAGAATGACAAGTTCAATTTATTCACTTTTGAGAAAACATCTGCAAAATATTCAAGTTGGAATAACTGTTATTACTTCAAGTAAAGATGGTATTCTAAGGAAAAAAGTGGATAGTTTAACTCACAACTCAAACAATTATGCAAGTGGTTTCCTTTGAGACAAACATATGTTAATATACAACACCAAGCGGTTTATGCATACTTCCCATCTTGCCACCCAGACTATTTAAAAAACATTTTACTAAAAAGATTTAATGAAATTAATTACTTTTACTGCTTCAACAAGAACATTCTTAAGAGAAACTGACATTTTTGGAACTACAAGTGTATGGTGATGAGTAATGCAGTGACTACTAGTACAATGTGGGGCCACTGTTGATTTATGCTAAGGCACCGGCACTTTACCCACCATTGCCTTTACTCAGCAATATGAATTAGGCATGGTGAAAAAGCAAACATCCTATTATTATTATGAAAAATAGTTTTGACCTTGTAGACTCCCTGAAAGGGTCGTAGGGACTTCCCCAGGGGTCCTCACATGATACTTTTGAGAGCCATTTGATTAAATAATCACAGTGCATAGGTGCAGTGTATTATAAAAATACTAAAAAGTATTCCTTTATTCAAAAATACTTGAATCTCTATGATATATCAAGTACGATGTAAGGTAAATGTATCTACTTACACTGTTCAAAACTATGTGGAAAATTTGGTCCCATTTCTTTAAAAAAAAAAAAATAAGGCTATTTGCCTGTGACTAGGAAAAAAAAAATCCAGAACATACATTCTCTAAAAATGTCAACAGTCATGACAACTAAATGCAATGTGTAATCCTGGATGGGATCCCAAAGAAAACATGAAAGGGAAATTAGAAAGGAGACAGTTGGGGCAATCAGCAAAAGTTGAATGGGGGTGAGTGGATGAAATGGTAGTATGGTATCAATGCTTATTTCCGTATATCAATAGATGTACCATGGTTTCCAGGAGTGTCCTTGTCTTCAGGTAATACACACTGCTTGCTGTGTTTAGAAGTAATGATGGAATATCTGCAGCCTCCTTCCAAAGAGTTGAGAAAAAATATCTGATACGGTGTTTGTGTGTACATAAAGAAGTGATAGGCAAATCCAATGAAATGTTAATAACTGGGGAATCTGAGTATACTATTTTTACTTCAAAATTATTTCAAAATAAGAAGTAACAACAAGAACAAAATTAAACCAAAATCAAGTGATTCTACTATATAGAATAAATTAGTGATTTAAATGTTTTTTTCTGGCATCCCACATTTGCCTCGTAGCTAACTTGAAAGTAAATTCCATTTAGAAAAGTGTCATTATGTTCCCGTATGTTAGCAATTTAAACAGATTCTTACCCACAAATAAATTTTAACAGAACATTTACCCCTTGATTTATTTATGCTTGTTGCATTAATAAATTTTGCTCTTCATCTTATTTTTAAGATGTACCCATCTTATATTTAAGATATCTAAAAGTAATGGCTAGATTCAGAGACAGATTTCTAGAATAATCAACCCTAAGATATTTTTCTTCCTACTCCCTCACTGTATTACCTCCAGAGGTTTGGAGATTGTGGTTAAGTATGACCACAGGAGTGGACAGCATTATCATGGGAAGGGATGGCTAAGGGAGCGTAAAGGAAAAGATCATTAAGAAATGAAGAACTAAGGGAGCCAAGGAATTGGACAGATCATAAACACTGATGCTAAAGCCATCAAGGAAGCAGCCCTGAGTATGAGTGTACAGAAAGACGATGAGGAAGCATCTAAAGTCACCAAGATTCAGTAAATGTCAGAAATAATCACTGTATTGTCAAGTATGATGGCATGAACTACAGAGGGAAAAGAATGGCTTGAAAGCTGCAATACAGAAAAAGGACACATACCTCACCCAAAGTCCACGAAATGTGGAAGAGAAAAAAGGAGCAAACGAGCACCTATTTCAAAGGGCAAGGAAAAAGATGTGAAAGGAACCTTTCAAAGAAAGATTGAGAGAGTGTGTGTGACACACACACACCCACCCCCCTACCTACCTCTTCTGGGTACCATGGGAGGGTTCCAGTTTCAGAATGAGAATTTCCAATTTAAGGAAGTCTGCAATTTGTGCTACTGACATCTCTCTACTGTTATTCTGATAGTGATCTTGTTTTATTTTTGGTCACTAGCTTTTATAAACATCACACATAATGTATCCCCCAAACAGTTTTATGATAAAGTTCACCTACAAACACTTACCTCTATTTCTGTAATTTTTTCAGAAGGATTATCAATTAAGAAACGTGCTAAAGTCCCAGGAGTAGTTCTGTAAGTTAGAATGATTGAGTTTTTAGGGTCCTGACACCACTGAATAAAGAGATCCCTTGAAAATCCACATTCCAAGTCAGGCTGGCTGGCAAGCACGACTTTAGGGCTAGGTACTCGGGCCAAATCAGAAAGACCATGACACAGAGAGAGATGGCGAAACTGAAATGGATTATTTCTTTTGTCTTCAAAACATCTCATCAATTTATCACTCATCCATTCTACCTAATATGGGGGGGAAAGTGACAATAATTAGAAAACACTGTTTTGTAACTTCAATGTATTTTACAATAGTCAAGGAGTTGAAGTTTTATCTTGCTTTTAAGTCTTTTTCCTACCAGTAGTTGCTTAAATTTGTACCATTTGACAAGCAGTTTATTTTGTTTGTTTCCCACTAGATCCTCTCATCCCAATGCTCATCTCATTCTGCATAATGTTTCAGTTCTAAGTCACCTTAAATCTTATTGAGAAGGCAGTGTGCAAATTCTAAATTAATATCTTACCCCAGAAATTGCTATTTCAAGGAAAAAGAGCTTGAAAGGAAGAGAAAAATGAATTGTATTGTTTATATTCCATGAAGTAGGTTCTACTTTTGTCCCCACTTTATAGACTGTGATGCTAAGCATTTGAGAAACCACTTGCCTCATCTGTAAGATGGGGACAAAACAAAACTATTTCATAGAGTATATAAGGATTTGATGAATGCATGTAAACATACAGAAAAGTGGTTATCTTTTATCTTTATTATTATTGTTATTATTTGCATTATAACTATCAATCTCTTCAAGAGGAAAATAAATACAAAGGGCAATTAAGACCTTGTTTTCCGAAAGCCCAATCTTTGTAGCAAACTTATTACAAATGATAATATGAAAACAAACCTGGGACTTAGAAAACTCCACCACATTATAACTGACATTATTTAAGAGTGCCAATGAGTAAACACCCAATCCTGCATCTTTAGTTCTCCAAATTTGATCAAGGAGTTGAGCAAGTTCCAAAACTCTGCCTGCAGTGTCCACTGCTATTAATACATTTCCATCACCTCGAAGTGTTTCCAGGACATTTGCTAGAAAACAGGAATTTAAAATCTCTATACAATATTATAATACTTTGTTACAAAATTAAAGATAATTTTATCTTCATGTTTTTACTATAGATTTTAATTTATACATAAGCAATTACTAGGCCAGGTACAAAATTAAAAAATTTGAATCAGGTTATTACAACTAGTCTATGCTATGAATATATCCCCATAAGATGCAAAAATAATGCCATTAACTCAATTTTTTTCACTGAAAAATTATAAATCTATGATTTTCAACCCTTTTCAACCACAGTATTCATAGAAAATGCTATCTGTACAGTACATTGGGAAAATTGGATGAGCATGCCAAATTCAACTAGCCTGAGGTTTGCAGGTCACTCTGATCTCACCTGTCCACCCCAGTGAACTTTATAATAAATAATTCCCATATTATGGGACACACACACACATTTGTACATTATATTCATACACATGTATTTTGTATGTATGCATGCCTATAGAATAAAATATAGACCATATTCCTTCTTCCAAGAAAGGTATCTTTATAAATAGATTTCCTTGTTCTAGATGAAAATCTGCTTGGAAATATTTGGTAAAACCAAACTTTAACAAAAACAATAAAAACAAGAATTGAAAACCTTAAAGATAGTGTAACAGCACAAGAGTTGTATTTTTTAAGTAGATAGATGAAGGCAGTGATTTTAAACATGTTTAAAAAAGTAGAATCCAATTTTTCCTGTTGAAATCCCATGTAGCTTATAAAAAAAAGAATACAAAGTAAACAGCTCAAGTCAAAGCAGAAACCCCAGGGATAGCCCAGAGGCACCTCTTTGAGCCAAGACTACTAGATTAGAATGTAAAACACTCAACACCAAAACCAGGGGACTATTTGTACCTTCATTTATCTCCTATGCCCATTTTTCTTTTAGAACATAAATGTTTTTCTATTGGATTTATATGAGCTCTTTATACATTTTGGTGTTCCCTAGACATACACCAGTAGGAGTCAGGGAGATTTAGCTATGTGCTGAGTGGCAGGGAGAAGCCAATCTTTATATCTATCCCACAAAAGTTAAATTCAAACCAACTAAAGCATCTTTTTGTACAAAATATTTATATGGCTACATATTTTTTCAAAAATACTATAGTTAGCCAATCACTTAGGACAAGAAAATTGTTAAACGAAACAGAAGAAACAGTAATTCCTACTACCATGCACTTGCACAGCTCTTTAAAAAGGTATTATATAATACATACTCAGAAGTTGCTCATCTCTCTGTTTTCTCCTAGGCTGTACATATGTAGCATTAAATGAGTCTGTGATAAGTAGGGAGGGTCGGCTTAGCATTTCCAGGGAACATCCATTTAAGTGACTATAACAAAGTTGAAGAAGAATATTTAATATCACTTCAAATAAATAATAGCTTATCTTACCTAAAATATAAGGGTTTTTTCCTGTAGCTATAAAAATATACATGATCATTGATTTAAAAAATCTAGCAAATTCAGAAAGAATGAAAGAAAATCAAGATCTCCCAGAATACCATCACTCAGAGAAAATGATATATTTTGTTGTACACCCTTCTAAGCATATAAATTTTGCTATGGATATATATGGGTATGTATTTTACAAAGAGTATGCCTACATACTCAGTTCTATTTCCTGGTTTTCCCCATGACATTAAAATTGTTTTCTAAATCTAATTTTTAACAATTGTAACAGCTTTCTATTGTGTCTGTACTATATTTATGATTATTATCCTTTACTGATATTTAGGTTACTTTTTTTGCCATTATAAAAAAAAAACCTCTCAAGAACATTTTTGCAAAAAGCTTCAATTGCTTTTCTGATTGTTTCTTAGAACACATCCTAGAAATGTATTTGCTGGAATATTACGATATTGCTAAATGACTCTCCAGAAAGGTTTAACAGAAAGATCTCCCCTTTCCAAAAAAGATTCCACCCAACTCAACAACTCACTAAATATTTCCAGAAGAATACTACCATTTAAAAATAATTTTAACAGTATTTAATTTAAAAAATCATTATTAAAAAAATTTTTTTGACTCTGTAACTTTGGTCCATTTTCCAACAAGTATCTTTTCGATTAATACCTGGTCTCTGGTCAACTTGCTGCAAATATCTTCCCTTAGTTTACTGGTCTTTCAATCTATCATTTCAGGCATTTTGAACCTGTCTCTAATGAAATCTACCAAAGTTTCCATTTGTAACTTGGTCCTTTGCCTTAAGCTTACGGTCTTTTCCAAGCAGAGTCTGGACTCACCAATAATGTTTTGTTTTCTATTTAATTCTAAATCCATCCAAAATTTATTTGTTACGTGGTAAAAAAGACACAAACCGACTTTCCTCCCAAAATGTTTGAATTTACTTAAATACCATCTACTCAAATACCATCCTTTCTTCATTAATCTGTTAGTGTAAGAGCCTAGTGTAAAATTCAATTTATTAGTCTTAAATATTTTTTAATGTAAGACACAAAAGATCTTGAGGCTGCTTTTATCTAATATAACATAGCTATGAACTTAACATAGATTTATAAAAGTCTGTGAGACTAAACACCATGATTTTACAGTAATGCTGTGAGTACAAAATGAAGTATTTAAAGTTATAGCCACTGTGTCCCCTTTTAAAGGGTGTCTGATTTTAAATATAGTTATGTTACACTGCAATTCCTGACTGTACCACAAAATTCAAAAGTAAAAAGACACAAAAGAATAAAAATCCACCCACAAAGTTTCCTGAAATAGCAGATCAAAAACATGTAAAATATAACTTGATGTACAAAAATGAATCCCCTTTGCAACATCTTCAGGGAGGTATCTGTTTATAGAGTGGATATTTACAAGTAAATTTATAAATATCTTTTATCACCTGAATCAAACTTTTCCCTAACAACGCAAATAATTACACAATTTTGAAAACATTCACTATTTGATGTTTTTAAATTGCTCCAGATTTGTGGTTAAAAAAATAACTTTCTAATTTTCCCTCCAAAGAAAGAAATAACATTTTGATTAGCTTTTGTCTTGCTGTACCTACATCTCCCTCTTGTGGTTAAAGTCAACTGCATAAACAATTTCTTCTTCTCCATCCTTGACTATTTTCCATATTGTTCCCCCTATCATATGACCAGCTGGCAGAGGTGTGATAGACAAGCCATGTCCTTTACCTATATTAACAAGATAATGACAACACTCAGATTTTTTTTACAACCCTAAAGAAAGGTTATTTATTTGTAAGCTATTTTTAAATAGGTAACAGTTACAATGATACAAAATTCAAAAATAAAAAGTCACACTGTGAAAATGCAAGTCTCACTCTCCTGTTCCCCAGCTATTCCATTCCCTCAGTAAAGACAAACACTCTCGTCATTTTATTATGAATTATCGCAGATATATTTGTGACTATAAACAGAAATATATAAAGATTGGACACTATTACTTAGTATGAAATAATAAATTTTAATATTTGTACTGTACACACAACTATCCAGTGTTTCCATTCTGGCTGACCTCTAAACTGAAAGAACAGTTCAAACTGCATTATGGTAAAAAATTTATCCTATAGAAAAATTAAGAACAAGCAAAGTTGTTTGAGACCACTGTTAATTTCTGGCTACATCAGAGTCCATCGTTGCCCCATTTTTTCAGTTCAAAGGTTTGTATTTGTGAAACCATTAATCCAAATCTCTCCATAGATGATAAATATATGCTTAATATATGCCTTCCAGACCTAATTAAATAATAAACTTTTTACTGTCCTATTCCAGAATTCAGTCATTTTCTATTATGTTGCCAAGGCACTTGATTTCCCCCAGCCCCTCAGGCAGTACATGTAGTCACTGGGCTACGTTATCTCCTCACCCTAACTGTGCACTCCTAGGAGGACCTAGCCACATTACCTTAGTGCATTATACACAGTGAACACTATAAATAAGTTTTCCCCAAGTTGAATGTGAAAAGGCCTGAGCTATTAACATTTTGCTAGTATTTAGACTGGCATATTTTCATATCTAAACGACTTGGTGGAAGTTTTAGAGTTCCATATCAGAAAATGCTAATTTTTTATTCTTCAGACCATGGTGCCTAAAATTTTTACTACAAATTCCCCTTGCACTTTTCAGTAGGTTAAACCCTACCAGTCCACTATAGAATCTCACTACACTGATGGACAGTGACTGTAATGGGGTTGGTGGGGGGGCGGGGCCTGATGAAGGGGGTAGTTTAATCACCATAATATTGTACATGTAATTGTAGATTAATGATACCAAAATAAACTAAAAAAAAAAAAACCCTACCAGTCCACATATTTACTACTAGAAATGTTTTTTACCTTTCAAGTTCACAATCTGAGAGAATTTTAACTGCTGTATTTTATCAAAGGCTGCATCCACATCATCTAATGTAAAGAGTGTAAAATCTTCTGTATTGTGTCGAGACTAAAAGAATAACACAAATAAAAGGTTAAAAATTATCACTGCAGGAGTGTAAAGTTCTCTTTAATTGCTTAAGTTACCTGATAAAGATCATACATGAACATCTGTCCCATTTTATAAACAGGGATGGTTGCATAGATAGCACAGTTCAGACCCAACTTTCCAACAGCATATGGGAGGGCACCCAGATGGAGAGGGTCGGGGTGAGAAAGCAGTACTGCATCAATCTGGTGAACGTGCCTAGAACACAACCAAAAGGACAACTCCTCAGATCTTGCTTTTAAGGGTCAAGGCAGGATACTCAAAATTAATTTGCCAATTCTGATTCCACTGTGTCTTCTGGATTGAAGAGTAGGCTGGGGTTAAAGAGTAAAACTAAGAGATAAAATTATGATATGTAGGAATTTTCAATTATTACTACCTCTGTCCTGTATATGTATCAAAATGATGGTATACATTGCATGTAATTATATGATGTCTAGATACATTTAAAAAAGAAAAAGAAAGTAATAGACATCACACAAGCTAATTTCGTGTGGCTATCTTGTGCATCAGAACTCAGCTTGGAATATCAGAAATTGTTAAGGGCAGCATATTTAAACAGCCACTTATTTATTATGGATTTTTGCCTCAGCTTTTTAATATGGGGACTGACAGCACATTCATTATAGTAAAAGGTCAATCAATGAAGCACATGCTCTGACAAAAGAAATGAACTAGAAAAAAATTTTTTTGCTGCAAGTTCTAAATTTTTTAAATGTTTGAGTTCTCGTTGCTTTCATAATTCATTCAATATTGCAAACATAACTGAATTTTTCTTTGATGTACTAGTATCCTTTTATAACTCATGGCCATCATTCTGAGTACCAATTCTCAATGTCTAGCATCAAAAGATACAGAAAGTAAGCTAATGGGATCTGACTGCACAACTTTCACATGGGAGGTTATTCCTCTCTTTAAATTCTTATAAACATAATCTTTCCTAAAATTAGGGTGCAAAAATTTTTACTGAGATCTAGTAGACAAGTAACAATTACCTTAAGATTTTGTTGAACTTTAATAAATACAATTTATAAGGCAATCAAAACTTTATAAGTGATAAGGGTCACTATCTGACTCTTGGGCATAAATAAAATTACGTGTTTTACTATAAACTAAATTAGAGGAAAAAAACAAACATCAAAATGGTATGACAGTGAAGAAAAGAGAAACTAATTTAATAAAAGTCTAGAAATATGAAAAGTAACTTACTTCCTCAGGGAATCTATAATATCCATAGAAAAGTGCTCATCCCAGCCACAGTCCAACAAAAATCTAAACTCATCAACTTGAAGAAGATAACAAAGAGCAGACTCTTCTTGAACCCCAGAGAGGGTAGTTAATTTGATAATGGATGTCATTTTTTTGGTCCAATAACAACAATCCAAAAGTTTCTTTCCAAAGAAATAAAAATATATAATTAAACATAAACGTAGAGCCTAACATACATCATAGACAAATTAAGTTAAATATTTCTAAGTGGGCAGAAATTCCATAAACATGTAAAGCAAACATTTTAAGGACACATTTCCATCATCATAAGGTTTGAAAGTACATGATCTTACATACTTTTGTTTACAACTGAGTCCTTCATGGGCTCTGCAGTGTGGCTAAATGAAAAGGAGTAGACTTTAGAATCACCATCCTAGATGTGAATCTACTCCTACATGATTCTGGGCAAACTAATTAACCTTTCTTCACTTATGTATCCCAGTCTGTAGGAACATGAATATTAATATATACATAAAAAGCATGTTGGAAGATTTCAAATAATGTATAAAATTACCTAGAAGAGAGACTATTAAGTTCCTCAATAAATAAATATATACTGAATTAATGAACCCATCATGAAGGTGAATTTGCTCCCCTTTATTTTCCTCTGTGATGGCAGTGATTACACTGCAATACAATTATTAGTTTATATGTCTTTCTCTGTTAGAACAGTTGTCCTTGAGAATCTGATAAAAAAGTATAGATCCTTCCTTCTCCCCTGCAGTCCTCAAAAAAACAAAACAAATAGGCTCATTATGTATATATACACAGAAATTCACATACTTCTCAGGGGCATTAATGTTAAGAACCCTTAAACTAGAATGTGAGCAACTGAAGAATAGGGGTGGCATCTTATGCTTGCAATTCCTAAAAGGAACTTAATGCAAAATAGGTACTCAAGATATACTGGTGATGGTTTTCTTTTGGGATGCCTACTACATATTATTTCAAGAAGATATAACATGAACACATATACTGGGGTTTAGGACCTAGAATTGAGTGCTATTAAACAGATGTAATAAAAAAATTCACTAGCAAAATAGTTACACAGCAACACTTCATATCTTAGCTCCTTAAAATAAATTAGCCTTCCCTGTCTAACAAGGCAAGTAGAGAGGTCACTGCATACCTGATGATCTCTGGCCATTTGCTCCAGGTAATATCACAAACTAAGGCAAATTGCCCATCTTTCATGACAGGCTTTCAGGAGGCTAATCCCACCGCATCTCCCATCCTTGTTCTCCTCAGCCATAGCCAAAGACCCAAGACACCTAGGTTATCCCCTATTACCATGTCTCTCTCCTAGTTGGACCCAGTCTCCTATCTCTTCTCCCTCCCAAATCCTTCCAGCATGCCCTCTGGAACTATGATTATACTCATCTGTAACTCCAACATCTTGCTTGAAGGTTCTTTTCACCTGCTTATCTTCAAGGAAACCTGGCTTTTCTCAAATGACATGGTTTCTCCCACAGCTTTTTCTCTTGCGTTCCCTGTACCTCAAAAGCAGGAAGTAAGCCTTCCTTGCTCCTCACTATAGCCTCTAACCCACGTTTTCCCCTTCCTCCTTCAGATACTCCAGTCCTGTTAAAGCTCATGTCACCCAGCTAGTACACTATGAGTGCCCCCATTTCCTGCTCATTGCTGGCATCTATTAATCTGACCTCATTCAAGGAGGACTTTAGTTGCTAATTCACTCTTCCTCTCAGTAACTTCAATCCTGACCTCGCAGTTCCTTGATTTTCTCTACTCCATTCACCTTCACTTCACTTCAGCTACCCATCACCAGGTCATACCCTAGGCCTCATCACTACCAATAAGCTGTGCCACTGTTAAAATTTCACTTGCAAGCACCTCTCTTACTACCACCCTACTTACTCTAATATTCCCACTGCAAAAATCCTATCTCTAATCTGCTGACCACATTTTCACTATCCATGACCCCCTCTGATCTCCATTCATGTCCTTACTATCAATCCTTGGTCCACCATGACTATTTTGAAAACGTTCTCAAGTATCTTGCTGCTCTACTCCTTCTCTGTCCTAGTCTGGCAAAACCCCAATCAATCACTTGTCTATTCCATCAGCTGAATGTTGCTAGAGGAAAAAAAACAACTATACAACTGTACTACTTACTCTTTAAATTCATTGCCAAAGATCTTAAACAGAAACAAGGTGCTACCTATCAATCCTGTTTCTCTTAGTAAGCTGACTGTATCTCTGTGCCTGTTATTTCATATCTCTTCTGCTCAAGCATCATGCAGTCCTTCCCTCCACCCTATTCTCAGCTGATTATCTCACTTCATTCTTCAATTAGAAAATAAAAGTAATCAGGCATTGACTCCTCATTTTTCTAATACCATGTCTATTAAACCTATCTGCATGTACACTGTTATGTCTCCTATTATATGGAATACATAGCCCTGCTCTCATCCAAAGCCAATCTCCAAGTGTGCCCTAGATCCCATTCTTATTTTCCTTCTAAAGGACTCAGCCTCCTCACTCATTCCCTCCTTTCCCTGCATCATCAATGTATTACTGATTTACCATTCCTATTAGCAAACAAGGATACTATAGAATTTCCCAACTTAAAAAAAGCCTCTCTTAATCCTACAATGCCCTGCAACCACATCATTTCTCTGCTTCCCTTCACAGCAAAATTTCTCAGAGTACTTGTCCACAAATGTGTCCCCACTTTCTCACTTCCCATTCACACTACCAAATCTGGCAACTTTCTCCACTGTATCACCGAAAGTGCATTCATCAAGGTCACTGACAAACGTCCCAACAACTTAAGCCAATGGACATTTCTCTGGCCTCAACTTACCAGAAATCATAGCAGCATTCGATAAAATTAACTGCTCCATCCTCCCTGAAACACTCTCCTCCCTCTGCTTCTGGGTCAACCCTCTCCTGGTTTTCCTAGAATCTAACCGGCCACTCCTCAATCTCCTTTGTTGTTTACTGGTTCTTCTAAATGTGGCAGTGCTTTTAAGCAGGATTTTCTCACCCAGTTCCACAGCTTTAAGTATCATCCGGTCTCGGATACATCATCCTTGATTCCTTCCCTTGGTTTTCCACATTCAATCCATCAGTAAGTACTGCATTTTTACCTCCATTACATTTCTCAAATTCCCTTCTTTCTCTAGTCACCAAGATCTCTAGTTTGTGTATTTTCTCTGTATGAAATTTATTCTAAGATGGTTTTCTGACCACCGTGAAGTCCTTCCCTACCTCCATTACACCCTATGACACCATTCTACTTCCCTCAAAATACTTAGTGCTTCTACACTTGCTGTTTATTTACTTGCTCTGTCTGACCCCTTCTCTCCTAACCCACACACTAGAATATGGACTCTGTGGGGGAAAAAATGACCTTTTCTATTTTGATCAGTTATATTCCACTGCCTCCACAGGGCCCAACACATAGTGATGGTCAATAAATGATTCTTAATTAAGTGAGTGAAGCATGGCTAGTTTTAAATGAGCTTAGTGCCCTTATCACCATTAACAGTTACCTATTTATATGCACTTCCTCTTGGTTTGGGGAGCTCTCCCAGTGCAGGACTAGGCTGATCCATTTTGGCATCCTCACTGTATTAGCATATCTCTTGCCCACCGGGGTTGTTCAATAAACAGTTGTCAAAACAAGTAAAACTTTAAAATATATTGACTTAGCATATTCCCATTTGTAAGGTATGAGATGCACAAAGATATTAATTCTTTATTGATGAAAAAATGTTCATAAGTACACTTTTGGTGCCTGCTAAAAAGCTTCCTGCACCACAATTATATTAGGGACCTAAGAAAAACTCTTTTTCTACTCAAAGCTACCCTAACTTCCACTTTATTTAGAGAATGAAGTGAAAATACAAACTATCTTGCAGATAGAATTGAATGAGTTCATGTTAAAATTTTTTGCAGACCCAGATTTCAGTGGATGAAAAGGTATTTTTCTTACAATTGCTTATAACATACTAAAGCTGTGTCTTTTATTAGCCATTTATTACTTACTGATATCTCAGTCGTATACAGGACGAAACACCATGAATTCAAAGGAAGAGTTCTTTATATACCTGAAAAATAAAGAAGTAAGTCTCATGAATGTGTATGATTTACTTCTGTTTTTAATCATGGTGATTAACTTCTATGTCTTGCTTTAAGATGAGCACCTTGAGCAGCTGCAAGAAGTATAATACATGGTCCTTTTTAAAAAAGAAATGTCATAATTTTAGGAATCTTAAGCTCACATAACAGAAATAGGTATAATAAAAGACACAAATAAATAATAATGTACCAAACTGGTTATTAACAGGGGCTGAAATATGCACTTTAGGAAATAAGATTTTTTAAATTGACATCAGCTTCTATTACTGAGAATCGTAAGAAGTGGGATCTTAAATTACTTGTTAAGGATTGGTAGGAGTTGGGCAGAGAGAGACAATGAGTATTCAAAGATATTCAAAATGGGAATAACATGATCAAAGGCACAAAACAAAAACTTACACAGTACCAGTGATAAAACTAGGCTGGCACACTTTCATGTAAGCCAAAAATGAAAAAAGAAAGGCTTAATGAATAGAAAAGGGCCAGATAAAGGTCTTGGAAACTTTGGACCTAGTTCTACAGGCAAAAGAGAAATATTTTAAGATCCATTATCAAGTAAGATGATGACATGATACAGGCAATTCTGTATTTTAGGAAAATCAGCTGATACGTATAATTGATAAGATATAGAAAGTGGAGATAAAAAGGAAGATTTAGCAGACCACTTCCTCCTTTCAACTTTGCTGTTTCTATTTTGAGACTCAATTCCTTTAGCCTCAAATATGCTTTACGACTCTGCAACATGAATTGGTTAGTCATTATCTAAGTAGTCAATGTTTAAAACTACATGTTTAATTCCTTCCTTTACTTCTTGCATGGTCTGTTACCAACTCTTATTTTTCCCTCAGAATGCCTTGCTCATATGGTACTCCCTTTCCATTCCTATTTCCAGCACCTTAATGTAGGACCTCATTACCTTACAACTGGGTTTCTCTGCCTCAAGCCTTTCCTCCCTTCATCTCAACCTAAATATTCCTGCGAGATTAATCTACAGAAATATCCCTGTGCATATTATCCCTTGCTCAGACATCTCTGAAGGCATCTGCTTGAAAAACAAAACAAAACAAAAACCCGAAGGCCTTAAATGGCAATAGAAGATGCCAGTAAACTGTGCTAACATCACAGTTCACCATCATCCGAAGGCCCTGCTCAAATTCCACCTCCTTACTAACTCCTCTATCATTAGTCTGGACTGCAAGAGCTCTCTCCAACAAAAACATAAGGCAAGCCACAAATGTAACTGGGAATTTTTCATAGCCACACTGAAAAGCTTTACAGGTGAAATTAATTTCAACGTATTTTATTTAACCCAATATATTCAAAATATTATTTCAACACATAATCATTATTTTAAAATTGAGATATTTTGCCTTTTCATAAAGTCTTCGAAATGCCGTGTATGTTTTATATATACAGCACATCTCAATTAAATCAAACCACAATTTCAAGCATTCAACAGTGATGTAGAGCCCGTGCCTACTGTAATAGCATGGGTCTAGACTCTAAAATCAATATGCTTTGGACTGTGGAGCATTGTGCTCTGCTGCTCCTCAAGTGCAGGCTGGCACCATTCTATTTTTATGTACATGTCTTGATTTTAATGGTATCACCAACCGTTTAGACTCCCCAACTAAAAACTCTGAAGTCACTGTCTGTCCACAAAATTGGCGGCCACCAGCTGAATCCTACTTGGTGTTTCCGTCTAACATCCTTTACTATCCTACCTCAACTGAGGCTCTCATTACCTTACTTGAATGACTGCAATTGCCTCTGATCTAGTTTTCCTGTTCTAAGTTGATCCTTCGTACAGCTGTCAGAGAGACTATCCTAAAAAACAGATGTACTCATAGCCCCTTCCTGGTGTAAGGTATGCACTGGCTTCCTGCTAACTATTTATTGAGTAAAATCTAAACTCCTTAGTTGGATATCAACCTCTCTCTTGCCTCACCACTCTTGCACTGCCTGCTCAAGCGCCATCTATTTTCCCACTCTCCCTAAGTATGCTGAAACTTCTCAAGTCTCCGCATCCCTGTATAGCACGGAGGAATGGCATTCTCACGAGTCTAGTACATTTCTTTTGACCCTATATGACACAGTTCAAATATTTTCTCCTTTATAAAGCTTCTTTGGCGTTCTCGGGCAGTTTTCACCTAGCACAAATTGGGCACAAGAATACTTGTTGAATGGATGTTGAATGTATAATCTAAGGTATGAGTAAAAGCCATCATATTTGCATCGCCAATACCAGGCACAGCCACCCAATGCAACATAAATATGTACTGAACAAAGGAATGAACCCTAACCATACCATAAATCCCTTCAGGGCGGTTATTCTGATCCATAGTACTTTATCTCAAGTATCTATCACAATTGTTCTCTTAACAATGACCTTGTATGTTTATGACAACTAAGGGGAACTATGCAAAATTCAAGAGCAAACGAAGGAGTCTGAGCACGGAGTGCGATAAGTTCCTGCCTGGTCAGTTCAGGCAGAGCAGCGGTTTCCTAACAAGATAAAAGGGGTTGTAAGATAAAAAACTAGGGGATGGGCAATTGGTAAATTAGGTTTGCCTGGTCACACGAGGTCAGACTTGCCGGGGCTGTCTAGTCTGACCTCCTATTCACTGAAAAGCAAGTAAAACAAGAGTGACGGTGGGCGCTCAAGGACGAAAGGGGCTGGGGGGCGGGAAGCGCGGAGCGCCGAGACTATTTTCATAAAGCAGAGTGATATCTTACAGGCTTTTGGAGTCGATATAAAAGGACGCCTACTTTGTGCCCACTGCTTCATGGCCTCGTGGTCTCTACCCAAAACGATGGAAAGACTCTGATGAAGGCGGCGGGGAATACAGTAGTCACGAGGCCACGGAGCCAGGGCTGGCGTCAGATTAGCTCCTCCAGCGCCAAGAGAGTCAAAGGACAGACGGAACAGCAAAAAGGAGGGAAGGCGAGCATGGGAGTAAATCGTACGGTCGGCCACAAAACACCGGGAGCTCTGGACCCCGGAAGAAGTTACTTCTCCTTCCCTCTCTGAGCACTTCTTTCAGGACCGACCAGGACAGTCACTACCGAAGTTCCCACAGCACGTCCCCTGCGGAGACTGGGTGGGAGCTGGGGCCAGGCTCTCCCTGAGCGCCGAGGGCGCCCCTCCCCCGTCCGAAGGCTCACTCCTTGCTTCCGCCCTCACTTGCCTCGTCAATACTCCCCCAACGCCGTCCACTGCCCTTCCCAACCCCTAGTCGAGTCCAGGTTCAAGAGCGAGAAAAGTTGACGCTCGCTCAGCAGCAGCCGTGACGATCAGCCAACAGGAGATCCTCAGTGGTGGCCGCCATTTTGAAACTGGAGGGGCGCGGCGAAGGCGGGGAAGACCCAGGGTGATACCATCTCGGGGGGAGAAGGCGAAGCTCTAGGAAGGAGATGAGCCTTACACCAACAAATCTCGTCATCTGAGGCCGAATATTTATTTTAAATAGTATGTGACGTGTGAAAGCTAAAATAAATATGAGAAGAGTCAGATGTGAAAGGGAAAAAGAGGGTATGGTGTCCCGGCGCCATCCCTCTCCTCGAGCGGGCGCGGCGAATGGTGAGTTCCGAGGCCGCAGCTTCCGCCGGCGTCGGGGGCTGGGCTCGCAGCTGCCCTTGGTCTTCGGGTCGTGGTTGGCGCTGAGGCTGCAGGTGGGTCCGGAGTTATGGGCGGCCGAGGCACTGCAGGTCACGGAGAGGGTCCATCTCTAGGAAGGCCCTCGGCGGTGGGGGGGCGGAATGTGAGGGCGGAGCGGGGAGGATGTCGGGGCCGGAGCAGCCTGCTTCCCGAAGCTTCCTTGCGAGGGAGACGGAAAACCCGTGTAAGAGTATCTCTCCGTGGACCGCTGGGCTCAGGTTTCCCGCCTGGCGGCTCTTGGAAAGGGTACTCGAGGGCCGTCATATTAGGAAATGTCTTTAAATGTCACCCAGTGACCACCCTCTGGCCAGACTGGGGAGGAGGTATACCACCCGGGATCAACTCCTAGGCCGAAGCCGGAAGGGGCTGCTTCTCCGCGAGCATCTCGGATTCGTCCAAGTTTCAGCTTTCTGTCTCCTCGTTGCTCAGGATTTGAAGCCAGCCTTGCTCTCTACTAAATCCCCTGAGCTGGCAATTCTACAAATTAGGCACTTTAAAAAAAGCGCTTGGTTTCTAGGATGTATTATGTCATTAAGACACGGTTCCAGACCTCAAGGAGTCCAGTTTCTCCCTGCGTCCACCACTGTTTTTTTCATAGGTTAAACAGACACTCTTTGAGGAATATGTGTAAAGTACTCTGGGAACCAGGGAGTACAACTTACTTCTGTAAATGTGCATCTATGTTTTTCCAACGTGAATTAAGAATGACTTAACAAAAATACAAACAAGATACAGCTTTCTTTTTAGAAGTTAAGCAAAATTGGGTTGAAGAAAAAGTAATTTAGGAAAAATCAGATAAGGCCAGGAGGGAGGTTATTCTAAATCTTTACCTCTGTAGATACTGTAAGAGACAGGAAAGCACAAAGAGCTTGGGACCAAGGAGCCCGACTGCCTTGAGTATTAATCTCAGATCCGCCACTTACTACATCTGTGACCTTAGGCAAGTTGGTCGTCCTGCATTTCCGCATCTGAAAAAAATACGCCCCTATACTGGGGACATTGGTTAATTCATGTACAATATTGTGAAGATTATAGAATTGATTATGAAAAGCATGCCAGACACTGCTGCAAGAGTCAGCTTTTTCTAATGGTAGTCAAAAAGACTTCCAACATTTTGGTATCAAAGCTTACATAATCAGTTATGTGATTTCTTGAGTCCATAAGATAAACAGTTTGGTTTTCTTTTCAGGAGTAGTGTAGCTACTCCGTTCTGAAGTAAATGAAAAGTTTTTCTTGAGTCTTCATAGAAAGAAGACACAAATGATGTGAACAGTGCCTTCTGAGCACCTATGTGAATGTCACCCTTTTCCAAACCTAGGCTTATTGCACTGACACCTGTCCCAGGTCCTCACTGCCCGTTGCCCATCAAATAAATGCCCCTTATGATAAACAAGAGCCTGTTGACACTCCTCCTAATCCATTCTCTAGGAAATCATTGTACCTCACTTCTTATGTCTGTAAATCTGTCCTTCCTGGTCATCCAGTTGCAATGAAATACATAGGACAAATTATGTTCTGTGCCACTGTTTCCAAAGTCCATTAAATAATAAATTGTACAATTATAATATGAAATGCCTCTGGGACTAAGATTTGTCATTTACCTCTTAGGTATGGAATCAGGCTTCCATCACGGTGGTTGAATCCAGCTTGACTCTGAATGTACAAAATCCTTTTATCTATTAGCCCCACGGCCTTTACCTGTAGAGTCTCTGTAAGAGCCTATATGCAGCAAGAGCCTCAGGGGCTTGTCTCATCACAAAATTAGCTTAGCTGTGGCCCTGTTGGATGGGTGCCAACAGTAACGGCTTATACCTCACAAGTGGCCATGGGCTTATTTGGAACTGTCTTGGTCTGAAAGTCAGCAAGTACTTTCTTTCTTGTTGGTTAAATACAAACAATATCTAACACTTGGTCTGAGGGTTAGACTTGACACCTCTTAAATTTGAGGACTCTGTTAAGGACAGGTGGCAGAATAGATGGCCACTGGACTTCCACAAATATCTATATTGTCTCATATTTTGCAGTCCTCTCAAAGTTACATTATTTGATTAAGGCATGCATTGTTATTTTCAAACTTGGTTCAAGTTTATAAAGTAAGTAGCCAACTTGGTGGGCACTTGTCAGATTGACAAAAAGTACCTGTTTATCAGAAAGTACTTACAGATCTAAATGCAAGTAATGTCACTTAAGAAAGGCTAAGAGAACTGCCATCTTCTAGGACATAAGATAAAATTGGTTACATTTACATTTATATAAATATATACTCAAGACTGATTTGGATCAAATCAGCTGAGGTGTTCTTTAAGCTACAGATTTTTCCAGTGCAAGGACTGGAGGGAGTTGTAGTTTGAAAAAGGCTCTCCAGGTGATTTTAATGTGTGGTTAAGTTTGAGAATTCCAGCTTTAGACAATGGAGTAAAACTTAAAACTAATTGGTGACAAACTGTAAGTAATATATTTTAAATATATCTCATTTACTTACATCATTTTCCAATCAGCAATACTCAGACTGAACCTGCTGTGTGTAATATGATACTTTATGAAGTATAGTGTATAATAATTCTGTGGCTTTTAACTTCAAGGCCATTTCCTAACCCAGTGCCTTTAGATAGGGAATGATTAAAGTTTGAGAATGAAGGAGTTAGAATGTGTAAGTGTAAGAACCAGTGTCTCAGAAGGAGAGGCAAGAATCTAGTCTACATAATCCTAGTACAATTTAGTGCTAAGCACTTTAGTTGAGAGTAATGAATTCTCTTTCTAAGATGTTATCTTTTCAGCCGTTGTATATGATTTATTCATTTTAGATTGCTGTGCACATAGATGTATTTTGAGTTCATCTTTGGGTACAAACTTTTACAAAAAACTGACAAACCATGTTTTTATTGAATTAGTGTAAATTTATTTTCTATATGGTGACTTCTATTCTTCCTCCTCTGCCTTTTGGAAACTCTTGGAACTTAAAAGCTCTTGAGTACCATAAATATCATTTAAGGGAGGGGTCTCTTAGAGAGGCATTGTTTTATAATAGAAAGATCCAGATCTTTGAAGCTAACCTGAGTTTGAATTCCAGCTCTACACTTAATGACTATTTGATTTAGCTCTTATCTGCAAAATTAGGAAAATCATAATTATTTCACATTATTACATGCATATTTCATATCATATATATATAAATAAGATGGCTCTGTTATCTAGTAGTCATTCTATAAAAGTAAGTTCCTCCACATCTTTTGTAGAGTCATTTTATTATAGGGTCACATAATTCACATTTACTGTGACATTGATTATAGTTTTTTTTTAGTTTCTCTCATATCTTCTCATTTCCTTTCAAAAATTAGTTTCAGCTTTGTGCAGTGGCAGTATAATAGCCAGTGAGGTTTATCTGAAGCATGATTATTGCTAATTGAAAAATTAGTTTTCAATAATTTTAGCTTTAAAGAATTATGCTTCTGGCAAAATAATACTGTATCTGTTTTAGCATTGTGAGAGGTTCTAAAAATATTTTACGCACATATAGGTTTTAAATCAATAGGAGGAGGGTGTAATACTCAGCTATTGCAGGTGGAACTTTCTTTTTATTAAGGTATCATTGATACATAATCTTATGAAGGTTTCACATGAGCGACATTGTGTTTACTACATTCACCCATATTATCAAGACCCCCACACACCTCATTGCAGTCACTGTCCATTAGCATAGTAAGATGCTATAGTCATTACTTGTCTTTGTACTATACTGCCTTCCCCGTAATCCCCCTACATTCTGTGTGCTAATCACAGTGCTCCTGAATCCCCTTCTCCCTCCCTCCCTCCCCACCCTCCCCACCTCCTTCCCTTTGTTAACTGCTAGTCTCTTGTAGTCTGTAAGTCTGCTGCTGTTTTGTTCCTTCAGCTTTGCTTTGTTATACTCCACAAATGAGGGAAATCATTTGGTACTTGTCTTTCTCTGTGCAGGTAGAACTTTATACTCTCCATTTGTCTATAGTATATTGTACCAGATCACTGGTGGAGCTAGAAAAAAATTTAAACTGACTTTAGTGCCAGAGTAATTTTTATATTAATCGTTGTCATGTATAAAAATAATCCTTAGTAGATTTTAAGTAGCATACTACATTGTGATGGCAAGCAAATTTACAGAGGCTTATTAACATCTATCTCCTCTCCTATAACTAGGGTTATCTTGCTGTTTGAGATGCAATTTAAAAGATATTACTGATAACCTTTTTTTTTTTTTTAGCACTGAAGATGAACTTAATTCAGATTGTGCGTGACCACTGGGTACATATACTTGTTCCTATGGGATTTGTCGTTGGATGTTATCTAGACAGAAAGAATGATGAAAAGCTAACTGCCTTCCGAAACAAGAGTGTATTATATAAAAGGTTAGTTTGTGCATTTGTTTAAACCAACAATTGGTCAGCTTTTGGAAGTATTCTTAGTATTGTATGTGCCAAAAATAAACAATGGGTAACTCATCACCCCCACCCCTCACCCCTTTAAGTTACACTATTTTGTAGTCTTATTGTTTCTTTAATTTTTGGATAGAACTGTATGATTACCTTTGAAATGTAAACAAGTCTTCAGTTTATGAGCAGGCTATTTCAGATCTTTGAAAGTTGCCCCCTACCCCACCAACCCTTTCTAAACATTTTTTTGGAATTCAGGCTGCATTTTAATAATAGGAACAAAAGTTTTAAGCCAGCTCACTGAAGTCTACTCTCTATATAGCTTTCACTTATATTATCATAACGCTGTCTTACTTAAGCCATGGTATAGCTGAAATAAATGCTACTAATGGTGACTTGGTGCTGTGTTCTCAGCAACACTACCTGACAGCCTTAGACTTGGTGGTTGAGTGATAAGAAAAGTAATTGTTGAGTGACCATGGCAGCTGCCTTGTCCCATTGTCTGGAGATGGCTCCTTTGGCAGCAGAGAGTTGAGAGTTAGCAGGATATGGTATTGGTGTATCTGTCACTGTGTGTATAGCTGTGTAAGAAGAGGCTCAAGGGACAAGAGACCTCAGTACCAGCTACAGGCAGTAAAGGAGGTATATAGTTAGGGATTTCAAGAAAGATAAAATGAGCTGGAAAGGTAGGTTTAGAAAACATTAAATGAACTCATTAAGAGGATAATAGCTTTCATATAGACTAAGAAATTATAGTTCTTTATTCTGGAAAAATGAGATGGTAAATGTTTGAAATGAGAATAGGATGAGTATATTGAATCTAATATAACAATTTTTAGTGGATCAGTTTAATAGAATATAAAATACTGAATTCATATTCTTCAGACCTTCTTTTCATCCCCTCAGAAAAAATGAATTCACACTCCTTTCCTTCCTTTTTCCTTTCCACACAGGGAATTGAGACCCAGTGAAGAAGTCACCTGGAAGTAAAGGCTGTGACTGAATTGCAGAATGTTCACATTTTTTAAATTATGAGAGAAATAAAAAGATATTCATTAATTTGAAGTGTGATTCTTTTTATGCTGAAGTAATATTTCACATCAAGTAACAGACACTTAGCTTAAAAAATACTTATTGGGCACCTGATTATGTACAGTTATGTTAAATTTACAATTAGCATTTAGTTTTTTTTTTCTTACTTCAGACCACAGTTCTTTTAAGTCATATAGACAATTTTTTCCTCTACCTTTTTTGGAAAAATTTCAAACCTTGTGCTTCAAAGGAGCTTTAAAAGGGTAATAATTTTAATGACCTTGGGTTTGACAAAGATTTCTTAAATACAACACAAAGCATGAACTAGTTTCAAAAATAAAATTGTACTTTATTGAAATTAAAAACTTTGCTTTTCAAAAAAATGGTTAAGAAAATGAAAATGCAGCCACAGACTGGGAGAAAATATTTGGAATACATATACACAACAAAGAACTTGCATCTAGAATGTGCAAAGAACTCTTTTAATAAGACAACCCAAATTTTTAAATGAGCAAAAAAGGTTTTAATAGTTGACCAAAAAAGATACAAGGATGGCAAATCAGCACATGAAAAGATGTTCAACATCAGTAGTCATTAGGAAAGTACAAATTAAAACCACAGTGAATACCACTACACTATTAAAAATGGTTAAAATTTAAAAGTGATCTTACCAAGTGTTGGCAAGGGTATAGAGCTACTGGAACTCACTGCTGGCAGGAATGTAAAGTAGCTGCCAGTTGTACTATGGAAATGAGTTTAGCAGTTGCAAGTTACACATTCTACTCTAAAGTATTTATCCAAGAGAAATGAAAGCATATGTTCACACAAAGACTTTCACGTGAATGTTCATAGCAGTTGTATTTATAATAGGAAAAGTAGAGATAACCCAAGTGTATCAACAAATGAGTAAATTGTGTTAAATCCATATAATGGAATACTACTTAGCAATAAAAAGAAATGATGTATTGATACTTGGATGAATTTCAAATTATCTTGAATGAAAAGCCAAAGAGCACATACTATATGATTCCATTTATATAAAATATTAGAAATTGCAAACTATAGTAACAGCAGTTCTGTGGTTGCAATCTCACTTAACAAAATTTCAATGATGTAGAATACTGGAAGGTTGAGTTGCTCAAAATGACTGGAAGTCTACTGGAAGTGCATCCATTTGGTTTACTCTCTCCAGAAACTCTTTCTTGATAAGCTCAGTAACCTGAATTGTAACTTTACTGTGTCAGTCAGAGTTTATGCATTTATTCACTGCTTTGTACCAACCTTGACAATAAGACTAAGACTCCTTTGACTCTGAAAAGCTGATATTTTAGCAGCAAAAAAAAAAAAAGTAAGTCCAGTATGGTGTGATGAATGATTTAATATAAGCATGTGATGGTCTAAAGGACTTTTCCTCAGAGGACTTCCTGGAAATCAAGGGAAGCAGCTGGTGTGACTAGAGTCTGGTGTAACAAGTAGGGGGAATTCAGGAAGACAAAGCTGGTTATGTTTGGTCCAGATCCCAAGGTGCTTTTTAAGCCAGCAATGAGAAGGCAATGGGAAGCCACAAAGAATTTTTAGTAGAGTAAGATTGGTGTAATATTTAAAAATCCTCCCAGCATAAAGCTCTATGATGGTAGGACTGTGTCATGGTTATCATCCCATTGTCTGATACATAGTAGAACTCTTGGTTAAATGACAGAAAAATGAAATTTGCATTTTGGGAGATCATTGACAGCACTGGGAATTGAACATAACGAGACTGGAAACACCAATTCAGAGACCCTCAGAATGGACTACACAAGAAACCAAGAGGGCTTGAACTAAGCAGTAGCAATAAAGGGGAGAGAGAGGAGTGAATACACAGCATTTGAGAACTGCTTGGAACAAGGTGGAAGTGGAAGCATTGCAGGAAAGAATCAAGAATGATTCACAGACACCTGGCTTCATTAATTTATTTGGAAGACATCAACTACCAGATATACAAAGTCAAATAAGACATGGGCCCTACCATGAAGACATTCATAGAGTATTAGTGAAAATGTATGATTAAGCTAACATGATACTGCGTAAAAGGCATCATGTATGATAGAGGAAAGCTCAGAGGAGAGACAGGGACTTCTAAATTAATTGGAGAGAAGGGAATGCTTCCTGGAGAGTATGATTATTGAGTTTGGAAGGACAATACAAGTGGAGTTATCAGAATAAGGAATGCAGCAAATCTAACACTCAAATCACACATAACTTCAGTGACAAAGCCAAAATCAGAATTTGTATTCTGACTCCCAGGCATTGATCTTTTCACTTTAGGATGCTTGCTATTAATCACATGCTCAATCGGTTGGAAAGGCCTAATAAAAGATTACAATTAATTTGACATCATTAAATATTACCAGGCACTGTTCTAGATGACAAGGATTTAACAGTGAATAAAACAATGAGGTCCTTTGGGGTAGTGTACATCCTAGTAGGCAATTAATCACTGTAGAGAGTTGAATTATGTCCTTCCAAAATTTAAGTCCACCTAGGCCAGAAACCTTATTTGGAAATAGAATCTTTGCCAATGCCATTAAAGATCTCAACATTAAATCACCCTGGATTAGGATGGGATCTAAATCACTGGTATCTTGTAAAAGAGGAGACGACACAGATGTAGAAGGAAGAAGGCCATGTTAAAGATAGAAGCAGAGATTGGAGTTACACAGCCAGAAACCAACTAATACCAGGAGCCACCAGCAGCTGAAAGAAGTGAGGAGGGATTATGCCCTAGAGACTTTGGAGCATAGCCCTGCTGACACCCTGTTTTCAGACTTTTAGCCCCAAGATTACTGAGAGAATAAACTTCTGTTGTTTCAAGCCATGAAGTTCATAGTAATTTGCTACAGTAGCCCTAGGAAATAAATACAATCACATATTTTTTTGAATAAGTAATACATTGGTATATCTCAAAAAACAATGAATAAAATGAAAAGTCTCTCCCATCCCTGTCTCTTATTTGCCTAAGTCCCTTCCCATCTCAAACAGGTAATTTCTGGTTTTCCCATATGTTCCTCTAGCGATTTGTAATAAACACACACACACACACACACACACACACACACACACACACACAAATACGTTTCTCTACATGGACACACTTTCTTTAAGAAAATAAATCAGAAAAGCTGGTTTCATATTTTTTCACTTCACGAGACCATGATTTGTTTCCCCCGTTAGGCCCCAGTTAATGGACTTCGGCAACAGGACTGTGGACTGTGCACAGAGATGTTCAATAAATGGTAACCAAGTCCTCCCCTTGAGCACCTGGCCCTCACTGTCAGTCTCTGTTTCCTTGCCTGCACTCGCCAATGGGCTCCAGAGTAACACAGTTTAGTGGACTCTTGTAAGTCCTTATGTTGCTGGACCTCTTGGCAGCAACTGCTACTGATTGCTCCTTGAAACATTCCCTTCCCAGGGCTCCCATAATATTACTTTCCTGCTTTTTCTCCTTTGTCCTCTGCTATTCTCTTTATACTCTAAAGGTTTTGCTCTAGATCCTCTTCTCAATCTCCTCATTTTCCCCTAGATGATTTTATTCACTCTTGTGGTTTCAGTTACCTTTTTCATGCCAACAACTTCCCTTTCTACAGCAAAATCAAGCCTCCTGAACTCCAGACCATTACTCAACATAATTACTTGCTGTCTCATAGGTTATTTCAGATTCAACATCTCTGATACAGAAACTCTTTTCCCCAAACTTCACTCCCCCTCATTATTCCCTATCTCAGGTGACTATCATTCTTGCCACAGTAGCTGCCCAAGGCAGAAACCCAGAAGTCAACCCTAACACTTCTGTATCGTTCACTCCCCATGCTCTCACCAAGTTCTGTGGAGTCCTCTATGCTTAATTATATCTTAAAATGGTCTCCTCTCTCCATCTCCTAGTCACTGTTCTGGTCCAAACACCATTATCTCTCTCAAGATTTCTTCAACAGTAGTGCTCTCTTCTGTGGCAGAGTGATCTTTCCAAAATGCAAATCTGATCATGTTGATTCCCTTTTTAAAGACTTCATACAGCTCAGCCCTGCCTTTAAGAAGCACTCCTTCCTTAACCGGGTTTCAACCTGCAAGATCTCGTCCTATTCTATTCCTTCAGCTTCACTTTACTGGACTTCTCACTTTCCCTACCTAATGCTTCCTCTTCAGGGCCATAACACTTACACTAGTAACAGGTGTCAGGTTTGGGCCCCAGCACAGTAACTTAATAGTTGCTTCGGACACAGCGCTGCTCTTAAACACTATGCCTCAGTTTCCTGATGTATAAAATACGGATAATAACAATACCTACATCAAAGGTTGCTGTATTAAATTCCTTAATATATTCAAAGCACTTAAAAGTGTGCCTATCTTACAGTAAGCCCTAACTAAACATTAAGATTTTTACACAAGTGCTAGGTATTGGGGGATGAATAATGCTTTTTTTTAATGAGGCTTTCAGTAGGAGAGGAAGAGAATGATATCAAGTAATTATATGCAGATATGCTAAATGGAAAGTACAAAGTAACGTGGAAAACAAGAAGAACGAAGAACCCAGGGAGTCCTTATCCAGACCTCCAGAAGCCTAAGAATCTATAGTAATGGGTGGGCAGTAAAAAAGATCCTCCAAACGCCAGGGGGCGCTGCAGCACCCCTAGATAGCCAGAGGCAAACCGGGAGGACGCGCTACAAAGATCACGTGTTCCCTCGTCAACCACCCCGGCGTTCACGCGCTCTTCGCTCCACGTGACTCCTATCCTAGGGGGTGATTGGTCTGCGCGGGGCGGGGCAGGATGGGCGGAGGGTGTGGGGCCGGGGGGCGGAGCTGTAGGGGGCTGGCTCGGCGCGGGGCCGTGGGCTCCAGACAAATAAACATGGAGTCCATCTTCCACGAGAAAGTGAGTACCTTCGGCGGGGTGCTGTGTGCGGCGCGGTGGCGGGCGTGGGGTGCGGTGTCGCCGCCTTCCGGAGAGCTGGGTGGGGCCCGAGTCGCCCCC
>JAVSCE010016790.1:0-152307 GCA_032199065.1 Smutsia gigantea
GGTAAATTCCTAGGGGTGGAATTCCTGGGTCAAATGCTATTTCTATTTTTAGTTTTTTGAGGAACCTCCATACTGCTTTCCACAATGGCTAAACTAATTTACATTCCCACCAGCAGTGTAGGAGGGTTCCCCTATCTCCACATACTCACCAACATTTGTTGTTGTTTGTCTATTGGATGGCGGTCGTCCTAACAGGTGTGAGATGATATCTTATTGTATTTTTAATTTGCATTTCTCTGATGACTAGCGATGTGGAGCATCTTTTCATGTGCCTGTTGGCTATCTGAATTTCTTCTTTGGAGAAGTGTCTGTTCAGCTCCTCTGCCCATTTTTTAATTGGTTTATTTGCTTTTTGTTTGTTGAGGTACATGAGCTCTTTATATAATTTGGATGTCAACCCCTTATTAGATATGTCATTTATGAATATATTCTCCCATACTGTAGGATGTCTTTTTGTTCTACTGATGGTCCCTTTTCTGTACAGAAGCTTTTTAGTTTGATATAGTCCCATTTGTTCATTTTTGCTTTTGTTTCCCTTGCCTGGGAAGATATGTTCATGAAGAAGTCGTTCATGTTTATGTCTAAGAGATTTTTGCCTATGTTTTTCTCTAAGAGTCTTATGGTTTCATGACTTACATTCAGGTCTTTGATCCATTTTGATTTGACTTTTGTGTATGGGGTTAGACTGTAGTCCAGTTTCATTCTCTTACATGTAGCTATCCAGTTTTGCGAACACCAGCTGTTGAAGAGGCTGTCATTTCCCCATTGTATATCCATGGCTCCTTTATCTTATATTAATTGACCATATGTGCTTGGGTTTATATCTGGGCTCTCTATTCTGCTCCACTGGTCTATGGGTCTGTTCTTATGCCAGTACCAAATTGTCTTGATTACTGTGGCTCTGTAGTAGAGCTTGAAGTCAGGGAGCATAAATCCCCCTGTTTTATTCTTCCTTCTCAGGATTTCATTGGCTATTGGAGATCTTTTGTGGTTCCATATGAATTTTAAACTACTTTCTCTAGTTCACTGAAGAATGCTGTAGGTATTTTCATAGGGATTGCATTGAATCTGTAGATTGCTTTAGGCAGGATGGCCATCTTGACAATATTAATTCTTCCTAGCCAAGAGCATGGTATGGATTTCCATTTATTAGTGTCCTCTTTAATTTCTCTTAAGAGTGTCTTGTAGTTTTCAGGGTATAGGTCTTTCACTTCCTTGGTTAGGTTTATTCCTAGGTATTTTATTCTTTTTGATGCAATTGTGAATGGAATAGTTTTCCTGATTTCTCATTCTGCTAGTTCATCGTTAGTGTATAGGAATCCAACAGATTTCTGTGTATTAATTTTGTATCCCACAACTTTGCTGAATTCAGATATTAGATTTAGTAGTTTTGGAGTGGATTCTTTAGGGATTTTATATACAATATCATGTCATCTGCAAAAAGGGACAGTTTAACTTCTTCCTTGCCAATATGGACGCCTTTTATTTCTTTGTGTTGTCTGATTGCCATGGCTAGGACCTCCAATACTATGTTGAATGAAAGTGGGGAGAGTTGGCATCCTTGTCTTGTTCCTGATCTTAAAGGAAAAGCTTTCAGCTTCTTGCTCTTAAGTATAATATTGGCTGTGGGTTTGTCATTTATCGCCTTTATTATGTTGAGGTACTTGCCCTCTATACCCATTTTGTTGAAAGTTTTTATCATGAATGGATGTTGAATTTTGTCAAATGCTTTTTCAGCATGTATGGAAATGATCATGTGGTTTTTTTTCCTTCTTTTTATTGATGTAGTGGATGATGTTGATGGATTTTCAAATGTTGTTGCATCCTTGCATCACTGGGATGAATCCCACTTGATCATGAGGGATAATCTTTTTGATGTATTTGTGAATTCGGTTTGCTAATATTTTGTTGAGTATTTTTGCATCTGTGTTCATCATGGATATTGACTTGTAATTTTCCTATTTTGTCATCTTTGCCTGATTTTGGTAGTAGAGTGATGTTGGCCTTGTAGAATGAGTTTGAGAGTATTCCCTCCTCTTTTATTTTTTTGAAAACTTTAATGATGATGGGTATTACGTCTTCACTAAATGTTTGATAAAATTCAGCATTGAAACAGTCTGATTCACTTGCTTGTTCTGAGGTAGATTTTTGATTACCAATTCAATATTTTTGTTGGTAATTGGTCAATTTAGATTTTCTGTTTCTTCCTGGTTCAGCCTTGGAAGGTTGTATTTTTCTAGAAAGTAGTCCATTTCTTCTAGGTTATCCAGTTGGTTACCATATAATTTTTCATAGAATTCTCTCATAATTCTTTGTATTTCTGTGGTGTCCGTAGTGATTTTTCCTTTCTCATTTCTGATTCTGTTTATGTGTATAGACTCTCTTTTTTTCTTGATAAGTCTGGTTAGGGGTTTATATATTTTGTTTATTGTCTCGAAGAACCAGCTTTCATTGATTCTTTCTGTTGTTTTATTCTTCTCAACTTTATTTATTTCTGCTTTAATGTTTATTATGCCACTCCTTCTACTGACTTTGGGGCTCATTTATTCTTCCTTTTCTAGTTGCATTAATTGTGTGTTTAGACTGTTCATTTGGGATTGTTCTTCTTTTCTGAGGTAGGCCTGTATTGCAGTATATTCCCCTCTTAGCAGGGCCTTTGCTGCGTCCCACAGATTTTGTAGTGTTGAATAATCACTGTCATTTGTCTCCATATATTACTAGATCTCTGTTTTTCTTTGGTCATTGATCCATTGATTATTTAGGAGCATGTTATTTAGCCTCCATGTGTTTGTGGGCATTTTCGTTTTCTTTGTGTAATTTATTTCTAGTTTCATACCTTTGTGGTCTGAGGTTGGTACAATTTCAGTGTTTTTGAATTTACAGAGGTTCTTTTTGTGGCCTAATATATGATATCTATTCTTGAAAATGTTCCATGTGCACATGAGAAGAATATGTATCCTGTTGCTTTTGGATGGAGTGTTCTGTAGATGTCTGTTAGGTCCATCTGTTCTAATATGTTTTCAGTGCCTCTGTCTCTTTACTTATTTTTTCTCTGGTTGATCTGTCCTTTGGAGTGAGTGTTGAAGTCTCCTAAAATGCAGGCATTGCATTCTATTTCCCCCTTTAATTCTGTTAGTATTTGTTTCACATATGGAGGTCATCCTGTGTTGGGTGCATAGATATTTATTATAGTTATATCCTCTTGTTGGACTGACCCTTTTATCATTATATATCGTCCTTCTTTGTCTCTTTTGACTTTCTTTGTTTTGAAGTCTATTTTGTGTGAGACAAGTACTGCAACTCTGGTCTTTTCTCTCTATTATTTGCAGGAAATATCTTTTCCCATCCCTTTACTTTCAATCTCTGTATGTCTTTGTGTTTGAAGTCAGTCTCTTGTAGGCAGCATATAGATGGGTCTTGTTTTTTTATCCACTAAGTCACTCTCTGTCTTTTGATTGGTGCATTCAGACCATTTAAATTTAGGGTGATTATCAATTGGTATGTACTTATTGCCATTGCATGCTTTAGATTCGTGGTTACCAAAGATTCAAGGGTAATTCCCTTACTATCTAACAGTCTAATTTAACTCACTTCGTATGCTATTACAAACACAACCTAAAGGTTCTTTTTTTTCCTCCTTTTTCTTCCTCCTCCATTCTTTGTATATTATGAATCATATTCTGTACTCTTTGTCTTCCCTTGGGTGACATCTTTTTAGCTTTAGGAATACTTCCATCTATAGGAGTTCCTCCAAAATGCACTGTAGAGGTGGTTTGTGGGAGGTAAATTCTCTCAGCTTTTGCTTATCTGAAAATTATTTAATCCCTCCTTCAAATTTAAATGATCACCTTGTCAGGTAGAGTATTCTTGTTCAAGGCCCTTCTGCTCCATTGCATTAAATATATCATGCCACTCCCTTCTGGCTTATAAGGTTTCGGTTGAGAGTATGATGATATCCTGATGCGTTTTCCTTTGTATGTGATTTTTGTCTCTCTACTTGCTTTTAAAAGTCTGTCTTTATCCTTGATCTTTGCCATTTCAATTATTATGTATCTTGATGTTGTCTTTCTTGGGTCCCTTGTGCTGGGAGATCTGTGCACCTCCATGGCTTGAGAGAGTATCTCCTCCCCCAGATTGGGGATGTTTTCAGCAATTACCTCCTCAATGACACTTTCTATCCCTTTTTCTCTCTTCTTCTTCTTCTGGTACACCTATAATGTGAATATTGTTCCTTTTGGATTGGTCACATGATTTTCTCAATATTTTTTCATTCTTAGAGATTCTTTTTTCTCTGTGTGTCTCAGCTTCTTTGTATTCCTCTTCTCTTATTTCTATTCCACTTACTGTCTCTTCTACTACATCTAATCTGCTTTTTAATCTCTCCACTGTGTGTTTCATTTCAGATATGGAATTTCTTAATGATTGAATCTTCAACTTAAATTCGTTCCTGAGTTCTTGAATATTTTTCTGTACCTCCATAAGCATGTTTATAATTTTTATTTTGAACTCTCTTCTCAGGAAGATTGGTGAGGTCAGTTTCATTTGGCCCTCTTTCTGTGGTTTTGAGATTTTGGTCTGAACCATGTTCTTTTAACGTTTCTTATTTCTGTGTGGTGCTCACTAGTGTGCAGAAACTCCAGTCTCTGGAGCTGCTCAGCCCGTAGAGTGAGGTTGGGGTTTGTAGGGGAGCACAGCTGGTGCCTGGGTGTGGGGGATGATCTGTTTCTGATTTCTATCTGCGGTGCCTGTCTCCAGTGTCAGAGCCAGTGGGCTAAGCACACATGGGTTAGCCTCTGTGCTTTGCATCTCTAGCTGTTATAGGTGGGGTCTCCCTCTGGCTGGCCTGACACCAGCACAGTGACTGTCAGTGTGCAAACCAGTGCTGGCAGGGTAGAAAGAAGGTGCCGCAGGCTGCATGTCCCAGTGCGGTGCCTCAGAGCTGAGTAGGCAGCCAGGGCGATGGAGCACCTGAAGCTCCTCAATGTTCCCAACCAGCTGGGCAGAGCTTTCCAGACTACCTTGTCCTGCTTTCCCTTCTCCCGCACAGGAAGCCCCACCCAAACCCCACCCCTTCAGCAGCCCTCTCACTGTTAGGAAGCCTCCCAGACTCCCTGCCTTTCCTCTGACACAGAGCGGCTGGATGTGGATCCCCTCCTCCACAAACACCCAGAATGTCTGTTTCCCAAGCACTCCACCTGTCCGAGCTCCCCAGCATCCAGAGCACCACATGCTATATGTTTCTGCTCACATAGCAGATCTCCAGGGCTAGGTGTCCAGCAGTCCCAGGCTTCTGCCCCCTCCCCCACTCTGTTTCTCTTCCTCCCACCATGAGCTGGGGTGGGGGAAGGGCTTGCGTCCCGCTGGATTAGGATTAAGGCTTTTGTATGTTACCGTTTCTTGAAGTCTCCTCTGTTCATGAGGTCTGTATGCAGTCTGGTTCAGCCTTTCTTGTTGCTTTCTGAAGGTTAGTTGTATTAATTAACTATATTTTTGTACTGTTTGTGGTTTTGGGAGGAGCTCTCCATCTCACCTCTCATGCCACCATCTTGAATCTGTATATGTATAGGTTTTTTGTCTGAACTCTCTATTCTGTTCCACTAATCTGTAGGTCTGTTCTTGTGTCAGTTCCAAACTATTTTGATTATTGTAGCTTTGTACTATAGCTTGAAGTCAGGGAGTATAATATCCCCAGCCTTGTTCTTCTTTCTCGGGATTGCTTTGGATGTTTGGGGTCTTTTGTGGTTGTACATGAATTTTAGAACTATTTTTTCTATTTCATTGAAAAATGCTGTTGGCATTTTGATAGGGATTTCATTGAATCTATAAATTGCTTTGGAAAGAATGGCCATTTTGACAATATTAATTCTTCCTATCCATGAGTACGGGATGTATTTCCATTTATTGGTGTCTTCTTTAATTTCTCCCATGAGTGTCTTGTAGTTTCCAGAGTACAGGACTTTCACCTCTTTGGTTAGGTTATTCCTAGGTATTTTATTCTTTTTAAAGCAAGTGTAAATGGAGTTGTTTTCCTGATTTCTCTTTCTGCTAGTTCATTGTTTGTATATAGGAATGCAACAGATTTCTTTGTATTCATTATGTATCCTGTAACTTTGCTGAATCCTGTTATGAGTGGTATAGATTTTTGGTGGAGTCTTTAGGGTTTTCTATATGTAATATGTCATTCTCAAAATAGTGACAATTTAACTTCTCTGTTACCAATTTGGATGCCTTTTATCTCTTTGTCTAATTTCTGTGTCTAGGACCTCTAGTGTTATATTGAATAAAAGTGGGGAGAGGGAGCATCCTCATCTTGTTCCCAATAATAGAGGAAAAGTTTCAGCTTTTCATTGTTAAGTATGATGTTTGTTGGCTGTGGGTTTGTCATATAAGGACTTTATTTTTTTGAAGTGTATACCCTGTATATGCATTTTGATGAGAGTTTTTATCATGAATTGGTGTTGAATTTTGTCAAATCCTTTTCAGCATCTATTGAGATAATCATGTGGTTTTTATTCTTTAAGTGGAGTGTGACATTGATGGTTTTATTAATATTGCACCATCCTTGCATCCCTGGTATAAATCCCACTTGGTCATGATGTATGTACTTTTTGGTGTATTTTTGAATTCGGTTTGCTAATATTTTGTTATTTTTTTCATCTATGTTCATCAGGGATATTGATCTGTTATTTTCTTTTTTGGGGGTGTATTTGTATGGTTTTTGAATTAGAGTGGTGCTGGCCTCATAGAATAAGTTTGGAATTATTTCCTCCTCTTCTACTTCTGGAATACTTTAAGGAGGATTCAGCTCTACTTTAAATGTTTGGTAGAATTCGGCTGCGATGCCATGTGTATCTGGAGTTTTGTTTTTTTTGGAATTTTTTGATTACCACTTTGATAGTATTGCTGGTAGTTGGTCTGTTCTGTTTCTTCCTGGGTCAGTCTTAGAAGGTTGTATTTTTCTAGGAAGTTGTCCATTTCTTCTAGGTTGTCCTATTTATTGGCATATAATTCTTCATAGCATTCTCTAATAATTATCTCTGTGGTATCGTGATTATTCCTTGTTTCTGATTTTGTTTATGTGTGTACACTCTTTTTTTCTTGAGAAGTCTAACTAGTGATTTATCAGCTTATTTTCTTAACCAGCTCGTTTCAATGATTTTTTCTATTGTTTATTCTTCTCAATTTTATTTTTGCTCTGATGTTTATTATGTCCTCCTTCAACTAACTTTCAGCTTTATTTGTTCTTTTTCTAGTTTCTTTAATTGTGATTTTAGACTGTTTACTTGGGATTGTTCTTGTTTCTTGAGGTAAGCCTGTATTGCTAGGTACTTTTCTCTTAATACTGCCTTCTCAGTATCCTACAGATTTAAGGCTGTTGATTTTTTTGCTTTCATTTTTCTCCATGTATTACTTGATTTCTGTTTTAAATTTTCATTGATCCTTTGATTATTTAGAGGCATGTTGTTTCACCTCCATGTATTCATAGGCTTTTTTGTTCTCTTTTTGTTCTGTATTTCTAGTTTCATACCATTGTGGTCTGAGAAACTGCTTGATATAATTTCAATCTTTTCAAATTTATTGAGGTTCTTCTTGTGGCCTAGTATATGATCTATTCTGGAGAACATTTCATGTGTACTTGAGAAGAATGTGTATACTTCTCCTTTGGGTAAAATGTTCTGTAGAGATATGTTAAGTCCATCTGATCTAATGTGTTGTTCAGTGCTTCTATTTCCTTACTTATTTTCTGTCTTGTTGATCTGTTGAAATGAGTAGTGTGTTAAAGTCTCCTAAAATGAGTGTGTTGTAATCTCTTCCCCCTTTAATTCTGTGAGTATTTGTTTTACATATTTAGGTGCTCCTGTTTATGTTGGGTACATAGATATTTATAATGGTTATATCCTTTTGTTGGATTGACCCCTTTATCATTATGTCCTTTGTGTCTTGTTATTTTTTGTTTTAAAATCTATTTTATCTAAAATAAGTACTACTACTACTTTCTCCCTATTGTTTGCATGAAATATCTTCTTTCATCCCTTCACTTTTAGTCTGTATATGCCTTTGGGTCTGAAATGAGTCTCCTGTAGGCAGTATATAGATGGGTTTTGTTTCTTTATCCAATCTGCCACTCTGTGTCTTTTGATGATGCATTCAGCCCGTATACATTTAAGGTAATTATTGATAGGTATGTAACATTTTATTGTTTTTATAGCTCCTCTCTGTTCCTTTCTTCCTTTCTTATACACTTGTTGCTTGATGGTTTTCTTTAGTGTTATAGTTGGATTTCTCTTTGTAATTTTTTGTGTATCTACTACAGGCCTGTAGTTACCAAAAGTTCGAGGACAGCTTCCTATGTATTAACTTGCTGATAGCTCTATTTCACACAATCTTCCTCCTCCACACTTTATGTATTATATATAATCTTCATTGTGTATCCACTGATTGACTCTCAGTATAGTTGGTTTTGCTACTGTTGTTTTAATTTCATAGTGGCTAGGTATTCATTGGTCTACCTTTACTGTGGGTTTATTTTCACTGGTGAAAACTATGTAGCCTTAGGAATAGTTCCATCTATAGCAGTCCTTTTAATATATCCTGTAATGCTGATTTGGTTGTTATAAATCCCTTGAGTTTTCATTTATCTAGGAAATGTTTAATCTCTCCTTCAAATTAGAATAATAATCTTGCTGGGTAGAGGATACTTGGTTGAAGGTCCTTCTGTTTCAGTACATTAAATATTTCATACCACTCCCTTTTGGCTTGTAAAATTTCTGCTGATACGTCTGCTGATAGTCTGGTGGGGTTTCCCTTGTAAGTAATCTTTCTTCTCTCTCTGGCTACTTTCTATACTCTTTTATCCTTAAACTTTACCATTTTAATTATGATGCCTTGGTGTGGTCTTCCTGGGGTTCTTTTTGTTAGGCACTCTCTGTGCTTCCATGGCCTGAGTTTCTATTTCTTTCCCCAGATTGTGAAAGTTTTCAAAAATTATTTCCTCAGACTTTCAATCCCATTGTCTCTCTCTTCTCCTTCTGGTACTGTCTCTTATGTGAATATTGTTTCATTTGGATTGGTCACACAGCTCTCTTACCATTCTTGTATTCCTAGAGATCTTTTTTCTCTGCTCCTCAGGTTCACTATGTTCCTGTTCTCTTATTTCCATCTCATTGATTGTTTCCTCTATTTGCAGCAGTGTATTACTCATTCCCTCCATTGTGTGTTTCATTTCAGTTACTGTAATCTTCAGCTCTTGTACCTCTGTTGAAGTCCTTGCTGAGATCAATATATGTTTCTAGAGATCAGTGAGCATATTTATGACTGTGGGTTTATTTTGAAATTTTTATCAAGAAGATTGATGATTTCCATTTCATTTAGTCTTCTTTCTGGTGTCCTGTCCTATAGTTTTATTTGTGACATATTCCTCTGCCTCTTCATTTTGTCAGGGTTTCTGTGTTTCTTCCTTTGTATTAGCTGTATCTGCTATACTTTCTGGTCTAGAGGGTAATGCTTGACAAGTGTCCTGTGGTGCTTAGCAGCTCAATCTCTTTCCTCTCCAGTGACTGATTATCCTTTGCTGTGGAGCCCCCATCGTTGCTGTTGGTGGGCAATGGGCTGGGTCTCCCTTTTTGTCTTTCTTCAGTGGCTTGTCACAGTTTGCCTCAGCTTGCCCTGTGATCAGAGCAGGGGATTCTTCTAGGATTGTTGTGAGTGGGGCCCCCCTGTCTGCCCTGCAGTGGTGGTGGGGCTGTTAATGAGTGGGTGGTGTCATTACATGGTGAGTTTCGCAATAGCAGGGTGCACAGGCTGGTGGTGATGGCAGGTTGCCTGGTTGTGGAGTGCAGAGGTCCTCAGCAGTGGCAGTGAGCCATGTGGTGGGAGGCCCTACCATCTGTTTCAGAGGCAGCTAGTCACAGGGCAGAGACCCTGCAAGAGGAAGAGGGAGAATAAGGAGCTCTCAGAGCTGGCTCCTGTAGGTGACTCTCCAGTTGGGCTGAAACAGGACCATGAAAGCTGGGAGATTCTCCCTCTGCCTGTTAGGCAGCAAAGTTTGATGCGGCTCAGTCGAGTCACATCAGAGGGTCACAGGGAAGAGCCTTGTGGCTGAGCCACCAGTGAGGGGGATGGAGCGTTTGAGGCTCCCAAGAGTGCCCAAACTGTTGGGCTGAGGGAGGGCTGTGGAAATTTCATTCACCTGCCCTTTCTCCTGCAGCTAGAGCTCTATCAAACCCTCAGTCATCTGGCTCCCCTCCTACTGCTGACAAGTCTTTCAAACTGCTGCCTCTGTGCTGGGTTGCAGCAGGATCAGCAGAGCTTGCCTGCCCTCCACAGGCGGCTGGTGTCTCAGCCTCCCAGAGTGCTACAACTATCCCTGGTGTCCAGTCCCGCCAACCACCAGAACCCAAAGCAATGTGGACTCATTTTCTCGGAGCAGATCTCCAGGGCCAAGCATGCAGAATTACCGGGTGCCTATCCTGTCACTTCTCTATTCCTCCTGCCTGTGGACTGGGATGGAGGATGGACTTGGGTCTTGCTGGATCATGGTTCTGCCACTTTTCACTTTTCTGTGTGGTCTTCTCTTCTTCACCAGGTGTAGGTGCTCTGTTCTGCAGTCTTCAGGTTGTTTTCAGGGTTACTTGTATTTGCTGTAGTTGCTTTCTTGGTGTGAGTGTGGGAGGATGTTTCTGTCTTGCCTTCCTATTCCACCATCATGAGTTCCCCCTACTGAACATTTTCTAGTTAAAACTGTTTTCTAGTTAAAAATGATTGTCCTTTATACAGTCATTGGTTTCCTAGGATTCTTCCCATAAGAGTATTCCTAGAGCTAGATTATTCTAGTCCTGCAAAATGGTTAAAATGCACCTCTTCCTTTTGTCTCTTCTGCCATAACCTTTCATTTCCAAACCCAGTTTCTATAGAAGCCTCTGCCTAGGACCCCCATTCCCAGTCCAACCTAGTCCTCTAGTTAAGTTCTTATCTCTAGATTTTAATTGTCTGAAGTATATGTACTGTGTTAATGTAATCACATCCAAAAGAGTTATACAACATTCAGAAAACTATGTTCTATCGAATGCCGGTTTCCCTGAGATCACACATATTTGGAGGGAGAATTTGGCTCCTGCAGATACTGACTATTCTGCCAGAGCCTCCCTTGCTTACTTCTGCCTTACCTTGTTTGGGTCATAATATTACTAAGGAAGGACACATATTTAGTTCAAGTTTGGATACATTAATCAAATGTGACATGTGTTTTCTGTATTTAGAATAATACTTTGTAGACATACAAATAACTTTTTAGATAAACTTTTATTGTTAAATATAAAATATTTGGAAATGATTAAAAAATTTGTTACAGTGCTAATTTAATAGTCATTACAAGAGAAAACACCACATTAAAAAATTGCATTCATAAGAAACAATCTAAAATGCATATGCTAAAGTGACTTCATAGTAATTACATTAGCAAATAGAGAAACTCAGAAACTCTTTATAACCACAGATCCAAATCAGGTGTCTTAAACTCAGATGTCTTCAGGGCAAGGTGGGACACAAAAAATTGTAAAGTAGTCTTATATGAGGGGGTTCAAAGGACTGTGGCAAACTGGGGGATGCATGCCCAATCTAAAGACTTTTTTTTAATCCAAAAAAATTTGAAATATTATTCACAGTGAATAAAACAGCTATGGGCCAAGTTGGCCTGTACTGACTGCCAGTTTGCAACACTGACTGAAATACATTTCTAGCAGTTTATGTACCCAATCCTCAAAATGGCAGACAGCACTTTGAATATTTTGATTTTGTGTGTGTGTGTGTGTGTGTAAAGCATTAGTATTTTGGGGGAAGTGGATTAAAAAAACTTTAAGAAAAGGTATTTTGAACTTTTAATTAATCAATTTAGGAAGTTGCATGGATACCTTCTTAAAACATCTGGTTAAAGATGAAATTTTTAAAATACCTTTTTTTCATCACTTTTATTTGAGAAAAATTGGTTATGCCTAAGAAGTAAAATGAAATGAAATCTATTTCTTATACCAATAGAAAATCATATCACAGTACATTATTGCTTAGTAAGAAATACTTATCTGAAAAGTAAAGTATTTGTTTTACTAAAGACATCGTTTAGAAAGTATTCAATCATATCACCTCACTATTTACCTAAGAAAATACTTGTAATTCAGTTGACATTGTGTTTTACTTTATCTTTAAAGAGTATTTTATTGAAGAACTTTAATAGATTTTATACTTTCAGTTAAAAGGTTCTAGTCTGAATATTCAAAATTTCTAGATCTCAAATGGCTGTAACCATGTTGGTCTGTTAAACCAAAGCAGTTTTACAGAATTTACAATTTTGTATGTCATCAATGACTTCACATAATAATTTTAAACAGTTTTTAAAAATTAAGGTGATGGAGGCATTAGAGTAACAAATAAAAATCTTTAAAAAGGCTACACAAAGGCATATTACAATTCAAGTATCATTACTAGACTAGGAATATATTTTAAAACAATCCATAGATAACACAGATTTCAAACAAATAAAACTCAAATACATTAATTCCAAACCTTAACACAATACCCAAAGATATTTTCTACTTTTAAAAAACATTTTAGATCTCTCTTGAGAAGTTTACCATAAAAAGAAAGCACCAAATCTAGCCATATAACTTTCCATTTAAAAAAGTAGTTAGTATTATCGTTTCTGTAAGATTAACACTTATATGGCACAAATCAATTTCATATGTGGCCACTCATTTATGAAATTAAAAAGTCAAAGCAGTTAAGTACTTGACCTAAAGTTACATGTTTAGCAAACCCAGAGTAGGTATGCCAGAAAATGTTAAGACATAGTGTCTATCAATTAATACAAAAGGTCTTTCATGATTTCTTCATGAAATTAAACTTCCTACATAGGAGAAATAGGTTTGGCATTTTTTTCTAACCAAATATTTGGCAAAGTTTTAAGGTATAGCAAAGTCTTATACATTTATCTGCATTCTCACATTCATTTTAATTATTAACAGCATGAAAATGTGAAGCAATTGGGATGTTTTAGAACTCAAAGTTAACACTGATTTTACACATAAGTATTTCCATGGCAGAAAATTAAATTTGAAAAAAAGATTATAAATTCATAATGGATCCAAAAAAAGAAATAAACATGTTTCTCAAGTCAAATCAATAGTATAAATATTATATAAAGATATACAAGAAATGTATTACAAACTTACTGATTTAGCAGTTCTTTAAAAAACAATGGATATCTATGAATAGATTTATTTTAAATTAATAAATTATTCATAATTAAAAATATGTTTTCATAAATATTAAAAGACTAGATTGAATAAATGGGATTCCCACCAAACAATAACAAAATATTTCAACATTTATTCCATCCAAATATTGGTTAAAATTATTCAAATCTGTTTAAAGATTGTAGTTGAGTGATCTGTAACACTAAATTCCAGATACATAGTGCTTTCTTTTTGTTCTTCCCATCATCAAAGGATCAAAATCCTTTAGTAAGAAACATGATAGTCATACTGGTTATATACAATGATCCAATCAGTGAGCGTATTTATGGAGGAAGCGTTCAAATGCATCATAGATAGCTCGTCTAAAATTAAATATGAAAGAAAAACTGTAAGTAAATAGCAAAAAAGGGGGGCAGACAGTGCTTTTAAGTTATTTCCAGAATTTCCTGTAGCTTGCAACCTGACCTCCTCTCAAAATAGCTGTGAAAGAGGCAGGCATCTGAGGGTGGGGGTTTTAGATCCGTGTAACTTCGCCACTATTGGTAAACCTCAAAAGTACTTCCAACTGATGATGGACATTTACATGTTGGTAAACACATAAAGAGATTTTGTTCTGAAGACATGAGAGAGCAACAGTTAACTGCAGGTGAGAGGGAAAGAGCCTTGAGATCTATGTTCTCTGGGCAATTGCTTCCCCAGTTAGTCCTGGGTACTTGCTCAGGTAGAATGAATCTGAATTCTTTTACTGCTTGATGCAGTCTGGGCTTATGTACATGGTAAGGGGAGAAAAGGTATACATATGACTTTTTATTCATTTGGATGTGATTCACTTGTATTACCAATCAGTTCTAATTAACACAAACCAGAACAAATAAAGGGGTGGCTTGTTTTACTCTTTGTTTTACCTATCGCTAGTGAATGAAGAGATTAACATTTTTTAAATTATACTATTTCAATATTATCTAAACTATTAGGTTTTGAAATGACTGGTAGGGAGTAGGAGAGGCCAAATAATTTAGTAGTGACTCCATATCAACAAGTTATTTAATCTTTTTTGTTCCCTGTATTTCTGTGTAAAGGGGATAACACATGAAGGAAGCAGCTGCTCTAGTACCTGGCACAGGGTAATAGCTAATATTTATCTCTTTCTCAAATGATGTCTTCAAATTAGCACTTTTGAAATTTTATAGCTTTAAAAAATTTTTTAACCTTAGCTTATTTTTTATTTTTTTATTGAAGTATAGTTGATATACAATATTATATTAGTTTCAAATATACAACACAGTGATTCAACAGTTATCTACATTATAAATTCTCACCCCAAGTAGTGTAGTTACTGTCAACACAGATGTTACAGAACTACTGACTACAGTCACTATGCTGTACTTTCATCCCTGTGACTAATTTACATTATGATTGAGATTTTGTGCCTCTTCATCCCCTTCACCCACCCACCCAACCCAACCCCTCCCCAGCTGACTTTGATGATATCTATTCTTCCTAATGCCTCTCAGCCACACTCCCATTAGGATACATAGAAGAGTAAAAGAAATTTGATACCCATTTACTAATGCAAGAATGTGGGTGCTCTGCATTCCCTTATATAACAGAACTTTAGATTTTTCTCGAGCAACCCTAAGTACTAACAATCTTTGTTTTAATTTTGCTGTGCCAGAGGTAGGTAGTCTGCTCACTCACTAAAAGGCATGCAAATGCTGAATGAATATTTTCTAAAAGATCATATTCTAAAAAGGTTTACTATAATGCATCAAGACATTACAGCCTTGAAGAATTATTCTAACCTCAAAAAGCTGACATCTCTAGGTTGAACTAAGTAACACTATACAAAGAATTATTTCTTGGATTTAAAAGAGCTAAAATATGTCAAACATACAGCCCACACAATTCTATTATATAGCTATGCAGCTGGCAATTTTGAAACACTAATTGTGCACAGTGCAGTAATCTAAGCACTTGATGTGAATTTATTTAATCATAAATGATAAATACATTCCAATGACACCTTGTACTATTAAATTTGAATAGAGCAGAAATAATGCAGGATATCAAAAAAACTAGTTACAGCCTAAAAGTCTTTATCAGTCCTAACAAACACTGGAATTGCATAGGTTATTAACATTAAAACCAATATTTTAAAACCAAAATTTCACTTCTCCTATAACAATATTCATTTGCTATGAAGAACACTGCTAGATTATTTTACAGATGCTCAGGCTATTCTGAGAGAAGAACAGAGTAGAGTGAAAAACTCAGGATGAACTAAATTTAAAGCAGGTTTTTCAAACGCTGGTGTTTCTCCCTACACCCTGAAATATCTGGCCATATATTTTAAGAGGGTATACCACACAATAAAGCATGCCTATCATATGCTACTTCCCTAATTCTCTAGAAGAAAAAGAACATAAGAGGATGAGATAGGAAAGAGTACCACAATGTAAGAACTGAGGGAGGCAGGGAGGAAACAAGAGGACTAAAGCACACAATAAAAATACCCAATCTTTTATATCTATCAAGGCCAAAAAAATCCAAAAAACAAACAATAAGTAAATAGACACCTGTTGAGACCAATCCTCCTACCTGAAGAGTCCTTGTTTAAAAAGATAAGCACTAATATGACCTCCTTCTAAATAACGGATTTCACAACCAGGCCAAATTTCTTGTAGACTTCGAACTCCTGTTCGTGGAATATAGGCATCTTCTTTGGCTTGAACTACTATAATGAGGCTTGGGTCAACTGAAACTAGGTAGAGGATTTAAACAAATGCAACATAAATACTTTTAAAAAGTCCTAAGATTTTTATATAAATATTGTAGTATTAGAAAAGAAAATATGCCTTACAATTTATTAAGTGAAACATTTGTCAAACTAAAATTATTTTGGTTATGTAAAAATAAATTATAATATACCACAATATCATAATATTTATCTCTAATACAATGGGATGAATATTCCAAAAAAAAATACAAAATCTATTGTTTTTAATGAACTAATTAATAAGATGGTCTTAGACTTTCATGGATAAAATATGATACATTTAAATCACCAGCTTATCTTGGAAAACACATTGTAGAGTCAACAATAAATATACCTGTGAAAATATGAAGTTATCTTGTAAAGCATCCTTAAAATATCTCACAACTGCTTACACATCAGGAAATATTCTCAATTTCATATAAAAATTAGTACCTGAGAAATTTGCTACATGAGTACATTCATCCATGACTCCTTTCATAAAGATTAAAGATTCTTTCTGAAGGTTGTTTCTTCTTAGTTCTTTTCTGAGTAGGTGGTATGATTGAGGACTGCAATTTGTATAACTACTTCTGTTTGTTGATAGTGTTCGATTGAAGCACTCCATCTTAGAGGGATCTTGCAACAAGAGTCCTGATGTGGCACTGATAGATGTTTTACTAGATTTCTGGCACTCACTAGGTTTTTGGGACACGACTTGGTCTGTCATGTCTAAATTTAAAGTTCTAGAAACCAGATTAAGGTTAGTTAGCTTGTCTGCACTGATAGGAAAGTGTTTCACGAACTCTTGTCCCATTTTGAAAGAATCTGTCTAAATACGTGAAAGAAAAGAAAACAACATTTAATAGGGTTTTATTTAACAATTTTGTAAAACAAAACCACAAAAGTCCATTAATGGATTATTATTTAGTGTTACAGGGAGTAAAATTCTCACACATGCTGCAACATGGATGAACTTTTAACACATTATGCTAAATGAATAAGCTAGACACAAAAGGACAAATATTGTATGATTGCAATTTTATGAGCTATGTAGAGCAGTCAAATTCATAGAGACAGAAAGTAGAATGGTGGTTTCCAGGAGCTGGGAGGAGGAGGAGGGAGTGGAAAGTTATTGTAATAAGTACAGACTTTCAGTTTAGGAATGTGAAAGAGTTCTAGAAATGGATGATGGTGATGGGAGGTGGTGGCTGCAAAACTGTGAATGTATTTAATATCACTGAACTATACACTTAAACATGGTGGAAATGGTAAATTTTATGTTGTGTGTATTTTACCACTATTAAAAAAAAGAGAAAAGATATGTCAAATTTTAAATGAAGACTAAGACAAATGACATACTTCACTGCTCAGTATTTCCTTTTAAACATTAAAGAGTATCATTCATCTGTATCATGTTTTTATCGCCAAAATTTTGAAATCTGTGGTCTGCCTTAACCTTAGAACTTCCAAAACTCTTATGAGTGTATCCTGGCAATAATACAACAGCTATGCCAAATCTCTTTTCCAGACTGAACTAAGAAGAATTAAAAATTAGCATGGAAAAACATTGCCTATTTAAATCTGAAAAGTATATACTAAGTTTAAGGACTCATAAATACAACATAATTTAAGTAAAAATACACAGTCAAAAGAAAAAAAAATGACAGCCTGGGAAAACATATTTGCACCCTACATGGCAAAGAACTCATTGTTTTAATTTCTTAAGAGCTAGATGTGAATACAGAGCCCAAGACCACACAGGAAAAATTAACAGAAGGTAACAGAAAAGGAAATACAACCGCTCCTAAATTGTAAACGTGTTCATTTTTACATACAATTAAATAAATGAAATAAAAACTCTAAGAATTTTCACTATCAGGCTCTCAAACAAAAAACAAAGCCTGGAAGTTTGGTAACACAGGAAATTCTTGAATTTACGGGGAAACAAACACATATTCCTGCTGATAGTGAAACTGACACAACTAGAATTAGACAAAATCTAACCACATTACAAATGCATATACACTTCCACTCAGCACCAACATTCATAGGAATTAACACTCGTGACATGATGTGCATACAAAATTACCCCCTGAGCACTGTTTGTAATGAGAAACAACATGAATGCCCGTGAACATGATACTAGTTAATAAATCATGGTACAACCATTCATATAATATAGACTATTATGCAGCAGTAAAAGGGAAAAAGGGAAACATTTGTGTATACTCCATAAAAAACATGTGAGAATAGAAACAATTTATATTTCTATTGATTTGAAAAATTCCTTAAAATATTAAAAATAATATAATGGGTTATTTGTTGAGAAAGGATGTAGGCAAATTGGGAAGAGGAGAAGGAATCATTTCATTATATGTCTTTTTATACGTTTGATGCTTGAACTATATGACCATACAATTTATGTTAAAAATGGAAGAATGAAAAATTGGTTGAGGCAAGGGGAAAAACAAAACTAAGCCAACAACCTGATTAACAGAAAAAATCATTAAAGTCATGCAGATCAAAGATATATAAAAGGGAAAGGAAATATAGTAAAAAGAGGAATGTAAGACCAAAGTATCCTAGAATTATGTAGAGTGATACACCAAGAAATTTAACTTCCTTTGATTGAGAAAACATGATTTTTAAAACAAAAAAAGAAACAATCCCTCTTGACATTTCTTGATATATTCATTACTGAATATTCATTAGTTCTAATTGAGACAGAGGAGACTCCTATATGACCACCAAAAATCAGAGGCAGAAAAGCACTGCTGGGTAAGAATGTGATGCCTGAGAATATATTCATAAACTACATATCCGATAAGGGGTGGACATCCAAATTATATAAAGAGCCCACGTACCTCAACAACCAAAAAGCAAATAATCCATTTAAAAAAATGGGCAGAGGAGCTAAACAGACACTTCTCCAAAGAAGAAATTCAGATGGCCAACAGGCACATGAAAAGATGCTCCACATCGCTAATCATGAGAGAAATGCAAATTAAAACCACAAAGAGATATCACCTCACACCAGTTAGGATGGCCAACATCCAAAAGACAACAACAAATGTTGGCAAGGATGTGGAAAAAGGGGAACCCTTCTACACTGCTGCTGGGAATGTAAATTAGTTCAACCATTGTGGAAAGCAGTATGAAGGTTCCTCAAAAAACTAAAAATAGAAATAGCATTTGACCCAGGAATTCTACTCCTAGGAATTTACCCTAAGAATGCAGCAGCCCAGTTTGAAAAGGACATATGCACCCCTATGTTTATTACAGCACTACTTACAATAGCCAAGAAATGGAAGCAACCTAAGTGTCCATCAGTAGATGAATTAATAAAGATGTGGTACATATACACAATGGAATATTATTCAGCCATAAGAAGAAAACAAATCCTACCATTTGCAACAACATGGATGGAGCTAGAGGGTATTATGCTCAGTGAAATAAGCCAGGCGGAGAAAGGTAAGTATCAAATGATTTCACTCATCTGTGGAGTATAAGAACAAAGCAAAACCTGAAAGAACAGAGGAGGATTCAAGATGGCGGCGTGAGAGGTGACATGGAGAACTCCTCCCAAAACCACAAATTATACAAAAATATACTTAATTAATACAACTAAACCTAAAACAGCAACAAGAAAGAAGGCTGCACCAGACTCCACACAGACCTCATGAACAGAGCAGACCTCACAAAGCAGGGTAACATAGGAAAGCCTTAATCCAGCGGGACCCAGGCCGTTCCCCCACCCCAGCTTACAGGCAGGAGGAAGACAAAACAGAGCGGGGAGGGGCAGGAAGCTTGGGACTGCTGAGTGCCAAGCCCTGGAGATCTGCTTTGTGAGGGGAAGACTATATTGTGTGGTTCTCTGGCCACTGGGGAGCTTGGATGGGTGGAGTGCTTGGGAGACTGATATTCTGGCCATTTGTGGAGGGGGGCATCCACAGCCTGCTGCTCTGAGTCTGAGGAGGGGCGGGTGGTCTGAGAGGCCTCCTAACAGTGAGAAGGCTGATAAAGGGGTGGGGATTGCATGGAGCTTGCTGCACAGGAGGAGGGAGAGCTGGACAAGGTTGTCAGGGCACGCTCTGCCCAGCTGGTTGGGAACTTTTGAGGACCTTCAGTTGCTCCACCCCCTGGCTGCCTACTCAGCTCCGAGGCCCCCCACTGTGACACGCAGCCAGCTGCACCTTCCTCCTAGCCTGCCGGCACTGGTTCGCAAACAGAGTCACTATGCTGGCATTAGGCCAGCCACAGTGAGGCCCCACCTACAACAGCCAGAGAAACAAAGCACAGAGATTTACACGTGTGTGCTTCACCCACTGGCTCTGACACTGGAGACAGGCACTACAGATGGGAATCAGGAAACAGATCTTTCCTCCCCTCAGGCACCAGCTCCGCTCCCCTATGACCCCCAACCTCACTCTATGGGCTGACCAGCTCCAGAGAATGGAGTTTCTGCACACTCGTGGGCACCACACAAAAATATGAAACATCAAAAGAACATGGTTCAGACCAAAATCTCAAACCTCAGAAAAAGGGCCGAATGAAACTGAACTCACAAATCTTCCTGGGAGTTCAAAATAAAAATTATGAACATGCTTATGGAGGTACAGAAAAATTCAAGAACTCAGGAACGAATTTAAATTGAAGATTCAATCATTAAGAAATTCCATATCTGAAATGAAACATACAATGGAGGGATTAAAAAGCAGATTAGATGTAGTAGAAGAGACAGTAAATGGAATAGAAATAAGAGAAGAGGAATACAAAGCAGCTGAGACACAGAGAGAAAAAAGAATCTCTAAGAATGAAAAAATATTGAGAAAATTATGTGACCAATCCAAACGGAACAATATTCACATTATAGGGGTACCGCAAGAAGAAGAGAGAGAAAAAGGGATAATAAGTGTCATTGAGGAGGTAATTGCTGAAAAAACCCCCAATGTGGGGGAGGAGATAGTCTCTCAAGCCATGGAGGTGCACAGATCTCCCAACACAAGGGACCCAAGGAAGACAACATCAAGACATATAATAATTAAAATGGCAAAGATCAAGGATAAAGACAGACTTTTAAAAGCAGGTACAGAGAGACAAAAGATCACACACAAAGGGAAACCCATCAGTATATCATCAGACTTCTCAACAGAAAACTTACAGGCCAGAAGGGAGTGGCATGATATATCTAATGCAATGAAGCAGAAAGGTCTGGAACCAAGAATACTCTATCAGTCAAATTTATCATTTAAATTTGAAGGACGGATTAAACAATTTTCAGATAAGCAAAAGCTGAGAGAAATTACCTCCCACAAACCACCTCTACAGAGCATTTTGGAGGGACTTCTATAGATGGAAGTGTTCCTAGGGCTAAATAGATGTCACCCAAGGGCTAGAAAAACAATACAGAATATGATTCATAACATACAAAGAATGGAGGAGGAAGAAAAGGAGGAAAAAAAAAAAAGAAGCTTTAGGTAGTGTTTGTAATACCATACGAAGTAAGTTAAGTTAGACTGTTAGATTGTAAGGGAATTACCCTTGAACCTTTGGTAACCACAAATCTAAAGCCTGCAATGGCAATAAGTAGATACCTATTGATAATCCCCTAAATGGAAATGGTCTGAATGCAGCAATAAAAACATACAGAGTTACTGAATAGATAAAAAAACAAGACCCATCTATATGCTGCCTACAAGGGACTCACTTCAAACCCACAGACATACACAGACTGAAAGTAAAGGGATGGAAAAACATATTTCATGCAACTAATAGGTAAAAAGCAGGAGTTGCAGTACTTGTATCAGACAAAATAGACTTCAAAACAAAAAAAGTCACAAGAGACAAAGAAGGACATTACATAATGATAAAAGGGTCAGTTCAACAAGAAGATATAACCATTATAAATATCTATGTACCCAACACAGGATGACCTCCATATGTGAAACAAATACTAACAGAATTAAAGGGGGAAACAGAATGCAATGCATTCATTTTAGGAGACTTCAACACACCACTCACTCCAAAGGACACATCAACGAGACAAGAAAATAAATAAAGAGACAGAGGAACTGAACAACGTATTAGAACAGATGGACCTAACGGACATCTACAGAGCACTCCATTCAAAAGCAACAGGATACACATTCTTCTGAACTGCACATGGAACATTTTCAAGAATAGATCATATACTAGGCCACAGAAAGAACCTCAGTAAATTCAAAAAGACTGAAATTGTACCATCCAGCTTCTCAGATCACAAAGGCATGAAACTAGAAATAAATTACAGAAAGAAAACGAAATAGCCCACAAACACATGGAGGCTTAATAACATGCTCCTAAATAATCAATGGATCAATGACCAAATAAAAACAGAGATCAAGCAATAGATGGAGACAAATGACAATAATTCAACACCGCAATATCTCCAGTGCACAGTGAAGGCCGTGCTAAGAGGGAAATATATTGCAATACAGGCCTACCTCACGAAAAAAGAACAATCCCAAATGAACAGTCTAAACTCATAATTAATGAAACTAGAAAAGGAAGAACAAATGAGCCCCAAAGTCAGTAGAAGAAGGGATATAATAAAGGTTAAAGCAGAAATAAATAAAGTTGAGAAGAATAAAAGAATAGAAAGAATCAATGAAAGCAGGAGCTGGTTCTTTGAGAAAATAAACAAAATAGATAAAGCCCTAGCCAGATATATCAAGAAAAGAAGAGAGTCTACACACATAAACAGTATCAGAAATGAGAAAGGAAAAATCACTCCGGATACCACAGATATACAAAGAATTATGAGAGAATACTATGAAAAATTATATGCTAACAAACTGGATAACCTAGAAGAAATGGACAACTTTCTAGAAAAATACAACCTTCCAAGGCTAACACAGGTAGAAACAGAAAATATGAATAGACCAATTACCAGCAAAGATATTGAATTGGTAATCAAAAAACTACCTAAGAACCAAACTCCTTGTCCAGATGGTTTCAGTGGTGAATTTTATCAAACATTTAGTGAAGACCTAATCTGCATCCTTGTTAAAGTTTTCCAAAAAGTAAAACAAGAGGGAATACTCCCAAACTCATTCTACAAGACCAACATCCCCCTAATACCAAAACCAGGCAAAGACCCCACCAAAAAAGAAAATTACAGACCAATATCCCTGATGAACATAGATGCAAAAATACTCAACAAAATATTAGCAAACCAAATGCAAAAAATACACTAAAAAGATCATCCATCATGATCAAACGGGATTCATCCCAGGGATGCAAGGATGGTACAATATTCGAAAATCCATCAACATCATCCACTACATCAACAAAAAGGACAAAAACCACATGATCACCTGCATAGATGCTGAGAAAGCATTTGACAAAATTCAACATCCATTCATGATAAAAACTCCCAACAAAATCAGTATAGAGGGCAAGTACCTAAACATAATCAAGGCCATATATGACAAACCCACAGCTAACATCATACTTAACAGCGAGAAGCTGAAAGCTTTTCCTGTAAGATCGGGAACTAGACAAGGATGCTCACTCTCCCCACATTTATTCAACAAAGTTCTGGAGGTCCTAGCCATGGCAATCAGACAACACAAAGAAATAAAAGCCATTCAGACTGGCAAGGAAGACGTCAAACTGTCCCTGTTTGCAGATGACATGATACTGTACATTAAAAAACCCAAAACTCCCACAACTAATATCTGAATTCAGCAAAGTTGCGGGATACAAAATTAATACACAGAAATCTGTTGCATTCCTATACACTAATGGTGAAGTAGCAGAAATAGAAATCATGAAAACAATTCCATTCCCAATCGCATCCAGAAGAATAAAATACCTAAGAATAAACCTAATCAAGGAAGTGAAAGACCTATACCCTGAAAACTACAAGCCACTCTTAAGAGAAATTAAAGAGGACACTAATAAATGGAAATTCATCCCATGCTCTTGGCTAGGAAGAATTAATATTGTCAAAATGGCCATCCTGCCTAAAGCATTCTACAGATTCAATTCAATCCCTATCAAAATACCTACAGCATTCTTCAACGAAGTAGAGCAAATAGTTCTAAAATTCATATGGAATGAAAAAAGATACCGAATCACCAAAGCTATCCTGAGACAGAAGAATGGAGCAGGGAGAATTATGCTCCCTGACTTCAAGCTCTACTACAAAGCCACAGTAATCAAGATAATTTGATACTGTTACAAGTACAGACCCATAGACCAGTGGAACAGACTAGAGAGCCCAGATATAAACCCAAGCATATATGGTCAATTAACATACAATAAAGGAGCCATGGATATACAATGGGGAAATGACAACCTCTTCAACAGCTGGTGTTGGCAAAACTGGACAGCTACATGTAAGAGAATGAAACTGGATTACTGTCTAACCCTATACACAAAAGTAAACTCAAAATGGATCAAAGACCTGAATGTAAGTCATGAAACCATAAAACTCTTAGACCAAAATATAGGCAAAAATCTCTTGGACATAAACATGAGCAACTTCTTCATGAACATATCTCCCCAGGCAAGGGAAACAAAGGAAAATGAGTAAGTAGGACTGTATCAAACTAAAAAGGTTCTGTACAGCAAAGGACACCATCAGTAGAACAAAAAGACATCCTATAGTATGGGAGAATATATTCATAAATGACATATCCGATAAGGGGTTGACATCCAAAGCATATAAAGATCTCATGCACCTCAACAAACAAAAAGCAAATAAGCCAATTAAAAAATGGGCAGAGGAGCTGAACAGACACTTCTCCAAAGAAGAAATTCAGATGGCCAACAGGCACATGAAAAGATGCTCCACATCGCTAGTCATCAGAGAAATGCAAATTAAAACCACAATGAGATACCACCTCACAGCAATTGGGATGGCCATCATCCAAAAGAAAAAGAACAACAAATGTTGGCGAGGATGTGGAAAAAAGGGAACCCTCCTACACTGCTGGTGGGAATGCAAATTAGTTCAACCATTGTGGAAAGCAGTATGGAGGTTCCTCAAAAAACTGAAAATAGAAATACCATTTGACCCAGGAATCCCACTCCTAGGAATTTACCCTAAGAATGCAGCAGCCCAATTTGAAAAAGACAGATGCACCCCTATGTTTATCGCAGCACTATTTACAATAGCCAAGAAATGGAAGCAACCTAAGTGTCCATCAGTAGATGAATGGATAAAGAAGAGGTGGTACATATACACAATGGAATATTATTCAGCCATAAGAAGAAAACAAATCCTACCATTTGCAACAACATGGATGGAGCTAGAGGGTATTATGCTCAGTGAAATAAGCCAAGCCGAAAAAGACAAGTATCAAATGATTTCACTCATATGTGGAATATAAGAACAAAGAAAAAAACTGAAGGAACAAAACAGCAGCAGACTCACAGAACCCAAGAATGGACTAACAGTTACGAAAGGGAAACGAACTGGGGAAGATGGGTGGGAAGGGAGGTATAAGGGGGAAAAAGGGGTATTACGATTAGCACACATAATGTAGCAGGGGGGTGGATACAGGGAAGGTAGTATAACACAGAGAAGACAAGTAGTGATTCTATAGCATCTTACTATGCTGATGGACAGTGACTGTAATGGGGTTGGTGGGGGGGACTTGATAAATAGGGGCAGCCTAGTAACCATGATATTGCTCATGTAATTGTGCACTAATAATAGCAAAAAAAAATATGATGCCATTTCAAATGACCAAAATTTATGAACCTCCCTTTTAAAAAATGCATGTTAAATTTTCTAATAAGCTCTCAAACACAGGTATCTTTTTTGATTATAGGTATCATCAAAATCCCAAGGAAGTAACTAGCAAGTAGAGCTATTTTCAAATAAAGTTGTTAGGCAAGTAATTAACTAGTCTTTGAGGCTATGCAAGATTGAGCAACTTTAAAAGAATTAAGTTTATAGTGATGGAATTATAAAAAGAAAGTCCTCATTGATAGTAGGATGATTATTTTCTGAGATTTCTTACGATTCTCAGTAACTTTCAAACTGAATGTGCTAGGTTTTTTAATTCATGCAAAGAAAGTAAAGTTCATGAAAGGAATTGGTCACCTCAGGAGACTAAAAGGGAACCAATTCATTATCTTGACAATGGTAAATTAAGGGAAAGAATCAAGTATTTATCCTGTGTTTCCTATATGAACTGAACTACTAGGTAACTAAATAGTAGATGAAGCAAGTACCTTTTTATAAAAGTATTCAAAGTAATAAATGAAAAATAAGTGATAAAATACCGGCATTTTGTAACCTTCAACTAATAGAAATAGGCGTAAAGCACCAATTGAAACTTCCATCACAAAAGGGACAATCATACATTATATGCATCCTATACTCTTACCAAAGAAATAAAAACTGAGTTTAATCAAGTCTCTAAACCTAGTTGCCAAGTGCAGGCAATACAGAGCACAGAGGGAGGTGCTTAAGTGTGCCAGGAGAATGCGATAAGAAAACCCTGACTGCAAGAAACTCTATAGGCAAAGAGGCCAAGTCCTTCAACAGATAAGGTGTTAAGGGGAAGAAAGGATGGAAGGGAATTTGGAGAGTAAAAGACACATCAATAAAAGAACTGTAGTGTCTAGAGATGTATCTTAGGACAATAAAATTATTTTAAAGACAGAAGTTAAAAATTACTATAAAATCCAAGATAATGATTAATAGTAGGGGATGTTTTTTGATTAGGACATATGGAACTGGTTTCTGGTTTGGGTAGTCAGTTCTGAGCTGATTTATTCTTGACCTATTACAAATGTGTTTGCCATTTAATAAATTAGCAAGCCATACACTTGCTTTGCATGATTTTCTGTATCTGTACTTATTTTAAATGAATAATCTTAAAAAGCAAAAAATTAGCACTGCTTTTAAAATTATTTGTGATTTTAAAAAACTTGAATCATTAAACACAATCAACTTTCCCCCGATGTTATGCAGATATTCAAGACTTACTCCACAATATTCAAGCATGTGAATAATTTCTTCTTCATAAACTGTTTGTGTATAATACTGCTTTTCCAGCTCCCTCCAATTAATTGACTTACTCAGTACACCCTAAAATAACAAATTAAATTAAGATCAAATCATACCATAAAGCATTTTGTCCAATAATTTTATTTTTATCACCAAGCAGAAAAGAGTTATCATAGCAGGCTTGAGATTTCTTATCTTTAGAAGGTCCTGCTTGTAAGGTCAACCCTTGACTAGAGTCTGGGAACTTAACTAGTAAACAGTTCTTCATCCCTACATAAAGCTTCCTAAATAATAAACTGGGTCACTGTGCCTAAACTGCTTGTACAAACAATGTAGTTTCTGCTGACCACCTTCTTTCCGTCTGGAATTTTGGTACATACTAAGGCAGAAGGGGTGCCTTAAGTGACTGAACTCTGATAAAAACCTAGACTCCTAGGCTCAGACAAGCTTCACTGATTGACAAGATTTTGCACATATTGTCACAACTCATTGCTGGAGAAATTAAACACATCCTGTAAGACTCCATCGGAAGCCCGTACCTGCTTTCCTCTGGACTTTGCCTTGGGTGCCCTTTCCCTTTGCTGATTTTGTGTTGTATCCTTTTTGCTGTAAAAGGTCTTAGTTATGACTATATGCTGAGTCCTATGATTCCTTCTAGTGAATTACCAAACCTGGGGGTGGTTTTGGGAACTCCTCAAACAATTACCTTAATTATATATAGCTATCTTAAGTATTAAATTAAATTACCGTAGTGAAGACCCCAGATGCTGTGGACCAAGACAGACAAGGAATCAATGGCATAGGCTTAGGCCAGTTGGATACTGCTAAGGAAGCCATCTGTAATATGTTAACAGTCAGAGAGATTCCGTTTAAAGTTTTGATTTATTAAAATACAAAATATTTAATAGAAGTCCTTTGCATACTAGCTGGTGAGATAAGACATGAATACAAAGTCTCTAAACATTGTGAGAACGTCTAGCAACCTCTTTAAACTCCCCAAATCATAAATTCAACAACTACATATAATTTACCCCTTAGAAAGCAGTAAAGTATATTGGAAAATTTTAAGTAACCTCAAGACCCCTCAGAGAGAGCTACTCTCTCCTGGGTAAATCTAGAGCAAACATGATGAGACACAGGCCAAACAGGAAGCTGAGCACACTCATTGCCAAAGCAGCTCAGGTACAGCAAAATCACAACTATAAAACCTCAGACCTTTGAGGTTGACTGAAAGGTGACAAAAATTTGGTGCCAAGAATATACACTGCAAAGAAGATTATATAACTGATACAAAATAATGTGTGTATTTCGAGAAAAGACAAGTTATTTTGGCTAGAGGAATCAGAGAAGGTTCATGAAATAGTTGAGTGTTCTAGGGGAAATGAAAGATAGGGCCTAGATTTCCATATAAAGAAGACAATATAATCAAAGGCAAGGTGAGAAAGCACTAGGTCTGGTACAGGAACAGCCAATATACTTGTTTAGCTTATCAATATGGCATATTTGGCATAATTATATATTTATATAATAGATATATGTTTATGTAAAAATTTTATTTTAAATATATATTGTATGTTTTTTTAATGTTCTGAGTGACTAATATGTCCAGGGACTGAACCAGAGCATATTACTAGTGCTCACTGAACCTACTGCTTCATGGAGAAAACAGACGACCAAACAAGTAATCACAGTATGGTAAAATGAGTAATACTAAGAAATGGAGTGTAGCCTGTGGTAAAGCTGGAAGTCAGAAAGAGCTTCTCATAGGAAGTAAGCTCTAAACAGGAACCAGAAGACAAGCTGTTATGTGGCTAAGTGAGAGGGAATGAGGGACACCAGAGGGACTCTAGCACCTGGCATAACTAGAACCCAGTGCAACAGTGAGCTGTTACCAGGTTTTAAGCAGGAGAGACCCAACATCAGATTTAGGAATATCACTCTAGTTATGGTGTGCAGAAAAACTATTAAGAAAAAGAGAAATGAAAGAAAAGACTAGAAACAGAGAAACCAATTTAGAGTGTACCTTTGTCGTACACTGTAGAAGACAAAGGTGAAATAGTTTAGTGGTACTGGGATAGAAAAAAGAGATAAAAGTATTTTCCAAATTAGCTGTCTTTACCAATTTAACAGCAAAATAAGGCATATACATTTGAGACTCAAAAAGTTAAGTTTTATACTCAACTTCTAAAAAAATATGAAATCCAATACGTGAGGTATATCTACGGAGCAAGTAGTACAATGTCCACATAAATCACACAAAAAAAATTACTTCATAATTGGAATGAAAGTTTAGAATTAGCATTTTTGCTTACACTAAAACTAAAGTTAATTCTCTATAATGAATTTTTTAAAAAACTACATATTCTCTAAACCTTATAAACATAAGCACAATTAAGTATCAGTTGAAATGAAAAGGCTTACGTGTCCTCCCATGGATATTCCAGTCATTCCTAGAGGTCCATAGCCCTCCCTCTCTAGCCAGTGCAAGAGAGCTGCAGATTCTAAAACAAGAGCTCCTCCCATCACAAACAGGTCAGATACGTTTTTCAAGCTGGACCTTCTAGCCTCACAAAAATAAGAGAGAAAATCATTTGTTATATATATATTTTGGGGGGGGGCTTCATTAATGTACAATTACATGAGCAACATTAAGGTTACTAGCCTCGCCCCATTATTAAGTCCCCACCACGTACCACATTAGTCACTGTCCATCAGCGTAGTAAGATGCTATGGAATCACTACTTGTCTTCTCTGTGTTATACTGCCTTCCCCGTATGCCTCCACCACCACTACATTATGGGTGCTAATCGTAATTCCCTTTTCCCTTCATCTCTCTCTTCCGACCCATCATCCCCAGTTACTTTCCCTTTGGTAACTGTTAGTCCATTCTTGGGCTCTGTGAGTCTGCTCCTGTTTTGTTTCTTCATTTTTTCTTTGTTCTTATACTCCACAGATGAGTGAAATCATTTGATACTTGTCTTTCTCCGCCTGGCTTATTTCACTGAGCATAATACCCTCTAGCTCCATCCATGTTGTTGCAAATGGTAGGATTTGTTTTCTTCTTATGGCCGAATAATATTCCATTGTGTATATGTACCACATCTTTATCCATTCATCTACTGATGGACACTTAGGTTGCTTCTATTTCTTGGCTATTGTAAATAGTGCTGTGATAAACATAGGGGTGCATATGTCCTTTTCAAACTGGGCTGCTGCATTCTTAGGGTAAATTCCTAGGAGTATCATTGCTGGGTCAAATGGTATTTCTATTTTGAGATTTTTGAGGAACCTCCATACTGCTTTTCACAATGATTGAACTAGTTTATATTCCCACAAGCAGTGTAGGAGAGTTCCCCTTTCTCCGCATCCTCGCCAGCATTTGTTGTTCCTATTCTTTTCTACATTGGCCGTCCTAACTGGTGTGAGGTGATATCTCATTGTGGTTTTAATTTGCATTTCTCTGATAATGAGCAACATGGAGCACCTTTTCATGTGCTTGTTGGCCATCTGAATTTCTTTGAAGACATGTCTGTTCAGATCCTCTGCCCATTTTTTAATTAGATTATTTGCTTTTTGTTGGTTGAGGTGCATGAGCTCTTTATATATTTTGGATGTCAACCCCTTGTCAGATATGTCACTTATGAATATATTCTCCCATACTGTAGGATATCTTTTTGTTCTACTGATGGTGTTCTTTGCTGTACAGAAGCTTTTTAGTTTGATATGTCCATGAAGAAGTTGCCCATATTTATGTCCAAGAGAGTTTTGCCAATGTTTTCTTCTAAGAGTTTTATGGTTGCATGACTTACATTCAGGTGTTTGATCCATTTCAAGTTTACTTTTGTATATGGGGTTAGACAATAATCCAATTTCATTCTCTTGCATGTAGCTGTGCAGTTTTGCCAACACCAGCTGTTGAAGAGGCTGTCATTTCTCCATTGTATATCCATGGCTCCGTTATTGTATATTAATTGACCATTTTTGCTTGGGTTAATCTCTGGATCCTCTATTCTGTTACACTGGTCTGTGGGTCTGTCCCTGTGCCAGTACCAAATTGTCTTGATAACTGTGTCTTTGTAGTAGCCCTTGAAGTTGGGAAGCGAGATTACCCCCTGCTTTATTCTTCCTTCTCAGGATTTCTTTGGCTATTCAGAGTCTTTTGTGGTTCCATATGAATTTTATAACTATTTGTTCCAGTTCATTGTAGAATGCTCTTGGTATTTTGATAGGGATTGCATTGAATCTGTAGATTGCTTTAGGCAGGATGGCCATTTTGACAATATTTATTCTTCCTACCCAAGAGCATGAGATGAATTTCTATTTGTTAGTGTCCTCTTTAATTTCTCTTAAGAGTGTCTTGTAGTTTTCAGGGTATAGGTCTTTCACTTCCTTGGTTAGGTTTATTCCTAGGTATTTTATTCTTTTGATGCAATTGTGAATGGAACTGTTTTCCTGATTTCTCTTTCTGCTTGTTCATCATTAGTGTACAGGAATACAACAGGTTTCTGTGTATTAATTTTGCATCCTGCAACTTTGCACAATTCAGGTATTAGTTCTAGTAGTTTTGGAGTGGATTCTTTAGGGTTTTTTATGTACAATATCATGTCATCTGCAAACAGTGACAGTTTGGCTTCTTCCTTACCAATCTGGATACCTTCTATTTATTTGTGTTGTCTGACTGTTGTTGCTAGGACCACCACTATTATGTCAGATAAAAGCGGGGAGAGTGGGCATCCTTGTCTTGTTTCTGATCTTTCAGGAAAAGCTTTCAGCTTCTCACTGTTAAGTATAATGTTGCCTGTGGGTTTGTCGTGTATGGCCTTTATAATGTTGAGGTACTTGCCCTCTATACCCATTTTGTTGAGAGTTTTCATCATGAATGGATGTTGAATTTTGTCAAATGCTTTTTCAGCATCTATGGAGATGATCATGTGGTTTTTCGACTTCTTTTTGTTGATGTGGTGGATGATGTTGATAGATTTTCGAATGTTGTACCATCCTTGCATCCCTGACATGAATACCACTTGATCATAGTGTATGATCCTCCCGATGTATTTTTTAATTTGGTTTGCTAATATTTTGTTGAGAATTTTTGCATCTTTGTTCATCAGGAATATTGATCTGTAATTTTCTTTTTTTGTGGTGTCTTTGCCTGGTTTTGGTATTAGAGTGATGCTGGCTTCATAGAATGAGTTTGGAAGTATTCCCTCCTCTTCTATGTTTTGGAAAACTTTAAGGAGAATGGTATTATGTCTTCTCTAAATGTCTGGTAAAATTCAGCAGTGAATCCATCTGGTCCTGGTATTTGTTCTTGGGTATTTCTTTGATTACCGATTTAATTTCATTCCTAGTAACTGGTCTGTTTAGATTTTCTGTTTTTTCCTTGGTCAGTCTTGGAAGGTTGTATTTTTCTAGAAAGCTGTCCATTTCTTCTATGTTATCCAATTTGTTTGCGTATACCTTTTCATACTATTCTCTTATAATTCTTTGTATTTCTGTGGTGTCCATCGTGCTTTTTCCTTTCTCATTTGTGATTCTTAATATATGTAGATTCTGTCTCTTAATTCTGGTTAGGGGTTTATCTAGTTTGTTTATTTTCTCAAAGAACCATCTCTTGGTTTCATTAAATTTTTCTGTTGTTTTATTCTTTTCAATTTTATTTATTTCTTCTCTTATCTTTATTATGTCTTTCCTTCTGCTGACTTTGGGCCTCATTTGTTCTTCATTTTCCAGTTTCAATAATTGTGAATTTAGACTATTCATTTGGGATTGTTCTTTCTTCTTTAAATAGGCCTGGATTGCTATATACTTTACTCTTAGAACTGCCTTCGCTGTGTCCCACGGAAGCTGGGGCTTTGTGCTCTTGTTTTCAATTGCCTCCATATATTGCTTGATCTCTTTTCTAGTTTGGTCATTGATCCATTGATTATTTAGGAGCATGTTGTTAAGCCTCCATGTATTTGTGAGCATTTTTGTTTTCTTTGTACAATTTATTTCTAGTTTTATACCTTTGTGAACTGAGAACCTGGTTGGTACAATTTCAATCTTTTTGAATTAACTGAGGTTCTTTTTGTGGCCTAGTGTGTGGTCTATTCTGGAAAATGTTCCATGTGCACTTGAGAAGAATGTGTATCCTGTTGCTTTTGGGTGTAGAGGTCTGTAGATGTCTGTTAGGTCCATCTGTTCTAGTGTGTTGTTCAGTGTCTCTGTGTCCTTACTTATTTTCTGTCTGGTTGATCTGTCCTTTGGAGTGAGTGGTGTGTTGAAGTCTCCTAAAATGAATGCATTGCATTGTATTTCCTCCTTTAATTCTGTTAGTATTCATTTCACATATGTAGGTGCTCCTGTATTGGGGGCACAGATTATTTATAATAGTTATAGCCTCGTTGGACTGACCCCTTTAAGGTTATGTAATGTCCTTCTTTGTCTCGTTACTTTCTTTGTTTTGAAGTCTATTTTGTCTGATACAAGTACTGCAACACCTGCCTTTTTCTCCCTGTTGTTTGTATGAAATATCTTTTTCCATCCGTTCACTTTTAGTCTGTGTATATCTTTGGGTTTGAGGTGAGTCTCTTGTAAGCAGCATATAGATGGGTCTTGCTTTTTAATCCATTCTGTTATTTTGTGTCTTTTGATTGGTGCATTCAGTCAATTTACATTTAGGGTGATTATCGATAAATATGTACTTATTGCCATTGCAGGCTTTAGATTCATGGTTACCAAAGGTTCAACAGTAGCTTCTTTACTATCTAACTGTCTGACTTTTACTCACTTATTATGCTATTATAACACAGTCTGATGATTCTTTTTCTCACTTATTCTTCTTCCTCCTCTACTCTTTATATGTTAGGTGTTTTATTCTGTACTGTTTTGTGTTTACCTTGACTGCTTTTGTGGATAGCTGATTTTATTTTTTGCCTTTAGTTAGTATTTGGTTGGTCTGCTTTCTTTGCTGTGATTTTTTTTTCCCCCTCTGGTGACATCTATTTAGCCTTAGGCATACTTCCATCTAGAGCAGTCCCTTTAAAATGTTCTGTAGAGGTGGTTTGTAGGAGGGAAATTCCCTCAACTTTTGCTTATCTGGAAATTGTTAAATCCCTCCTTCAAATTTAAATGATAATCTTGCTGGACACAGTATATTCTTGGTTCAAGGCCATTCTGTTTCCTTGCATTAAATATATCATGTCATTTTTTTTCTGGCCTGTAAGGTGTCTGTTGAGAAGTCTGATTATAGCTTGATGGGTTTTCCTTTGTAGGTGATCTTTTTTTCTCTCTCTGGCTGCCTTTAATACCTTTTCCTTGTCTTTGATCTTTGCCATTTTAATTATTATATGTGTTGGTGTTGTCCTCTTTGGGTCCCTTGTTTGGGAGATCTGTGGGCTTCCATTGTCTGAGAAACTATTTTCTTCCCCAGCTTGGATGTTTTCATCAATTATTTCTTCAAAGACACTTTCTAATCCTTTTTCTCTCTTCTTCTTGTACCCCTATAATGCAAATACTGTTTTGTTTGGATTGGTCACACAGTTCTCTTAATATTTTCTTTCATTCCTAGAGATCCTTTTATCTCTCTTTGCCTCAGCTCCTCTGTATTCCTGTTCTCTGAATTCTATTCCATTTCCACCACATCCAGTCTTCACTTAAATCCATTGTTTTTTCATTTGTGTTACCTCCCTCTGAAATTCATCCCTTAGCTCTTGAATATTTTCTCTGTAGCTCCATTAGCATGCTTATGACTTTTATTTTGAATTATTTTTCAGGAAGATTGGTGATTCCAGTATCACTAGGTCCTCTCTCTGGTGTTTGAGGGATTTGGGACTGAACAAGTTTCTTCTGCCTTTTCATGGTGGTGGGAGTGGTCACTGGCGAGTGGCATATGTCAGCTGAAAGAACAAAGACCCTTCTTGCTTTCCAGTCACCTTACCTGTCTTCGCTGCCTGTGCTGGTCAACTGCACACAGGAAGCAGCCTCTGAGTTATTACCCTGAGCTGCTCTGGGCGGGCCAGCCCTCGGGATGGCCAAGGGTACCAGTGGGGGTCACAGACGAGTGGTGTGTGATCTGCCGTGAGGACAGAGCCCCTTTGTGCTTCCCGGACTCTGTGCCAGTCCCCACTGCCTATGCCAGGCAACAGCACATAGGGAGCAGCCCTTGGGTTAATCCCCTGAGCTGCGGTGGGCTGTGAGGCCCTCAGGTTTGCCTAGGGCACTGGCGGGGATTGCAGGCAAGCAGCGCCTGTTCGCCACGGGAACAGCAGAGTGCCTCCCAGACTCTAAGCTGGTCTCTGCTGTCTGTGCAGTTCAATCGCATGCAAGGGGCAGGCCCTGAGTCTGGGTCCATTAGCCGCATGCAGGGAGACTCCTCTGTGTCATTGCTGCAGGCGAGGCTGCTCCCTGGCTTATCCACAGCAATGGGGGGGTCAGCCGGTTTGCTTGCAGTGCCAGAATGGGGGAATGAATGGCAGGCTGCATATTGCCACGAGGGACTTTGGAGCTGCATTGCCACCCAGGGGGTTAGGGCACCTGAAGTTCCTTAAAGTTCCCAGCCTGCTGGGCTGAGTGTGCCGGTACGATTTTGTCCACCTGTTAAACCCTTGTCCCTTTAAGATTTTTATAACGCCTGCTTTTCTTTTGTCACAGGGCAGCTGGCTGTGGGAACCTGTTCGCATTCTTAGTCTTGGATTTTGCTTTTCCGTTCCTCTAATATCCAGTACATCATGCAATGCGTGTCTATGCTCCCGTTGGAGATTACTAGGGCTGGTTACTTAGCAGTCCTGTGCTTACACTCCCTCCCCACTCTGATTGTTTTCCTCCTACCAGTGGGCTGGGGTGGGGGGAATGCCCAGATCCTGCCAGGTCACAGCTTTGTATCTTACCCTTTTCCGTGAAATGTTGAGTTCTTGCAGATGTAGATGTAGCCTGGGTGATGTACTGGGTCTTCTAGTCACTCTTGTAGTAATAACTGTATTTGCTGTACTTTGGGAGAAGATTTCTGCCACCCTACTAATGCCACCACCTTCAGAGTCTCCTATTTTATATATTCACATTTTCAATATATAAAAATTTACAACAGGCAGCCACATTTCCATGTTTTTCGGTTAAAAATCAGATAGCTTAAGAAAACAATGGAACAATTGATGGATTAAAGTGCTTCTAATATTGGTCTATGTATTAATCACCTTAAACTTACTTTGAAAGTCATATCTGCTCTATAGAATATAATGTTTATTGATTTTCAGCTCTTTAACTATTTTGAAGTACAAAAAAAAGTACTTATTTGATAGTACTTAAGAAAAAGTGTTGAAATATTTATGGGAAAATAATATTTTTATACTGCCAATTTTTAGTTAAATTACCATTACTGAATTAAGGGAAAACAAATGTATAATAGTTTCCCCCTTAGAAATTATTATAACTGAATGTAAAGCATAAATTTTTTTAAAAAGCAATGTCAAGTGTAGCACAGAGAAGACAAGTAGTGACTCTGTGGCATCTTACTACACTGATGGACAGTGACTTCAATGGGGTATGGGGGGACTTGATATGGGTGAATGTAGTAACCACATTGTTTTTCACGTACAACCTACATAAGAGTGTATATCAATGATACCTTAGCAAAAAAAAAGCTACGTCAAAGAATTTAAACTAATACTAGGCTCATGAATTACTGAAATCTTAAGTACATTGCTTATTTACACAACATACACAATTTATGAATATCGTAAAATACTGGAAAATAATCTTTTATAAAAAGACACTTGATTAATTTAGATAAAGGCCAATTCAACTGGGATTTTCTGTTTTTAGAAACATTTACATATAAGTACATTTCCTTATAAGAACTATTTAAACAGCTCCTTTTAGATTCCAGAACCATTCTTATATACTGCTAAAAAATATCATTTCATTATTAAAGTGAACAAGTTAGAGTCTATTTTTCAAAGTTTAATTCTTATAAAGACACACATAATTACATCCAGTTACTGGATGATACCTTGTCAAAGTGTACAAACATTCATTTTATCAACAGTTATTTATTATATGCCTATGTAGAATAATTACATGCAAAGAAGCAGGTGCCACAAGAAGAATAAGCTGTGAAAAACAGAATTCTGGCTACCAACGAGCTTATGTCCACTGTCCTATATACCACATCCTCTCAGAGGTCTGAGTCCATACGGCAGGGTTTTTCTCCATGGAAACTCTGCTATCCTTTGTCAAAATATATCATACTCATGCTTCATCATAAAAGTATAGCCCATATGTCATTATATTTGTTTTTTATCTCTATTCCAATTTTCTGTTTATGGTCACACAATTCCCCTGATTTATTTTGGCATGTTATGGAAGACTGAATTATCAAGTACACCTTAGTTTGCTCTTTTATTTGGAAGTTACTGACATGAGGTCCTCGGATAGGGGTTATTTATGATGAACCCAGTTTTAAATTGTTTAACCATTCTTAATGAAAATAGGCTTAAGATGGCTTTGAGAGAGTGTGTGTAGGTGTTGTTTATAATTAAGTTAAAAGCCACTTTTTACCTATAATGTATTATTTGAGAAAAATCAAATACAATGGAGCATTATTAATTTTCTTGGGCACATAATACATGATAGGGTATTTTATAATCCTCACAATAATTCTGCATGGAAGAAATTACATAGTATTCCTACTTTATAAATGAGGTTAACTAATACTCAGGCCACAGTCATACAATTAATAAATGGCAAGTTACAGTTCCATCCTAACTCTGTATGTCTCCAATGTCTGAGTATTAATATTAAACTCATGCTGCCTCTCACTACAACTCAGTAAACACTTTTTGGTTTTTAACCACCTATAGACACGGTAAAAATGACACACTTAGTTCTGAATTCAGAGCTTGGTTCCAGAGTAAAAATTCTTGAACTACTTACGTTGAACTTTAATTTTTCACGTGGTTTCACAAAGTTTATTTTGAACTATCCTTCGTAAGACACGTTTGCCTCCACCCTACCCCCTTGCATCTATACCATGTCTTTATGTCATGACCATATAGAATATGTGACTCTAAATCTACCTCTCCAGCACTTTCCAACTTCCAGCTTAACTTCTCCACTTGCAGATCTAACAGACATCACAAATTTTACGTCTAAGTCAGAACTTTTGATTTCCTACCCACAATATCCAATTTATCAACATGTCTTACCATTTCAACTTCTAAATTATATCTCAAATCCATTAGAACCTTTTTCCATCTCCACCAACACCACCTTAAGTTGCTCTTTTTTTCCTGCATTACTGCAGTAGCTTATTTGTTTGATTCTCTGCTGCTATTCTTGCCTTAGTAAGCCAAAGTAAGACTTTAAAATGTAAATAAGAACATTTCCTTACTTAAAATCCTCCAGAGGTTTCCCACTGCACTTAAAGTAAAATTGAAAGCATGGTGGCTCTTTGTAATTTGTCTCTTGCCTGCCTTTCTGACCTCATCTTGCACTACACTCCCTGTGCTCACAGTGGGCTTCTCATTTTCTCTGCCTTCTCTGGGGCTGGTCTCTCAGGTTCTCTGAGCTCTTCACCTGGGCGGGTCCATCTCATTATATCATGGCCTCATATTTAATACCGCTCCAACACTGCACATACCCCCTATTATTCTTTTCTTTTGGCATTGCTAAATATCTGAAATTATCTTATTTATCTATTTGTTTTGTCTATACTAGAATATAAACTCTATGAAAGTATGAACGTTGTCTTTTTTTTCTTGACTTCCAAGTCAAATAATTTTTGAATGAACCAAAACTAAACATGATATAGATTATGGAATTGCAAAAAAACTGTTTTCAAACTTTGTCATTTTAAATACCAGAAAAACGAAGTTTATCTATAGATTACCAATACTATGCATGGCAAGAACAGAGTAGTTTAATTTCACAAAGTAAGTGTATTTTTAAAAGGAAAATATTTTAGCGTTTCTTCAGTTACAGTTTTACAAATAAAAGGTATCTTTAATCAGCCTATTAAAATTTCTCATTTATCTCCTAATTAGCACTTAAAATACAAACAGCTTAACATAAAAATTTAAGTCAACATCCCTATAACAGAGTTTTTTCCTCCAATTACACTTGGATATTAAAGTTAAAAATAGTTAACCGAAGACTACCAGAAATTTAAATATTGCTGAAAATTTGGTATAAAGACTGCAAAAATGAAGGTAACATATACTTACATTTGGTCCTTGGGTTTCCTGCAGCCATTTAAGAATGTGGGTCAAAGAGAAAGTTTTAAAATAAGTAAATACACTGTGTGTCTCAGAACACATTAACTAATAATTAAACTTGAAGATAATACTGAAATAACTATGTTCCAGTTACCTCAAATAGGCTGTTTAGAAGTTCTCAGGTTTTTCAGCTTCTTTTTTTTTTAAACACCTTTATTGAGTTTTTTCTTTTTTTAAACACCATAAAATTCACCCATTTAAAGTGTACAACTCAGTGTTTTTAGTATATTCACAGCGTTGAGCAATCTTAATTTTAAAATGAAATTCACTGGTTTATTTTTTTATTAATGTTTATGACAGAAAATCTAGAAAATATCAAAAAGCATATTAGAAGAAAAGCTATCTTATCTACAGACAACTGTACTAATAATCTAGTGTATTTTTTCCAGCATTTTTCATTATGCAGTTTTTAAATAGGTTTTCTGTTTTTAGGGTTTTTGCACACCTAAGTCATACCATAGAGTTTTATAACCTATTTTCACATTATAAATATTTTTTCATACATTACTGTAAACTTTTTAATAATAACTAACCATTAAAATGTACCGAATGCTTATTTGCTAGACACTGCTGTAGACAGTAATAACTATTTAATACTCTCAATAACCTAAGAGATTATTCCCATTTGCCAGTGAAAAAACTGAGGTACTAGAAGGTTAAGTAACAGTTCATACAGGTGGTAGAGCAATAAATATAACACAACCAATTGCATAATATTGCAATATTATGAACCATAATTTACTCAACCATTTTTCTATTGTTAGATATTTAAGCTATTTCTAATGTTTCATAAGTAAAACTACATAAATATCTTTTCTCTTTGTCATTTTCCCTTTTCTTAGTATTTTACCCTTTAAATAAATTTCCCAGACTAAAATCACTCTCTCTAGGAATATGAATTTTTTTTAAGATTCCTGATGCATATGGTAAAAGCTCATTAGCAATGAGAGTGCCTTTTACACAACAGCATCATGGCTACTGTGTTTTATTTTTTAAGTCTTTGATAATTGTTGCTTTAACTTTACATTTCTCTTATTACCAGCAATGTTGAACATTTCTTTTTATCTGTGCATCAGTTTCATTTCTTCTTCTGGGAAAGTCTGACATCATCTTGAAAATTAAGTTAAGAACTGTTCTAAATCTCAACTGCATTTAAAACAAGAGGGTTTCCTTAATAGCAAACATTTGACTTTTTAATATTAAAATGCAGCTTAAGTCTTACAAGAAATAAAAATAAAGTTTATCTTTATTATATAATAGAAGGGCAATCCTTACATTGGTCTATAAAAGGTATGAAATAATTTTTCACTCTTTCATTCTTCGTTCTTAAGTATTTTCTGAATTTATGACTACATTTAACTGTTTAGAAAAGCTGATTAATACATATGTATATATATAAAATTCCTTTTGATAACTAAATCACTAAGTAAATAAATACAAAAGATTTCTAGGTATCACAAAAGGATATAATAAGGATTTTCTAACAACAAAGAAGCCATTCGGGCTTCTTTAATCATAGGACGAGCCATTAGTGTTCGCCGTCTCCAGTAATGCTAAGGAAAGAAAAGATGATATACTTAAGAATTTAATAGCCACATATGTTAAGGAGAGTATGTTAACAAATTATGGATTAAAATGTTATAATAAGGTCTTACATGATCTCCTGTCCCAGCAAGATGAATGCATACAGGTCTGTATTTGCTGTTCCATTCTTTAGGTACAATAAATTGGAACCTATTTAAAATAAAACACATCAGTGAAATTCTCTTTAAAAGCCTTTTAATATAAACTTTCAAGTCTTAAAAGTTTCATTCCTACACTGCTGGTGGGAATGTAAATTAGTTCAACCATTGTGGAAAGCAGTATGGAGGTACCTCAAAAAACTGAAAATAGAAATACCATTTGACCCAGGAATCCCACTTCTAGGAATTTACCCTAAGAATGCAGCAGCCGAATTTGAAAAAGACAGATGCACCCCTATGTTTATCGCAGCACTATTTACAATAGCCAAGAAATGGAAGCAACCTAAGTGTCCATCAGTAGATGAATGGATAAAGAAGATGTGGTACATATACACAATGGAATATTATTCAGCCATAAGAAGAAAACAAATCCTACCATTTGCAACAACATGGATGGGGCTAGAGGGTATTATGCTCAGTGAAATAAGCCAGGCGGAGAAATACAAGTATCAAATGATTTCACTCATCTGTGGAGTATAAGAATAAAGCAAAAACAGAAGGAACAAAACAGCAGCAGACTCACAGAACCCAAGAATGGACTAACAGTTACCAAAGGAAAAGGAACTGGAGAGGATGCGTCAGAAGGGAGGGATATGGGGGTATTACGATTAGCACACATAATGTGGTGGGGGAGACATACGGGGAAGGCAGTAAAACAGAGAAGACAGGTAGTGATTCTATAGCATCTTACTATGCTGATGGACAGTGACTGTAATGGGGTTGGTGGGGGGGACTTGATAATAGGGGCAGCCTAGTAACCATGATATTGCTCATGTAATTGTACACTAATAATAGCAAAATAAAACAAAACAAAAAATAAATATGTGGCTTCTTAATAGTTTCATTACTATTTTTAACTCTTGCTTTGAAATTTTTACCAGCTATCATAATTCTCTGTAATACAACTACATTGTTTAATATGGTAGCCATTAGTCACACATCTTGAGTACTTGAAATGTGAGTAGTCCAAATTGAGATGTGCTAAAAGTTGTTGAATATACACCAAATTTCAAAAACTTAGTATGAAGGGGACTGTAAAATAACTTAATAATTATTTAATTACCAGTTGAAATTAAAACAGGTTTTATATACTGAGTTAAGTAAAATATTATTTAAAAAATTTTTTTAAGTTTCATAAAATTATTTGGGAAAAAAGACCATTGAGAACTTCGACATTAAAATTGTAATAGACTAAACTAATGTTTGCCAGAAGGCAAAAAAGATACATAAATTTGGTTTATGTTAGGATATTAAAATATTCAGTTATAAACATGGGATTTATTGTAATCATTATCGTGTTCAATACCACAACTTTATAAATACATTATAAAATTACCATTTTGTGGAGACATCACTATATATGATTACGTTTTAGGAAAAACCAACTCTTTATATCCACTTTTTTCTCCTCACAGGAATAACACTTGACTCTACAAGCTGATGACATATCAATAAAATGACTTTTTTTCTTTTTTATCTTTTTTGCTTTTCAACTTGAAGTGTATTACAGAATGTGATTTATTAAAATTTTGATACTTGTAGGTAAAAGCAATCCATGCCAGAAAAAACATAGTTTTCTCTATTAGTTTTCTTATTGCAGTATTTTGGTCTTTCCACTTAATGTTTTTTTTACTGTATCATTTTTGTGTCTGTAGTAATACATACATAAAATTTACCATTTTAAACATTTTTAAGTGTAGAGTTCAGTGGCATTAACAAATTACATTGTTGTGCAACCATGACCACCCTTCATCTTCCCAAATTGATTTACTTATCTTTTTAATTTCCTTAGCAGTGACATTTTAAAATTATCATAATTGAACACTTCACTCTGTCAGTTCAAGGTTTGACCTTAGGTGGCTGGATTCTCAGGTAACATAAACCTCAGTTCTGAACTTATTTTGCTTGGCCAAGGAACGATATCACTTGTCAATAAATTGTTGAATAGAATATAGGCAAGTACATTTAGCATGGTTCAATGATTATTTCTGTTTTTTGCTCATGGAAATTAACCCTTCAATCTCAAAAAATTACCAATGTCAACAACTCTGTTTCACTTTTTATTCTCAGCACTGCCTGCTTCTTGTTATTTCAAAGATTTGGGGGAAATGGAAACATTTCAAAACGTTTTCACTAGAAAGCTGAATGTCTCTGCTATTACTGTACTTTCCTTTTGTCCCATGACAATACACGTAGAAATTTAATTTTTGGAGAATAGCTTGAAGTTAACAGAAATCTTTCATTACAGTACTAACTGGCCACCTATCTAGTAGAGCTCATTAATCAGTCTTTCTGCTCAAAATATACTATCTTCTCACAGTTTTTTCATGATGAATGGGTACAGGCCATGTGAGCTCCTCTGCCAGAGTTTACTGGGCCAGGTGTAGGCCAAATTAGTACAAGCAGTTTTGTTCTTTTGGTAATATGGAATTAGGACAGACTCTGTTAGATTGTATTGAGTTTTTGGATATGGAAGCTCTGTGAAGCTGTGGTTGCTATTTGTTGTCAGTTTCATGAGAAACAGAGAAACCCAACCTACCCAGAGAGAAATGACATGGACAGGGGTCATAAAGCAGTAAAGAAACCATGAACCACCAGGAAAGTGAGATAAGGAAAATATCTACATAGGTCTAGATGGCTTCCTATTTCTGGTTTCCAAAGTTTCTCTTTTTTTTTTGAGATATAATTGACATATGAAATATTATTAGTTTCAGGTATACAATATAATGACTCAATATATGTATACACTGCAAAATGATCACCACAATAAGTCTAATTATCATCCATCACCACACATAATTACAAAATTTTTTTTGTAATGAAAACTTTTAGATCTCCTCTCTTAGCAAATTTCAAATATATAATACAGTATTATTAACTACAGTCACTATGTTGTACATTACATCCTGAAAACTTAATTTTATAATTGGAAGTTTGCACCTTTGGACCAAGCTCACCCATTTCACCCACCCTCATCCACCATCTCTGGCAACTACCTATCTGTTCTATCTATGAGTTAGAGGGTTTTTGTTTTGTTTAGATTCCACTTATGTGAGATCACACAGTATTTGTCTTTCTTTGACTTATTTCACTTAGCATGATGTCCTCAGGCTCCATCCACGTAGTTGCAAATAGGAGGCTTTCCTTGGTTTTTATGGCTGAATAATATTCTATTGTATATGTATACCACTATTTCTTTATCTGTTTATCTACTGATGGACAATTAGATTGTTTTCATGTCTTGGCTACTATAAATAGTGATGCGGTGAACACTGAGGTGCAGATATCTTTTCAAGTTAGAATGTTGTTTCTTTCAGAGAAATACCCAAAAGTGGGTTGCTGGATTATACGTTGGTTGTAATTTTAATTTTTTGAGGTAACTCCATAACCTTTTCCACAGTGAATACACCAATTAACATTCCCACCACCAGTGCATAAGGGTTCCCTTTTCTCCACATCCTCACCAACACTTCTCTCTTGTCTTTTGAAATAGCCATTCTAATACGTGTGAGGTGATATCTCACTGTGGTTTTGCTTTGCATTTCCCTGATTAGGGATGTTTAAACAACTTTTCATGTACCTGCTGGCCATCTGTATGTCTTTTCTGGAAAAAATATCTATTCAGTTGCTTTGCCCATTTTTTAATCAATAATTTGTTTCTTTTTTGTTACTGAGCTGTATGAATTCCTTATATATTTTGGATATTAACCCCTTATCAGATATATGAATTAAAATTATTTTCTCCCATTTGGCAACAAAAAGCTGCCTTTTATTGATGTTTTCCTCTGCTGTCAGAAGATTTTTAGTTTGATCCTATTGTTTTCTTAGTTTATTCCCATTGTTTACTTTTGATTTTGTTGCCTCTGCTTTTGATGTCAGATCCAAAAAATTCATGCCAACAATGATGTCAAGGAACTTATGGCCTGTTTTCTTCTAGCAGTTTTATGGTTTCAGGTCTTACATTTAAGCCTTTACTCCATTTTGAGTTAATCTTTCTGTATGGTTAAGATAGTGGTCCAGTTTCACTGCTTTGCATGTGGCTGTTCAATCTTCCCAACACCATTTATTGAAGAGATTGTCCTTTCCCCATTGCATATTCTTGGCTCTTTTGTCATAAATAAATTGATTATATATGGTAGGTTTATTCCTGGGATCTTTATGCTGTTCCATTGATTTTTTTTTTTTTGCCAATGCCATATTGTTTTTTATTACTACAGCTTTGTAATATAGTTTGAAATAAGGAAGCATGATGCCTCCAGCTTTATTCTAAAATTTTTTTGGCTATTTGGAGTCTGTTGTAGTTAAAGACACAAAATGGATCAAAGACTTAACACCTGAAACCATAAAATTCCTAGAAGAAAGCATAGACCATAAGCTCTTTGACATCAATTTTGGTATGATTTTTTTTGGATCTGACACCAAAAGCAGAGGCAACAAAAGCAAAAGTAAACAATTGCACTAAAAATTAAATTTTAGGATTGCTTGTTCTATTTCTGTGAAAAATGATATTGGAGTTTTGATAGAGATTGCACTGAATCTGTAGGTTGCTTTGGATAGCATGGATGTTTTAACAATATTAATTCTTCCAATCTGTGAGCACAAATTCTTTTCATTTATTTGTGGAAATCTTCTATTTCTTTAATCAACATCTTACAATTTTTAGTGTATAGGTGTTTCACTTCTTTGGTTAAATTTATTCTTAGGTATTTTATTCTTCTTGATACAATTGTAAATGGATTGTTTTCTTAATTGCTCTTTCTGAACAGTTTGTTATTAGTGTACAGAAACAACAGATTTCTGTACATTTATTTTGTATCCTGCAACTTTATTTAACTTATTAGTTCTAAAATTTTTTTGATGGAGTTTTTAGGCTCTATCATATAACAGAGCATCACCTCTAAATAGAGGCAGTTTTACCTCTTCCTTTCTGATGTAGATGCTTTTTTTTTCTTGCCTAATCGGGCTGGCTAAGACTCCCAGTACCATGGTGAATAGAAGTGGTGAGTGAGTGTAGTTGTCTTGTTCCTGATCTTAGAAGAAAAGGTTCCAGCTTTTCACCATTGAGTATGATATTAGCTGTGGGCTTGTTATATATGGCCTTTATTATGTTGAGGTATGTTCTCTCTTTACGCAGATTATTGAGAATTTTTTATCATGAATGGATGTTGAATTTTGCCAGATACCATTTCTGTGTCTAGTGAGATGATTATATGAATTTTATCCTTCGTTTTTTATTTAAATAGTGTATCGTGCTGATTAATTTGCAGATGTTGAACCATCTTTGCATCCCTGGGATAAATCCCACTTGATCATGGTGTACGAACCTTTTAATGAATTACTGAATTGGGTTTGCTAGTATTTTGTTGAGGATTTTTACATCTATGTTCATCAGGGATACTGATCTATAGTTTTCTTTTCTTGTGGTGTCCTTGTCTGGTTTTGGTATCAGGGTAATGGTAACCACATAAAATCAGTTTGGAGGGTTCCCCCTCCAATTTTTTGGACAAGTTTTAGATAGATAGGTATTAATTCTTTAAACCACTGGTAGAATTCAGCACTCTAGCCATTTGGTCCTACAGTTTTGTTTCTTGGGAAGTTTTTCATTCCATCTTCTTACTAGCAATTGGTCTGCTCAGATTTTCTATTTCTCCATGATTCGGTTTTGGTTGTAGCTATGTTTCCAGGAATGTAGGCAGTTGACCCTTGAACAATGCAGTGTTAGAGATACAGACCTCCTGAAGAGTCAAAAAAATCTGTGTATAACTTTTGACTTCCCCAAAACTTAACCACTAATAGCCTACGTTGATTTTATTTTATGGTAGCAAATGATAAAAAAGACTTAAATCTCCATCTATATTTTATGACTTTATGACATTCCTTTTTCTTAATTTTTTCAAGATTTCTAGACTATGTTCATCTATGTTTTCAAATTGTCACAAATACTAAAAAAAATTTCCAATATATTTATCGAAAAAATCTGTACATAAGTGGACCCAGGCAGTTCAAACCTGTGTTGTTCAAGGATCAAGCGTACACTCCTTCTAGGTTGTACAAGTGAGTGGCATATAATTGTTTAGTCTCTTACAATCCTTTTTATTTGTGTAAAGTCAGTTGTAATGGCTCCTCTTTCATTCCTAATTATATTTATTTGAATACTCTCATTTTTTTCTTGGTGATCTAGCTAACAATTTGTCTGTTTTGTTTATCTTTTCAAAAAATCCAGCTCTTACCTTCATTTATACTTTCCATTATTTCTTTCTTTTCATATTTTGTGTATATATTATAGGTTTAGCTTTGTGGTTACCATGAGGTTATATGAAATATCTTATTTTTATAACAGTCTATCTAAAGCTGATAACAATTTAAGTTTGAATGATACTGAAGTTCTAATACTTTACTCTCCCCTATTCCATGTTTAATGGGAATAATACTAAGTAATTATTGTAATTAATGCTAAGTAATATGAAATAACATGGCAGTTATTATTATTTTAAATAAACTTTAAAAACTTACTGCTTTAGCTTTCTGAATAAAAATTCTTACCTTGCAATAACAGATTCAGTTGGCATGATATCAGGCACATAGTGGGCCATGGGGGAAACAAAGTGTCCATCTAGGATCTTACAGTCTGACTGCTGTTCAATCTAAAACAAAAGCAAAATCAAGATATATACATGTAGACTAAGATATCTTGGTATGTCATAGATGGTTTTCTATAAAAAAGTTCTATTCAATTAAAAACTTTTTGAGTGTCTACTATGTATTCTTTTTTGCCCCATTCTGCTTTCTAAAGACATAGCTCCTACTTCCACACATTTGTTTTCCTTCTATATTCTTTACTACAGTCTAGTTGGGAAAATAAACTATATACAATGTTGCAATAACTCAAATGAAATACTACTTACAAGAATTCAACAGTATAAAAACACAACAATTTGGAAAAAATTGTAAAAATTATTTACTAAAATCAAATATAGTTGACATCAGATATATTATAATGGCTCATTTTCTGGCAATCTATTGATGTTGAGTTACGTCAATACAGGAGAAATGTGATATTTACATATATATAACAAAGGCATTTGCTACTAACAACTAAACTTTTTCCCCCCTCAAATAGTTATTTTTATTTTAATGAAAATTTCTTAGAAGGCTGGTAGTCAAAATTACATTACCAGTAAAGCACCACCTATTTTCATCAAAATCAGAAGCAAACAAAAAGTTGTATCTGGGGATGTTATATATATCTAGCTTTTTAAAAAACAAATTCTAGCCAGTTTATCAACATCATTTATCAAATAATCCACAATTTTTTCAAATGACTTAATATGCTACTGTATCATGAAGTAAGTTTCCATAAATTTTAGCAACTTATTTTCAACCCTGTATTGAATCCTATTAGCCTATCTCTTATTTCTGAAAGTATGTCACTGTGTTGATCACCTGAAGCTTTATAATACCCACTGATAACTAAACTAGTTTTTACTTATCACTATGCCCTTTCAGGTATTCCTGATATGACTGTGCTCCCGTGGTTCTTCCCAAAATACTTTTATGATCCTTTTATGAACCTTAGTTCTAAACTGAATATTTTAATGGGAATTGCATTGCGTTTTTGGAAAATGGTAAGGAGACCTATTATTTGTATGATATGAAATTTTTAACCCAAGTAGTCTTTATATTTTAGTCATCTTTGCACCTTCTGGTATAGTTTTAGTTTTCTTATATATTTTAGAAGAATAAATTGTTTGATAAAGGAGATGGCACAAACTAATATGAAAGGGAATAATAATTCAACAAATACTGTTGGGATAACTGGCAATTTGTTAAGAAAACAATTTTAGAGCCATGCATAAGAAAGATTTAAAAATTAAGCAAACCACTATAAAAAGAATAACCCAATTAAAAATAGGCAAGGACTTCATAGATATTTCTCCAAATAAGATATACAAATGGCCAAAACATGAAGAGATACTCAGCCTCAGAGTCATTAGGGAAAAGTATAGAATGGCTAAGACAAGTACAGATACTAGTGAGACCATGGAGAAACTGAAACCATTATACACTGCTGGTGGAAAAGTAAAATGATGAACTTTGGAAACAGATGACAGTTTGTCAAAAAGTTCAACATAGAGCTACTACTATATATGACCCAGCAATTCCACTCCTAGATATATACCCAAGAGAACTGAAAACGTATGTCCACAAAACAGTTGTATGTGAATGCTTATAGCATTAATATTCATAATAGTCAAAAGTATAAACCACCTAAATGTCTATCAACTGATAATGGATAAACAATATGATGTATATCCACACAATGGAATATTATTTGGGAGTTAAAAAGAAAGAAGTACTGGTACATGCTACCTGGTTGAGCCTTGAAATTTTGCTAAGTGAAATAAGCCAGACACAAAAGGTTGTATGAGTCCATTTATATGAAATGTCCAGAATAGGTGAATCCATAGAGAAGCAGATTATTGATTGCCAGCAGGTAGGAGGCTGGGGAAGTGGGAAATGACAGCTAATGGGTACCCAGTTCCTTTTTGGATGATAAAAATGTTCTGGAATTAGACAGTGATAGTGGTGATGGCTGCATATTGGGGATATAATAATAAAAAACAACTATACTGAACTGTATACCTTAAGGGGTGCATTTTATGCTGTGTGAAGTATAACCTGATTTTTAAAAACCAAGGGCCAGGGGAGGAAATCTGTAAGAACGCATCCCAAAATCTTAACTGTAACTCTTCCTTGGGAGGCAAATGGAATCAGGTGGTGGAAAGTAGCAGAAATAGAATTTTGATTTTTACTTGGAGTGCCTTAAATTTGTTTATTTAAGCCTATGATTTTTAAATAGAGAAAACAGAAATAGCAAAATTTGAGAGAGATGTTCTCAATCCGGAAGAAACAGCTCTATGGTGCAGAGGAGGGATTTCCAATATATAAAATTTTATTTTTAGCAGCAGAACTCTTTTGAAAAATGAAACCTAAGATATCCAATACGAAAGAGAAAGTAGAGTTATAGTTGAAGGGCAGTGAGGGATATGAAGCCTACCTATTCTACCTCCTCCCCAATACCTCAAGTATCCAATTACATAAACCTAGAAATATTTTATAGAAAATCATGTGCTTGCTTAAAAACAAAACTGTTTTAAATATATTCTCATCTCTAATTCTGTAACATTTATTTCTACCATTCTCTCAGCAATTAATTATATCCAGTAACTTTTTCCTGATGTTACTTGACAGTTGTTTTGCTAATAACTTCTCATGTGCTGTATCCAACTAGAGTACTTCCCTGTATTACGTAAACTTCTAAAATGCTAAATATTTTCTTACACTTAGGCAAGTACTAAATATATGTTCCCAAATATGTATGAATATAGTTAACAAAAATCATCCAGTTAGAATACATGTAACATTTTAAAAATACTAAATGAGAAATCTCTACTACACTCATGTTGTAGTGTTTATTATTAACATTCAACATATTCTTGACACATATTTATGTAAAACCAAAATTTATATAACTGCATTTCTTTCATTGGAATACCTTATCGATGTATACTGGATAATCACTTGAAACCAGAGTCTGACATCTTTCTCGATTTCCAATCACCTTTCTGAATTCAAAGAGTCTATTATGGTAACGAGGAAAAAAGAAAAATTCAGTATATCCGTTACACTGAAAGTGATGAACAGTGATTAAAAATTAGCAAGCCCAGTTGATAAAACATGTTGAAATTTAATTTTGATCATTAGAGAAAGATATTAGGCTGTTGGGGGTTTTTTTTTCAAGCTGGACATTTTGGCTAGAAAAAATGTGAGAAATGACATTGCTCAGAAAGAAACATATACAAGACCCAGAATTAAGGGCATGATACTGAAAATTCATTTTCTTAAGTCCAAATATTCCCATGAGCTACATAAAGTATATCCCAGCTTTACAGTCATTATAAATTCAAGTTACCCAAGAAAACTCAGTTCCTGGAAACTCCTTAAGAATTATTAAAATTAAAAATCTAATTGCATTCCTGAGAGTTCTTTTTAAATCTGAATTACTTTTAAATAGTTCAATGTATGATGATATGGGTTAAACTTAAAAAAAATAATTAAAAGAAAATAATTTTTAATATAGTTGAATGCCTAATTTTGCCAATTATTTTATATCTATAGTAAAAGACTTTAGAGAAATAAAGGTGTAAATGTTTACTAAAACAACAAATTAAAAACAACATTCCAGAAAAAGATGCTTACCTTTTGAGGTCTTCTGGCCTTCCCCATCCTCTGATAAAAAGTTTTGTGAGGAGGAGTCTCCGGTATAGAATATCTAACTTGCTCACACCCATTAGTAGCAAACAAACATCTGTAACACAAAATTTTAAATGACATTAAAATATTTTACTTTAGACAGCAGGTATATTTTCTAACCATCTCTTCAAATATCAGGTAAAAATTAAAGATTAGTCTCTCTCAGCAACTTTTAAATATACAATACAGCACTGTATTGTATATTTATATACATTACATCCCGAAGACTTGTTTATCTTATAGATCTTTAAAGTACCCATCACAAGAAAAAAAAGTCTGTAACTATATGAGGTGATGGATGTGAACTCAACTAATGGTAATCACTTGACAATGTATACATATGCGAAATCATTACGCTGTACACTTTAAACTAATACAATGTTATATATCAGTTATGTCTCAATAAAACTAGGGAAATAATTAAATACTGCGATTAACATATGAACCCTGAATTTATTCTCTTGGAAATAAGATACAAGATATAGATAAAACAAACTGGGAAGAAAGCAGACAAGAAGTGGAGTCCTCAGCTCACTAAACTGTGAATTCCTGTAGCGCAGATTGTCCCACCCTCAGCCCAGTGACAGACAGTAAGCACTCAATATTTGTTAGATAACAGCAGTGGCTAATATTTACTTAGTACTGTAGTATCTGCCAGGCACCACTCTGAAAACTACACTACCTACCTACCTACACACACACACACACACACACACACACACACACTTTTTTGTTTAAACCTCCCAACAACATTATGAAGAAGGAGCTATTACCCCAAAATGAGGAAATTTAGTCAGAGACTGGATAGGTGATTTATCTAAGGTCACACAGCTAGTTAGAGGCCAACCTAAGACTTGAATCTAACTACACGGCACTGCCCATCCACTACACTACACTCCATGAAAAATAATAATCAATGTACTACTTGTGCACGACTTATCTATTTTTCCCACATATTTCTAAAGTTTTAAAAAATATCTCTATCTTTTCAAATTGAATGGAGTAGTTTCAATTTGTAGACAAAACCTGACTCAGGTTCAGGGTTTATTCTACTTAGAAAAACGTAAAATGGAAATTTGCATTTCCATCAGTGAGCTTTAAGTATTTATTCCTCTAAATGTTTTTGGAACCACCACGTATGTTGTATCAGAGATATACAATCTTATATTGGTTCTGAATATACAACGTAATGATTCGACAGTTACCCATTTGGTTAAATCTTCAACCCCATTAGTGCGGTTACTATCCCACTACATGGAAAGATGTTACAGAATCACTGACTAATTCTCCATGCTATACTGCTAACCCCATGGCCAACTTATATTGTGATTGAGAATTTGGGTGCCCCATTACCCCCTCCCACTCCCCCATGGTAACCACTAGTCACTTTTTTATGCATATTTTGGTATCATTAATCTACAATTACATGTACAACATTATGGTTACTAGACTCCCCACATCATCAAGACACCCCCACATACACAATACACTCACTGTCAATCAGCGTAGTGAGATGACTATAGAATCACTACTTCTCTTCTCAGAGTTGTACAGCCCTACCCATGACCCCCCACATTATGCCTGCTAATTGTAATGCCCATTTTCCCCCTTGTCCCTCCCTTCCCACCCATCCTCCTCAGTTCCTGCCCTTTGGTAACTGTTAGTCCATTCTTGGGTTCTGTGAGTCTGCTGCTGGTTTGTTCCTTCAGTTTTTTTCTTTGTTCCTATACTCCACATATGAGTGAAATCATTTGATACTTCTCTTTTTCCGCCTGGCTTATTTCACTGAGCTTAATACTCTCTAGCTCCATCCATTTTGTTGCAAATGTCTGGATTTGTTTTCTTCTAATGGCTGAATAATATTCCATTGTGTATATGTATCACATCTTCTTTATCCATTCATCTACTGATGGACACTTAGGTTGCTTCCATTTCTTGGCTATTGTAAATAGTGCTGCGATAAACATAGGGGTGCATATGTCTTTTTCAAACTGGGCTGCTGCATTCTTAGGATAAATTCCAAAGAGTGGAATTCCTGGGTCAAATGGTACTTCTATTTTGAGTTTTCTGAGGAACCTCCATACTGCTTTCCACAATGGTTGAACTAATTTGCATTCCCACCAGCAGTGTAGGAGGGTTCCCCTTTCTCCACATCCTCACCAAGATTTGTTGTTGTTTGTGTTTTGGATGGTGACCATCCTTACTGGTGTGAGGTGATATCTCATTCTGCTTTAATTTGCATTTCTCTGATGATTAGTGATGTGGAGCATCTTTTCATGTGCCTGTTGGCCATCTGAATTTCTTCTTTGGAGAAGTGTCTATTCAGATCCTCTGGCCATTTTTTAATTGGATTATTTGCTTTTTGTTTGTTAAGGTGCGTTAGCTCTTTATATATTTTGGATGTCAAGCCCTTATCGGATACGTCATTTATGAATATATTCTCTCATACTGTAGGATGTCTTTTTGTTCTACTGATGGTGTCCTTTGCTGTACAGGAGCTTTTCAGTTGATATAGTCCCACTTGTTCATTTTTGCTTTTGTTTCCCTTGTCCAGGGAGATATATTCATGAAGAAGTTGCTTATGTTTATGTCCATGAGATTTCCACTTATGTTTTTTTTTAAGAGTTTTATGGTTTCATGACTTACATTCAGGTCTTTGATCCATTTCGGGTTTACTTTTGTGAATGGGGTTAGACAATGATCCAGTTTAATTCTCTTACATGGAGCTGTCCACTTTTGCCAATACCAGCTGTCGAAGAGGCTGTCATTTCCCCATTGTATATACATGGCTCCTTAATCATATATTAATTGACCGTATATGTTTGGGTTAATATCTGGACTCTCCATTCTGTTCCACTGGTGTGTGGGTCTGTTCTTGTGCCAATACCAAATTCTCTTGATTACTGGAGCTTTGTGCTAGAGCTTGATGTCTGGGAGCGTAACTCCCCCTGTTTAATTCTTCCTTCTCAGGATTGCTTTGGCTATTCGGGGTCTTTTGTGGTTCCATATGAATTTTAGAACTATTTGTTCCATATCATTGAAGAATGCTGTTGGTATTTTGATAGGGATTGCATTGAATCTGTAGATTGCTTTAGGTAGTATAGCCATTTTGACAATATTTATTCTTCGTTGCCAAGAACATGGGATGAATTTCCATTTGTTATTATCCTCTTTAATTTCCTCTTAGGAGTGTCTTGTAGTTTTCAGGGTACAGGTCTTTCACTTCCCTGGTAAGGTTTATTCCTAGGTATTTTATTCTTTTTGATGCAATTGTGAATGGAATTGTTTTTCTGATTTCTCTTTCTGTTAGCTCATCGTTCGTGTATAGGAAAGCAACAGATTTCTGTGTATTCATTTTGTATCCTGCAACTTTGCTGAGTTCAGATATTAGTTCTAGTAGTTTTGGAGTGGAGTCTTTAGGGTTTTTTATGTACAATATCATGTCATCAGCAAACAGGGACAGTTTGGCTTCTTCTTTACCAGTCTGGATGCTTGTATTTCTTTGTTTTGTCTGATTGCCATGGCTAGGACCTCCAGTACTATATTGAATAACAGTGGGGAGAGTGGGCATCCCTGTCTTGTTCCTGATCTTAGATGAAAAGCTTTCAGCTTCTTGCTGTTAAGTATAATGTTGGCTGTGGGTTTGTCATATATGGCCTTTATGATATTGAGGTACTTTCCCTCTGTACCCATTTTGTTGAGAGTTTTTATCATGAATGGATTTTGAATTTTGTCAAATGCTTTTTCAGCATCTATGGATGATCATGTGGTTTTTGTTCTTCTTTTTGTTGATGTGGAACATGATGTTGATGGATTTTTGAATGTTCTACCATCCTTGCATCCCTGAGATGAATCCCACTTGGTCATGGTGCATTATCCTCTTGATGTATTTTTGAATTCAGTTTGCTAATATTCTGTTGAGTATTTTTGCATCTATGTTCATCAGGGATATTGGTCTCTAATATTCTTTATTGGTGAGGTCTTTGCCTGGTTTTGGTATTTGAGTGATGCTGGCTTCATAGGATGAGTTTGGAACTATTCCCTCCTCTTCTATTTTTTCGAAAAATTTAAAAAGAATGGGTATTATTTCTTCTCTATATGTCTGATAAAATTCAGCGGTGAATCCATCTGACCTGGGAGTTTTGTTCTTGGGTAGTTTTTTGATTACCCATTCAATTTCATTGCTGGTAATTGGTCTGTTCAGATTTTCTGTTTCTTCCTTGGTCAGTCTTGCAAGGTTGTATTTTTCTAAGTTTTCCATTTCTTCTAGGTTTTCCAGCTTGTTAGCATATATATCTTCATAGTATTCTCTAATAATTATTTGTATTTCTGTGGGGTCCATCGTGATTTTTCCTTTCTCATTTCTGATTCTGTTTATGTGTGTAGATTCTATTTTTCTCTTAATAAGTCTGGCTGGGGTTTATCTATTTTGTTTATTTTTTTCAAAGAACCACCTCTTGGTTTCATTGATTTTTTTTCTATTGTTTTATTCTCCTCAATTTTATTTATTCCTTCTCTAATCTTTATAATATCCCTCCTTCTGGTGACTTTGGGCCTCATTTGTTATTTCTCCAATTTCAATAACTGTGACTTTAGACTATTCACGTGGGTTGTTTTTCCTTCTTTAAATAGTCCTGGATTGCAGTATACTTTCCTCTTAGAACTGCCTTTGCTGCATCCCACAGAAGTTGGGGCTTTGTGCTGTTGTTGTCATTTTTCTCCATATATTGTATGATCTCTGTTTTAATTTGGTCATTGATCCATTGATTATTTAGGAGCATGTTGTTAAGCCTCCGTGTGTTTGTGAGCCTTGTTTGGTTTGTACAATTTATTTCTAGTTTTAAAACTTTATGATCTGAGAAATTGGTTCCTAGAATTTCCGTATTTTTTAATTTACTGAGGTTATTTTTGTGGCCTAGTATGTGGTCTATTCTGGAAAGTGTTCCATGTGCACTTGAGAAGAATGTGTATCCGGTTGCTTTTGGGTGTGGAGTTCTGTAGATGTCTGTTAGGTCCATCTGTTTTAGTGTGTTGTTCAGTGCCTCTGTGTCTTTACTTATTTTCTGTCTGGTTGATCTGTCCTTTGGAGTGAGTGGTGTGTTGAAGTCTCCTAAAATGAATGCATTGCTTTCTATTTCCTCCTTTAATTCAGTTAGTATTTGTTTCACATATGTCGGCACTGCTGTGTTGGTGTGCATATATATTTATAATGGGTATATCCTCTTGTTGGATTGACCCCTTTATCATTATATAATGTCCTTCTTTATCTCTTGCTGATTTCTTTGTTTTGAAGTCTATTTTGTAGGATACAAGTACTGCAACACCTGCTTTTTTCTCACTGTTATTTGCATGAAATATCTTTTTCCATCCCTTCACTTTTAGTCTGTGTATATCTCTGGGTTTGAGGTGAGTCTCTTGTAAGCAGCATATAGATGGGTGTTGCTTTTTTATCCATTCTCTTACTCTGTGTCTTTTAATTGGGGCATTCAGTCCATTTACATTTGGGTGATTATCAATAGATATGTACTTATGGCTGTTGGCGGCTTTAGATTCGTGGCTACCAAAGCTTCAAGGCTAGCTTCTTTACTATCTAAGAGTGTAACTGAATTCTCTTGTTAAGCTATTATAAACACAGTCTGATGATTCTTTATTTCTCTCCCTTCTTATTCTTCTTCCTCCATTCTTTATATGTTAGGTGTTTTATTCTGTACTCTTTTGCATTTCTTTTGACTGTTTTTGTGGATAGTTGATTTATTTTTTGCCTTTAGTTAGTATTTGGGTGGTCTGCTTTCTTTGCTGTGATTTTATATTCTCTGTTGACATCTTTTTATCTTTAGGAGTGCTTCAATCCAGAGCAGTCCCTTTAAAATACCCTGTAGACGTGGTTTGTGGGAGGCAAATTCCCTCAACTTTTGCTTATATGGGAATTGCTTAATCCCTCCCTCAAATTTAAATGATAATCGTCTTGGATATAGTATTCTTGGTTCGAGGCCCTTTTGTTTCATTGTGTTAAATATATCATGCCATTCTCTTCTGGCCTGTAAGGTTTCTGTTGAGAAGTCTGATGATAGTCTGATGGGTTTTCCTCTGTGGGTGATCTTTTTTCTCTCTCTGGCTGCCTTCAATACTCTGTCCTTGTCTTTGATCTTTGCCATTTTTATTATTATGTGTCTTGGTGTTGTCCTCCTTGGGTCCCTCGTGTTGGGAGATCTGTGGGCTTCCATGGTCTGAGAAACTATTTCCTTTCCCAGCTTAGGGAAGTTTTCATCAATTATGTCTTCAAAGACACTTTCTATCCCTTTTTCTATCTCTTTTTCTTCTCTTATTCCTATAATGCGAATATTGTTCCATTTGGATTGATCACACAGTTCTCTTAATATTCTTTCATTCCTAGAGATCTTTTTCTCTCTCTCTGTGTCAGTGTCTCTGTACTCCTGCTCTCTCATTTCTATTCCATTAACAGTCTTTTGTACCTCATCCAGTCTGCTCCTAAGCATGTCAATCGCTTGTTTCATTTCTGTAATGTCCCTCCTGACTTCATCCCTTAGCTCTTGCATATTTCTCTGTAGGTCCATCAGCATGGTTATGACTTTTATTCTGAATTCTTTTTCAGGAAGATTGTTTAAATCTATCCCACCAGGCCTTCTCCCTGGGGTTGTCTGGGTGATTTTTAACTGGACCATATTCTTCTGTCTTTTTATGGCGATAGAAGTGGTCGCAGGCAGGTGACACGTGTCAGCCGGGAGATCAAAGTCCCTTCCTGCTTATTGTTCTCCTTGCCCTTCTCCGAAGCCTGTGCTGTTTACCTGCACACTCAGAGGCAGTCTCTGGGATAATCCCCTGAGCTGCCATGGGCAGGGCCACCCTCAGGCTAGCCTAGAGCTCTGTGGGGGGTTGCAGCCACACTGGGTGCATTCTGCACCCAAGTCTACCTGCCCTTCACGCCTTCTGGACCTTCCTCTGTCTTCCACTGCCTGTGCTGGTTACCCCCCATTGGGAGGTAGTCTCTGGAATAATCTCCTGAGCTGCTGTGAGCAGGGCTGCCCTCAGGCTAGCATAGAGCAATGCGGGGGGGTTGCAGCCATGCTGGGTGTGTTCTGTAGCATGTCTTGGGCCCCTTAGTGCCTTCCGGACCTTGCTGTGGCTTCTGCGGCCCTTCCTGGTTAGCTGCGCACCCCCTGGGAGGAGATTCTGTGGATTGCTGTGGGCAGGGCCACTCTGCAGCTGTGGCAGATCCGCCTGACCATTTGCAGCGCTGGCGAGGTCGAACGAATGGCAGGGCTACGGCAGGGTTGCTTTACCTGGCAGCTCGTTAGGGGGCCCAAAATTCCTCAAGATTCCCAGCCTGTTGGGCTCAGTGAGCTGGGATGATTTTGTTCTGCTGTTGGGCCCTTGTCTCTTTAAGACTTTTAAAAAAGCGCCTGCTTTTCTTTTGTCCCAGGGGAGCCAGCTGTAGGGACCCGCTTGCAGTCTCCATCTCAGACCCTGCCCTTCCGTTTCTCTAATCTCCAGTAAACCATGCAATGTGTGTCTGTGGTCCCGATGCAGATCACCAGGCTAGTTATTTAGCAGTCCTGTGCTTCTACTCCTTCCCCACTCTGATTCTTTCCCTCCCGCCAGTGCACGGGGGTGGGAGAAGTGCTCGGGTCCTGTTGGGTCACGGCTTTGTATCTTATCCACTTCGTGAGGCGCTGAGTTCTCACAGATGTAGCTGTAGCCTGGCTGTTGTACTGTATTTTCTGGTCTCTCTTTTAGGAATAGTTCTATTTCTTGTATTTTCACAAATATATATGGTTTTGGGAGGAGATTTCCACCGCCCTGCTCACGCCACCATCTTCCCAGAATCCAACAAATTATTTTTAAAAAACAAGCAGGAATAGGTTATAACAACACTATGTTGATAATATAATAAGACAATGTGATTAAGACCAGAGGGCTCCTTTGTTAGTCAGAAAAAGCCTCACTTAACCAAAGAGGTAACATTTAAGCCAAGACCTACATGACAAGCAGGAGTAGGCAGTCTTTACATTGCAAATCTCATTAAAATAATATACTTCCTGAAGTCTACTTAGTACTATGTTCCAATGAAATTTGTTAAAAATTACCTACTCAGTGGGTATAGTACAGGAACAGGTAATTTATATAAGATGAAAGGTAGGAGAAAATTATCACAAAGTGTCTACTTTCTAATTTAAAAAAACCTCACTGTAATATTTTGAAATTCAAACAATTCAAAAGAATATATAACAAAATGGGGGAAAATAATTTCCTTCTCATTACCTCTAAATGTACTTTTCAGAGATACTTAATGCTAACAGTTTGGATTCTGTTCTTTCTGACCTTTCATTTGTTGATGTTATTTATTTACCTACACACATTAAAAAAATTTATATGAGTCATGTAACAGAATTTTTCACAGTTCAATTTCTATAAGAATATATATATTATAAAGCTGAGATTTGTCATTTCTTTGGTGTGTTTTTTTAAACACAGAAGAAACCAACTACATTATTTGTTTTCCAGTATTTTTCTCACCTTGCTTATTTATACATATCTGCAGAGTTCTTTCAATTTCAGGATATAGAGTCCTGCCTCATTTTTTTCTGTTAATTGGTGAGTTTAGCCTGTTTTTATTTATTATACTGATAATCTTTTGATTTTAGTTGTTACATTGTTTGATTCCTTAGGGTTTTTTTAAATTATTCACATTTAATTGTTTTACATGTGAGTGTGTATGTTGTATGTATGTACACTTGAGAGTATGTAAATTTGAAAGAGATACATTTAAGATACAATATGTCATAATGGCTAAAGCACATTAGGCATAATAGAGGTAGCTCTCTGGGTTGAATCCTTTAATTATGTGACTTTGAGCAAGTCAGTCATCCTTTCTGTTATTTGTCTGTAAAATGGGGAAACAAGAAAATAAAAATCAATGAGAACCCAAAAGAATTGTTTAAGAATACTAATAGTCTATAGCATCTTACTACGCTGATGGACAGTGACTGTAATGGGGTATGTGGTGGGGGCTTGATAATAGTGGGTCTAGTAACCATAATGTTGTTCAAGTGATTGTACATTAATGATACCAAAAAAAAAAGAATACTAATAGACACTTCAGATGGGTTCATGGTAAGAATGTAAGAATATTTTAGAGTAACTACACTAACTAAACAAGAAAAAAAGAAGAGATATAAAGGTAACAAACAAAACCCACCAGTATTTGATAAAATTCAGCATCCAGAAATAATTGTAATGAATAAAATATAGGAATATAAGAAAACATTAATTTGAGATAAGGTATTTAATAAAAATCTACAGTAAACATCATTATTAATAAGGAAACTGCAGAAGCATTCCCTGTTAAGTGAGGAATCTCCACTATCACTTGTATTCTAAAACAGTACAGGATGTCCCAAGTAGAAAAAAAAAACTTAAAAAGATTTAAAGACTAGAAGGGGAAGGAATTTGCCTGTACACACAAAGAATATGACTATTACAGAGAAAATCCAAAAAAGTCACAACATTAGAACTTACTAGTTATTACCAAGTTTCAATAAAAGATACCACAGGAACCAGTTATCCATGTGGGAAAATATTAAACTAAATCACTACACCCTATAATAAGTACATTTAAAAATTCCATGTGTGTTAGGATTAGAGAGCTAAGTATAAAAAGGGAAGCTGTAAACTTTTAGAAGAATACATGAGAGACTATAATCAGAGAAAATATAGCAAATATTCCAAGACTTTAAAGATCTTGTTGATTCAACATTCCTTAAAAATGAGCTGCCTTAAGAAATGAAAGACAAGCCAGCGAAAGACTAAGTATTAGCAAAACACCTATCTGATACAGGACTTGTATGCCAAAATATACAAAGAACTCTTAAAAACTCAATAATAAGAAAAGAAACAACCCAATGAAAAAAATGGGCAAAAGAGCTGAATAGATACCTCACCAAAGATGTATAGATGGCAAATAAGCATATGAAAAGATGAGCACATCATATGCCATCATGGAAAAAAAGCAACTTAAAAGAAGATACTCCTACACTCCCATTAGAATGACCAAAATCCCAAAACTGATGATGTCAAATGCTGGCAAGGATGTGGATAAACAAGAAATCTCATTCATTACTGGTAGGAATGCAAAATGGTACAGCCACTTTGGAAGACAGTTTGCAGTTTCCTATAAAACTAAACATGGTCATATCATACAATATAGCAATCATGCTTTTAGGAATTTAACCAAATGAGTTGAAAGCTTACATCTACACACACAAAAACCTGGACATGAATGTTTATTGCCACTTTATTCATAAGTGCCAAAAACCAGAAGCAAATAAGATGTCCCTCAAAAGGGGAATGGATAAATAACCTGTGGTGCATCCATACAATGGAATATTATTCAGCAATGGAAAGAATTGAGCATTCAAGCCATGAAAAGACATACAGGAACCTTAAATGCATATTGCTAAGTGAAAGAAGTCAGTCTGAAAGTGTATTAATTCCAATTATAAGACATTCTGGAAAAGGCAAAACTATGGACAGAGTGAAAACATCAGTGGTTGCTAGGGACTGGAGAAGGGGGAAAGAGGAATGAATCGTAGCACAGAGGACTTTTAGGGTAGATAATCTACTGTGAGTATTGTATTGGTAGATAGATGATATAAGGTAATGCATTTGAACAACACAAAGAACGCATTCTAATGTAAACTATGGACTTTAGTTAATAGTAGTGTATGGATTAATCAGGTATAACAAATGTACCACACTAATGCAAGACATTAATAACGGGCAACTGGGGTAAGAGGAGAAAGGGTATGTGGGAACTCTCTGTACTATCTTCTTAAGTTTTCTGTAAACCTAAAACTGTTATATATAATGAAGTCTATTAAGTTACAAAGTCCAAAAAATGGTTTCCCTTAAGTTTTTTGAGATTAATTCTAAAGTACCTTGAAGTGTTTCTGTTAGGATTCCACACACAGATTCCATCACCATTATTGTATCAAGATATTATCATATCACTATAGTGATGTTAGTATATCAGTTTTGTTGAATGAACCTATCAAATACCAATGATACAGGATTTCTGTAGACTTTATTTCAGTTTATAGGAGAAAAATCAGTATCATTTAAAGAGGACAAAAGCAAAACCAACTTGAAAAATCTGTATGTACTTATCTGTCACTTTCTCTGAAAAAATATTTTAAAAATTCTAAACATCCTAAAATTTTCAATAGGCTTCAAAACTCAAGGCACATTGAAAGTTAATTGGGAAATTAGAATGACTTAAGTTCCAAGTAGCTTATATTTACAAATGATGATAAAATACATTTTCTAGCTTATTTTAACCACTTTACAAAAGTATGGTCAATTTTAAATTATAAATACAGTCAAAAAAACTGATTTCCATAATTCACCTTAGTGAACCAACATCTTAAATAATTTCTCCCACTGAACAATTTTTACAGATTTGTAATGAAATCATATACTTTTCAAACTTTCCTTAATTACATATTTCTACATATTTTACAACTAGTGATAGTCTAACATATTAACATATAGCTTGCTGAATAATCTTTGGCCGTTGCTCTGTGAAGTCAAAGTTTCAAAGCATGAACATCCAGACCTGAACCACCAGCAAAGAGCCACGCTAATATCCACATCGTGTGAATGCTGGGAGAGGTCTGAAGACAGTACGGAGGGTGCGGCTCGGGGACGTCACCTGAGTGAAGATGTTGGAGTTCACTGCAGTTTGTTGTGGTTACTTTTAAGATTTTCATAAGCCGAAGTATAACTTAAAAATGTACACATGTTAAATACAACAGCTCGTTTTCACAAAATGAACAGTTTATGTTATCATATGATAGGAAGTTCACAACTAATGGTGCTAGAAAGGAGCAGGAAAGACAGCATAGAAAAATCTAAATTTCCACTGAGTCTTCAGAGATTATTCTGGCAAAAAGAAGACATGCAAACACAAAAAGAGAGATGTGAAAAAATGTGGTAAACTGAAATACTGAAGGGGGTCTGGAGAAAAGGATGTCAAATTAGCAAGAACTATGTCAGGCTATTGTTAACACTGATCCAACAGAGGCTGATTATTGACTTGAAAGATTCACCACCTCCAACAGAACGCCCTAACACACTGCAGTAGTGTATAACTCAATTTTTTTTATGTTAAATTTCTTCTTTTTCTCATTGGAGGAAAAAAATATTTTTCCTTCTGTTTACTAAACAGATTTCCAGAGACATTATTTTCTCTCTACTATTCTCTAATTCCTATTTTTAAATTTTAGAAATCTTTTATAAACTTAGATCTAGTTGTAAAACCTACATTCCATTTTTAAAACCCCATTCAAACAGCTCTTACAACTGTTGTTTTAAAGTCTAAAATTCCACAATGAGGTGTCCGTATTCATTCTGTTTGTCATGATTTATAAAATGTCCTGTTAGCAATATAGCTGATAGTATGTTCAATCTACGTATTAACTAAGTAGTACTATTATTATTTTAGTGTTTTCAAGCAATTTTCTTATTTCCTCCATTATTATTTTATTCTATCCTTTCCTTTAAGTGTCTTTATTAAACATGTGATACAATTAAAATTATTAAACCTGATAACCACTATGAATAGGATTCCTTTTACTTTACATTTTCTTTTTAGATGAATATTACTAATTTATAAGAGAACAGTTTATTCTGGGATTTTTTCGTCTGTCCCACACTTTTGTATTAGAATTGCATGGCAAGAATGAATGTATAAAATATTTAGGAGAGACTTGCAAGATGGTGGCGTGAGAGGTGACAGAGAGCTCCTCCCAAGACCACAAATTGTACAACAATATAGTTAATTAATACAACTAACCTTAAAACAGCAACAAGAAAGAAGGCTGAACCAGACTGCAAACATATCTCATGAACAGAACAGACCTCACCAAACAGGGTAACGAAGGAAAGCCTTAATCCGGCAGAACCCAAGCCCTTCCCCACCCCACCTCACTGGTGGAAGGAAGAGAAATGGAGCGGGGGAGGGGGTAGAATACTGGGACTGCTGAACACCTAGCCCTGGAGATCTGCTTTGTGAGCAGAATCCTATAGCAGTGTGGTGCTCTGGACGTTGGGGAGCTCGAACAGGCAGAGTGCTTGAGAAATTGACATTCCGGTCATTTCTGGAGGACGGAATCCACACCCAACTGCTCTGTGTCAGAGCAAAGGCAGGCAGTCTTGAGAGGCTTCCTAGCAGCCAGAGGGCTGCTGAAGAGGGGGGATTTGAACGGAGTTCGCTGTACGGGAGAAGGGTGAGCTGGACAAGTTTGCCTGGGTGCGCTCTTGCCCAGCTGGTTGAGAACTTTGGGAAGCTTCACATGCTCCATCCCCCTGGCTGCCTACTCAGCTCTGAGGCCCCCCCCCTCCCCCCACCGAGACACACAGCCTGCCAAACCTTCCTACTGGCCTGCAGGCACCTGCTCCCAAACCTGCAGTCACTGCGGAGGCGTTAGGCCAGCCAGAGGGAGGCTCCGCCTACAACAGCTAGAGACGCAAAGCACAGATGTTTACACGTGTGTGCTTGGCCCACTAGCTCTGACAGTGGAGACAGGCTCCGCAGACAGGAATCAGTAAACAGATCTTTCCTCCACCCAGTCACCAGCTCCACTCCCCTATGACAGCCAACCTCACTCTAGGGGATGAGCAGCTCCAGAGACTGTTGTTTCTGCACACTAGTGGGCACCACACAGAAATATGAAACGACAAAAGAACATGGTTCAGACCAAAATCTCACAAACCCAAGATGGCCAAATGAAACCGAACTCACCAATCCTCCTGAAAGAGAGTTCAAAATAAAAATTATAAACATGCTTATGGAGGTACAGAAAAATATTCAAGAACTCAGGAACGAATTTAAGTTGGAAATTCAATCATTAAGAAGTTCCATATCTGAAATGCAACATACAATGGAGGGATTGAAAAGCAGATTAGATGTAGTAGAAGAGACAGAAAATGGAATATAAATTAGAGAAGAGGAATACAAAGAAGCTGAGGCACAGAAAGAAAAAAGAATCTCTAAGAATGAGAGAACATTGAGAGAACTGTGTGACCAATGCAAACGCAACAATATTCGCATTATAGGGGTACCAGAAGAAGAAAACAGAAAAAGGGGTAGAAAGTGGCAAGGAAGAGGTAACTGCTGAAAACATCCCCAATCTGGGAAAAGAGATAGTCTCTCAAGCCATGGAGGTGCACAGATCTCCCAACATAAGAGACCCAAGGAAGACAACATCAAGACATATAATAATTAAAATGGCAAAGATCAAGGATAAAGACACACTTTTAAAGCAGCTAGAGAGAGTAAAAACATCACAAAGAAACGAAAACCGATCAGGCTATCATCAGACTTCTAAACAGAAACCTTACAGGCCAGAAGGGAGTGGCATGATATATTTAATGCAATGAAGCAGAAGGGCCTTGAACCAAGAATACTTTGCTCCGCAAGGTTATCATTTAAATTTGAAGGAGGACTTAAACAATTTACAGATAAGCAAAAGCTGAGAGAATTTACCTCCCACAAACCACCTCTACAGTGCATTTTGGAGGGACTCCTATAGATGGAAGTAGTCCTAAGGCTAAAAAGATGTCACCCAAGGGAAGACAAAGAGTACAGAATATGATTCATAACACACAAAGAATGGAGGAGGAAGAAAAAGGAGGAAAAAAAAAGAACTTTTAGGTTGTGTTTGTGTTTGTAATAGTATATGAAGTAAGTTAAATTAGACTGTTAGATAGTAAGGGAATGGCCCTTGAACCTTTGGTAACCACAAATCTAAAGCCTGCAATGGCAATAAGTACATACCTATCGATAATCACCCTAAATGTAAATGGTCTGAATGCACCAATCAAAAGACATAGATTTACTGGATAAAAAAACAAGACCCATCTATATGCTGCCTACAAGAGACTCACTTCAAACCCAAAGACATACAGAGACTGAAAGTGAAGGGATGGAAAAAGATATTTCATGCAACAAATAGTGAGAAAAAAGCAGGAGTTGCAGTACTTGTGTGAGACAAAATAGACTTCAAAACAAAGAAAGTCACAAGAGAAAAAGAAGGACATTACATAATGATAAAAGGGTCAGTCCAACAAGAGGATATAATTATTATAAATATCTATGCACCCAACACAGGATGACCTCCATATGTGAAACAAATACTAACAGAATTAAAAGGGGAAATAGACTGCAATGCATTCATTTAGGAGACTTCAACATACCACTCACTCCAAAGGACACATCAACCAGACAGAAAATAAGTAAAGAGACAGAGGCACTGAACAACATATTAGAACAGATGGACCTAACGGACATCTACAGAACACTCCATCCAAAAGCAACAGGATACACCACACACTAGTTAGGATGGCCGCCATCCAAAAGACAAACAACAACAAATGTTGGCAAGGATGTGGAGAAAGGGGAACGAACCCTCCTACACTGCTGGTGGGAATGTAAATTAGTTTAACCATTGTGGAAAGCAGTATGGAGGTTCCTCAAAAAACTCAAAATAGAAATACAATTTGATCCAGCAATTACACTCCTAGGAATTTAGCCTAAGAATGCAGGAGCCCAGTTTGAAAAAGACATATGCAACCCTATGTTTATTGCAGCACTATTTACAAAAGTAAAGAAATGGAAGCAGCCTAAGTGTCCATCAGTAGATGAATGGATAAAGAAGATGTGGTATATATACACAATGGAATATTATTCAGCCGTAAGAAGAAAACAAATCCTTCCATTTGCAACAACACGGATGGAGCTAGAGGGTATTGTCCTCTGTGAAATAAGCCAGGCATAGAAAGACAGGTATCAAATGATTTCACTCATCTTTGGAGTATAAGAACAAAGAAAAAACTGAAGGAACAAAACAGCAGCAGACTTTGAGAACTCAAGAATGGACTAACAGTTACCAATGGGAAAGGGATTGGGGAAGAGGGGTGGAAAGGGAGGGTTAAGGGGAAAAAAAGGGCTATTACAATTAGCACACATAATGTAGCGGGGATGGGGGTCGGGTGGGGGGATATGGGGAAGGCAGTATAACACAGAGAAGACAACGCTGATGGACAGTGACTGCAATGGGGTATGTGATGGGGACTTCATAATAGGGGGAGTCTAGTAACCATAATGTTGCTCATGTAATTGTATATTAATAATAGTAAAAAACAAAAACAAAAACAAAATACACTGCATTCTTTTTGTGATGATCTCTGCTGCCAGGAGGACAGGTCAACTCTCCTGCCTGGCCCTGTGCACATACATTATATACCAAGATACCATGCTCTCCCCTTGAAACTGCATGCTTATTCTTGCTGCTACCTGCACACAGTTCAGACCAGGTTCACTGAGACCATGCTGTGAGCCAGACACTGAAGTTACAGCCAAAAATAAGATCAATCCCTGTTGAAAAACCAAAAAAATTTTAGGAGAAACTTATTTCTCTTTGATGGAATATACTTCTCTCTACCATATCATGCTGCTCCCCCAATCAGAAACCCAAGATCAGAAGTCAGTAGGTGAAAAAGTTCTATGCATGCTACCACTTCACAGAATTAAACTTCTCAATGTATAACCTACACATTTTCATAGGCCTGCCTTTAACAGATTTCTAATTGTATTTGAATAATATTTTTTAAGACATTACTATTTATATACCTAATTGGAGGAGAATATTGATCTGAAAATGAAAAAAAAAGCTAAAGAATATTTAAAAAAAATAATTTGTGCAAAACACATCCAATTACTGGCAGGAGCTACAAAACAAAACTTTGAAGAATTTTGCATGGAGGAATATTAAATTATATAAACAAAATATCTTAGTTTCTATTGTAACATGCTTACAAATAGTGTCTCAAAATAACAATGTTATAAATAGACCAGAGGACTGATCCTACAAACTATTTAAGATGGCTAGATGGTAAATATTATTTACGTTTTGCAGGCCAAGAGGCAAAATCAAGGGTATTATGTAGGTACTTAAGATAACAAGAAAGAAAACTAATATTCATACATTTTTGTTGAGGAAATTCAAAATAATAATAATGATAAAGTACAATTTTTTGTGCTATTGGTCTACTAATGAGAAGAGTGAAATATTTTTTCTTGGAATTTTGCTTTATAGTTCAAAGTTAGTGCCCCTAGTGTCTAACTCAGTAATATTCATCTGTAAAAAACTATTCTTAGTTTGCAATCATACAAAAACAGGCAAGTTGGTCTATAGAGCATACTTTGCTGACCCCTGGGCTAGAAAATCAAATAAATCAGTTATGTCACAATAATGTCACAAATACAAAGATACAATGATAAAATGCTATATTTATTATAACTCTAAATAATCCAAATCCTATAAAATGGCAAAAATAAAATGTAAATATTAAATCTAAGAGGTTTTACAGGTTAGCTCTAAAATTAGTATTCTACTTAAACACTAGTTATTTAATTGGCCATGTTTTGTCTAAGTTCTTAAAATTCAGAAATTGGTAGCTAAAAGATAAGTAACCCAAGTATCCATCAATGGTGAATGGATAAGCAAGTTGTGATATATACATACAATGAAATAATATTCAGCCTTAAAAAGATATGAAATTCTAACATACTACAATGTGGATGAACCTTGAGGACTTTATGGTAACTGAAGCCAGTCACAAAAAGGCAAATACTGTATGATTCATGAACCTGGAATAGCCAGAAAGTAGAATGGTGGTTACCAAGGGCAGAAAGGAAGGGTAAATGGGAGGTGATTGTTCAATGGGTATAGTGTTTCAGTTTTGCAAGATGAAGAGTTCTGTAGATGATGGTTGCATAATAGTTCTGTAGAAAGGTGATGATGGTTGCATAATAGTATGATTGACTTAATTACAGTGAATACTTAAAAATGGTTAAGACAGTAAATTTTATGTAATGTATATTTTACCACAATAAAAAGTTGGAAAATTTTTAGATACTGGAGTTAATTTGATAGTCTCTACAAAATTTTTTAGAGGAAGCAAATCCATACTTTCCTTCCCTCTCAACAACTTTCTTAGTAAATAAAAGTATTTCATTATTCTATTGATCTTAGAACAGAACACATTAATAATATCAAGGCTATTTTTATCTTAAAAAAATGCCACTGCATAATTTAAGTATTTGGAGACCTCAGTAAGGCCTTTAAATAAAAGAAGTTGAAGAGATGAAGAACAAATCTCTTGAAGCTAGCCGGTTTCCTCACATCTTCTCCCTTCCCCTTTCCTGAGGATCAGTTTCTAAAACCCAGCCGACCTGGATTTTCTACTTTAGAGTCTCCTTTAGCTTCAATCAGGTGTCAACTGCACTGTGTACTCATCCGGAAGCTTGAATGGAGAAGAACCCACTTCCAAGCTCACTCAGGTTGTTAGCAGAATTTGTTTCCTTGCAGCTGTAGGACTGAGAGTTTCAATGCTTTGTTGTTTGTCAGCCAGAGGCCAGCCTCAGCTCTTAGGGGCTGCCCACAGTTCTCTGCCACATGGCTCTATTCATAGGAGGTTCACAACATGGCAGCTTAATTCTTCACAGCCAACAAGAGAGTGAGAGTGAGTGTGCTAGCAAGAAGAATCTTACATAACTTACTGTAACCATGGGAGTGTCATCCCATCAACTTTGTTATATAACATAATGCAATTAGGAGTGACATCCAATTGCCTTTGTCATATTCTATTGATTAGAAGGCAAATCACAGGTCCTGCCCACACTCAAAGGGAGAGATTACAAAAAAGTGTGAACATCCAGAGACGGGACCCTGAGTGCCACCCTATAGACTGCCACACTGGGAGAAGCCAGTTTTATTTCTCAGCCTTTGAGTAGAATGGCTGGACTGACACCCTCAGGGCTTTCAATGCAGGTGGCAATTACCTTCTTTTCCCATTTTCTTAGCAATAGGGAAACAAACAAATAACTCCCATAGATATGATAAACATTTGTTTACAAGCGAGTTCTTGAAAGTTTGTCTAAATCATGTTTATGTATTTCCATTCTATTTAAAACCCTTGCCTACAAAAATAAACAGTCCCCCAAAACAAAATAGGAACCCTTGCCTCTTAGTATTTGGCTTTTTATTCACTAAACAAATCATAAAAGGCAAACTGACTTCTGAAATGCTGTCCTCATTATATACATTTTCTACTTAGTGCAATTATTAAAATCAAATAAGTATATGTAGTGTATATTTAAATTGCTTGACTAGTTTTTTCTTGAAGGATAAATGTCAGCCTGGTATATTAAAGAACGTACCTGGTCTTTGAGCTTTGGTCTTGCATGGAGCTCCTAAAACCCTTGGCATTTCCCAAATGATAGAAGTGTCTTTGGTATGCTAATGAGGTAACTCATGGCAGGTCCCTAGATACAGGCTAGTTTCCGGCTGGTCATCAGAAAGACTGACCATTTTATTAGAGGGTTGACTTTGGGGCCATCCTCACCTCCAAGAAGGTAAGGGAGCTGAAGACTGAGTTGGATCACATGGCCAATGACCCAGTCAATCATGAACACCCAAATAAAAACTCTGGACACTGAGGCTTCATAGAGCTTCTTGTTAATGAATATAATGTGTCAGAGGGAGATATACCCTGACTCCAGGAGAAGAGTACATGGAAGCTCCACATATTCTCCCTTGCCTCATTCTACTCTTTATCTGGACATTTCTAAGTTGTATCCTTTACAAGAAAGCTGAAACCTAGTATAAAGATTTTCTGAGTTCTTTGAGCTGCTGCGGCAAATCATCAATACACAGGGGTCACAGAAACCCCCAATTTGTAGTCAAGTCTGTCAGAAGTGTGGCTGGCATTGGAGGAAATGGCATTTGGAGGACTGAACTCTTGACTTGCAGGATCTGCACTACTAACTCCTGTGGTGTTAATCTTTGGGTGATTAATTTCAGAACTGAACTGAAGTAAACCCAGCTGGGGAGAAAATGAAATAGTTTATTCTTTATCTAATTACCAAAATTCAGAATTAGTGTATTATATTTCAAATAAGAGGTCAACTCTTTTTTACATATTTAGATATGCAATTCTATTTAGGGGAGTTCAGTAGCATAAGGAAAGACAATTCTTGAGTAATGAATGATGATTTTAATTATTTTACTCCTTGTGTATTTCTGGAGTTATTATAAAAATGGCATATAATATTTTTGTGTACATTTATTAAAAGAGTAGAACAGTGGCATGTCATTATAATATAGGACTTTATTCTTTTCCAAGTACAGGCCTTTTATTTTCTCTACAGTGGCAAGAAAAGGACAGGGTCAATACCTTCCTCTGTAACATCCATTGCCTCAAGAGCAATAAGATTCCATGTTAGTATTAAAAAAATCCCAACATTTGTAGTTTATAGTAATAAGAAAAGTACTAAAGCTCATGAGACATCATATTTTCCTATGCAATATTCTTCTAGGTTAGTAATAGATAAAAACAAGGTATGACAAACATACAGAAGTAGAAAGTTGCACAGGAAGCAGGAAATAACCTGAGAACAATGAACTCTTCAAATATTTTATAAAGTACTATATTTATTATGGGCCTAAATTGTTGTTATTTCTAATTTTCAACCTTATGTTAGAACAGTGATTTTCCAGATCACTTTAATTCCATGTAAGATAGGCCATAAGAGACAGTACTCCAAATCTACAGCCAGTATATTCTTTGCTATATTTACCTGTCAGTAAATAACTGACCAAGGAGGAACAGAAAGCAAATCAAATACACACATAGCTTACTGTAAATTTGGTTCTAGAGTTTGGGATTACATAGATCTTCAATCCCATTTCAGTCCCAAGAAAAATATAAAAGACCAGGTTTTCTGGAACACTGTAAACATGTAGGTTTTTCTAGATAGGCCTAACTGCTATCCAGTGCCACCCTGAACAGATAATAAGGCAAGCTCAGGGTAAAAATAACTCCAATTTACCAAAAGGAGGCATCCTCTGGAGCCATACCAGAATACCTCAAGCCTCCACATTAGGCTGGACTAACACTAGTGAGCTTCTGCAGAAACAGAACCCACTTTTGAAGTATGCATCAAGCCAACTGACACAAGTCATTATACTTTTATGGCCAATGTGAAAGGGAAACAAAGTGAAACAAAAATAGAAGTTCTAGTACACTGCCAGGGATGAAAAGTCTCTCCTAGAAACAGGCTCTGCTGCTGAAGTGGCACTCATTGTCTACTACGCCATCTACTATTTTCATCTCCTATCTCTCTGGTACTTAAGCATTTGAACACAGCCCTAACTTTCTCTAGACTTTTAGTCTCATACAGTTGATACATCTCAAAGCATATATGAAATAAAAAAATACCACTATGTTCAAGAACTTTACTCCACAAAAATGCAAACCTAATTTTTATCTTATAACTTCACTTTTAAATAACTTCTTTCAATACGAATTTTACTTAAAATAAAAGGTTTAGATATCCACTATTAAAATTAACTCTACCGTAACAGAAGGGATAAAAAAGCAAGACCCATCTATATGCTGCCTACAAGAAACTCACCTCAAATCCAAAGATATACACAGACTAAAAGTGAAGGGATGGAAAAAGATATTTCATGCAAACAACAAAGAGAAAAAAGCAGGTGTTGCAGTACTTGTATCAGACAAAATAGACTTCAAAACGAAGAAAGTAGCAAAAGATAAAGAAGGACATTACATAATGATGAAGGGGTCAGTCCAACAAGAAGATATAACCATTATAAATATATATGCACCCAACACAGGAGCGCCAGCATATGTGAAACAAATACTAACAGAATTAAAGGAGGAAATAGACAGCAATGCATTCATCTTAGGAGACTTCAACACACCACTCACTGAAGAGGACAGATCAACCAGACAGAAAATAAGTAAACACACAAAAGCACTGAACAACACACTAGAACAGATGGACCTAACAGACATCTACAGAACTCTACACCCAAAAGCAACAGGATACACATTCTTCTCAAGTGCACATGGAACATTTTCCAGAATAGACCACATACTAGGCCACAAAAAGAACCTCAGTAATTTCAAAAATATTGAAATCCTACCAACCAACTTCTCAGATCACCAAGGTATAAAACTAGAAATAAATTTTAGAAAGAAATCAAAAGGCTCACAAATACATGGAGACTTAACAACACTCTCCTAATTAATCAATGGGTTAACGACCAAATCAAAACAGAAATCAAAGAATATATGGAGACTAATGACAACAACAACACAAAGCCACAACTTCTGTGGGACGCAGCAAAGGCAGTTCTAAGAGGAAAGTATATTGCAATCCAGGCCTATTTAAAGAAGGAAGAACATTCCCAAATGAATAGTATAAAGACACAATTACTGAAATTGGAAAAAGAAGAACAAATGAGGCCCAAAGTCACCAGAAGGAGGGACATAATAAAGTTTAGAGAAGAAATAAATAAAATTGAGAAGAATAAAACAATAGAAAAAAATCAATGAAACCAAGAGCTGGTTCTTTGAAAAAATAAACAAAATAGATAAACCCCTAGCCAGACTCATTAAGTGAAAAAGAGAATCTACACACATAAACACAATCCGAAATGAGAAAGGAAAAATCACGACGGACCCCACAGAAATACAAAGAATCATAAGAGAATATTATGAGAATCTATATGCTGACAAGCTGGAAAACATAGAAGAAATGGACAACTTCTTAGAAAAATACAACCTTCCAAGACTGACCAAGTAAGAAACAGAAAAACTAAACAGACCAATCACCAGCAACGAAATTGAATCGGTAATCAAAAAACTACCCAAGAACAAAACCCCCGGACCTGATGGATTCACCTCTGAATTCTACCAGACATATAGAGAAGAAATAACACCGATTCTCCTTAAAGTTTTCCAAAAAATAGAAGAGGAGGTAATACTTCCAAACTCATTCTATGAAGCCAGCATCACTCTAATACCAAAACCGGGCAAAGACCTCACCAAAAAAGAAAATTACAGACCAATATCCCTGATGAACGTAGATGCAAAAATACTCAACAAAATATTAGCAAACCGAATTCAAAAATACATCAAGAGGATCATACACCATGATCAAGTGGGATTCATCCCAGGGATGCAAGGATGGTACAACATTCGAAAATCCATCAACATCATCCACCACATCAACAAAAAGAAGAACAAAAACCACATGATCATCTCCATAGATGCTGAAAAAGCATTTGACAAAATTCAGCATCCATTCCTGATTAAAACTCTCAACAAAATGGGTATAGACGGCAAGTACCTCAACATCATAAAGGCTATATATGACAAACCCACAGCTAACATCATACTTAACGGCGAGACGCTGAAAGCTTTTCATCTAAGATCGGGAACAAGACAGGGATGCCCACTCTCTCCACTGTTATTCAACATAGTACTGGAGGTCCTAGCCACAGGCAATCAGACAAAACAAAGACATACAAGGCATCCATATTGGTAAAGAAGAAGTCAAATTGTCACTATTTGCAGATGACATGATACTGTACATAAAAAACCCTAAAGACTCCATTCCAAAACTACTAGAACAAATATATGAATTCAGCAAAGTTCAGGATACAAAATTAACACACAGAAATCTGTTGCTTTCCTATACACTAATGATGAACTAACAGAAAGAGAAATCAGAAAAACAATTCCATTCACAATTGCATCAAAAAGAATAAAATACCTAGGAATAAACCTAACGAAGGAAGTGAAAGACCTGTACTCTGAAAACTACAAGACACTCCTAAGACAAATTAAAGAGGACACTAACAAATGGAAATGCATCCCATGCTCTTGGCTAGGAAGAATAAATATTGTCAAAATGGCTATACTACCTAAAGCAATCAACAGATGCAATGCAATCCCTATCAAACTACCAACAGCTTTCTTCAATGAACTGGAACACATAATTCTAAATTTCATATGGAACCACAAAAGACCCCGAATAGCCAAAGCAATCCTGAGAAGGAGGAATAAAACAGGGGGAATTATGCTCCCTGACTTCAAGCTCTACTACAAAGCCACAGTAATCAAGACAATTTGGTATTGGCACAAAAACAGACCCACAGACCAGTGGAACAGAATAGAAAATCCAAACATTAACCCAAACATATACAGTCAATTAATATTTGATAAAAGTGCCTTGGATATACAATGGGGAGATGACAGCCTCTTCAGCAGCTGGTGTTGGAAAAACTGGACAGCTACATGTAAGAGAATGAAACTGGACTACTCTCTAACCCCATACACAAAAGTCAACTCAAAATGGATCAAAGACCTGAATGTAAGTCATGAAACCATAAAACTCTTAGAAAAAAACATAGGCAAAAATCTCTTGGACATAAACATGAGCAACTTCTTCATGAACATATCTCCCCGGGCAAGGGAAACAAAAGCAAAAATGAACAAGTGGGACTATATCAAGCTGAAAAGCTTCTGTACAGCAAAGGACACCATCAGTAGAACAAAAAGACATCCTACAGTATGGGAGAATATATTCATAAAAAACGTATCTGATAAAGGGTTGACATCCAAAATATATAAAGAACTCATGCACCTTAACAAACAGAAAGCAAATAATCCAATTAAGAAATGGGCAGAGGACATGAATAGACACTTCTCCAAAGAAGAAATTCAGATGGCCAACAGGCACATGAAAAGATGCTCCACATCGCTAATCATCAGAGAAATGCAGATTAAAACCACAATGAGATATCACCTCACACCAGTGAGGATGGCCAACATCCGAAACACAAACAACAACAAATGTTGGCGAGGATGTGGAGAAAAGGGAACCCTCCTAGACTGCTGGTGGGACTGCAAATTAGTTCAACCATTGTGGAAAGCAGTATGGAGGTTCCTCAAAAAACTCAAAATAGAAATACCATTTGACCCAGGAATTCCACTCCTAGGAATTTACCCTAAGAATGCAGCAGCCCAATTTGAAAAAGGACAGATGCACCCCTATGTTTATTGCAGCACTATTTACAATAGCCAAGAAATGGAAGCAACCTAAGTGTCCATCAGTAGATGAATGGATAAAGAAGATGTGGTACATATACACAATGGAATATTATTCAGCCATAAGAAGAAAACAAATCCTACCATTTGCAACAACATGGATGGAGCTAGAGGGTATTATGCTCAGTGAAATAAGCCAAGCCGAAAAAGACAAGTATCAAATGATTTCACTCATATGTGGAGTATAAGAACAAAGAAAAAATACTGAAGGAACAAAACAGCAGCAGACTCACAGAACCCAAGAACGGACTAATAGTTACCAAAGGGAAAGGGACTGGGGAAAATGGGCGGGAAGGGAGGGATAAGAGGGAAAAAGGGGCATTACGATTAGCAGATGTAATGTTGGGGGGGCACGGGAGGGCAGTACAACTCAGAGAAGACAAGTAGTGATTCTATAGCATCTCACTACGCTGATGGACAGTGACTGTAATGGGGTTGGTGGGGGGGACCTGATGAAGGGGTAGTTTAATAACCATAATATTGCACATGTAATTGTAGATTGATACCAAAATAAACTATAAAAAAATAAATTAATAAAATTAAATTAACTCTACCTCAGCAAATTAATTCCTTTAATCTTATATAGGGGAAGAGTAAGAAAATAGAAAGTTTGTACGTTTGAAGAAGTGGATATCTATTCTAAGCAGTCATCTGAGGAAATCCAACAGGGGGATTGTCTCATATCCTCATGTGAAATAGTAAGCAAAAACTCTAATCTCTTTTTAAACTTAACTCTTCTTTTCCATGGGATCTTTAACAAATAAGGTTTTTTTAAAGTTTTTTTTAATGTTTATTTTATTTCGGGTGCCACATGTGTGTGCTCCTAAGAAATAATTTTATTTCTTTTTTTTAATTGGTACAATAGACAGAGTTTATTTAGATTTCATCAGTTTCACATGCACTCGTTCTATGTACTTTTGTAGTATTAAGTCATCACTTGGAGACAGTAGTGGAAAATAGCAATGTCAGAAGACCTGGGTTCCTCCACTAGCTGTGTGACCTTGAGTAAGCCACCTTAACCTAAAAAAGAGGAATAATACCTGGGAATAATAAATAATAGAAAATTATTTCATTTATATAAAAATTGATTGCCTGTTTTGATATATATTAAGAGATATGGGAAAAGATTCTTCTTGACATTCTTTTCACAGGAAGGCTGGCTGGTGGTGGAAAACAGGCTTTACAGTCAGGAGTCCCATGTTGCTTGGAATTCTAGCTCAGTTGCCTATTCGCTCTGTGAGCCTAGGCAAATACTTAGTCTCCATGCTTCATTTTCATTGTATGCAGGAGACAATCCAACCTCAGAGGATTGTTGTAGGGATGAAATGAGGTAATTCAATAAAGATTCTTTATCTAGCAACCAACTAGCTTGGTGCAAAGCTGGTTAAAAATCCTTTTGTTGAATGACTTTATGAGTGAATGCCACACACTGTGCTAAACTCCAGGGATTAAAAAAGAAGATGATACAGTAAAGTAATATTATGGCAAAACAAACAAACAATGTTTTTACCTATGTACCTTCTTGAAACCAATCATAGGAATCCGACAGGTTTTTGTGAGCTGTCAGAAATTTGCAAGACTGAATCCAAGTACAGAATGTCAGGTCTGGACTCAGAAGATAATTCTGAACTAATAGAAAACACATTTAAATTTTAGTTGTTCACCAGTGAAATGTGCCTGATATGATACACACAAGGTCACCAAAGATTAGAAGTGATGGCATATACCATACTACATATAACTAGAAAAAGGCCTGGCACAGGGTAAATTCTCATAAATACTTGTTGTGAATAACTGAATTTGGGTCCCAACTATTGACACTTTCACACCGAGTGTTTCTGGGTAAATTATCAACCTCTCTAGACCTTAGTTTTCTGTAAAATAGAAATGTGTCTGCTTTACCTATCTCACAGGACAGCTGTGATCAAATCAAATCACATGGGAATGTATTATTGCTAATAAAACAGTAATTATGACATACATAATGAGTACTGCTACCAATTATCTTACAAGCCTACTTAGGGGTAAGATGATAGAATGTAAGCACCAGGAAAGTAATAGCACCAAGATCTACTAAGGGAATAAAAAAAAAAAACCACAACATTTTCTAAAAATGTCATCTTCCTTGTGATGAAAGAAGCTAGTCACTGTCAAGCTGGTGCTGTGCCTTTTCTACCCCAATTACAGCAGCAGGCTTTGCTGAGTGGCGTGCAAGGCTGAAGCCCCCAGCCGCGCAGGTGGCGGGGGGGGGGGGCCGCATCTGCGTATCAGCGGGGTCAGAAGGCGCTGGGTCCCATCTTAAGGGTCTCACCATATCCTAATCAGGCACTGATGGTCAAGTGTCTTTCCTGTTAACGGAGCGAGAAAACGACAGCGGCAGCTATCTGCCCCTTCCACGGGGTCAAGGGATGGCCAGCCAGCCCACTCCACCCCCGCCAGCCAGAGAGAGTCCGGGTTCCCGCCCTCGTTTCGCGCTCCCTGCCTCGCCCCTCGACGGGTGCCCCGGACCTCGGCGTCTCTCGCCAAGCCCTGCGCCCCAGTCCCTGCCTTCTGGCACGTACGCAGCTTGCCGAGAAGCTCGTGGAGCGCAGCCTGTACTCACTGGCCGCTCCGCGGGTGCCTGCTGTCAGCTGGCCCAGGCTGCCAGCACCGGCGCTCCGGTGACGCCCGGGATTCGCCTCTGTCCGAGCCCCAACCGCAGCGACTGCAACCTCACCGGGAACTCAGAGACACCGGGCCCCAGACAACGAAGCCACGGCAGACGGACGAGCACGGGCCGCGTAGACGTTTGGACACGCCCCTGAATCCTCCTCGCCTCTCCCCCACGCGGTCTCCGGAGGTGGACAGGCTGCGATTGCAGGAGGAGGACGAGGGCACGGCTCCGCCCCTGACCTCTTCCCGGCCGTGCTCCCGCTTGACCCCGCCTCTGACCTCGGGACCTTCCGCCCACTTCCGGCCGCCGGGTGCGCACGCGCACTTGCTGGCTGGTTTTGACAGCTTTGGTCAACAGAAATGGGAGGGAGCAGGAGGTGTCGCGAGAGTTGGCTTACACCGCCTTCTAGGCGCGGTAACTATGGCGAGCCCGGGGATTGAACCTGAGCAGGAGCCGCTCTTAGGCGACCGCACACCCGGAAGGAGGTGAGCGGATGTTGGGGAAGTCCCGCATCCTCCTGCTCTACTGCGCCAGGCTCCTGTCCTGGCGCTAGCCGCCCGGACCTAAGGAGGGGTGCGGGGCGGCGGGAGCCGGCGGCTGGTCGCGCGAGACCGGGAGGTGCACTTCCATCGCAGGGAAAAGGCGTCTGCCTGCGCGCCGTCGCCAGCCCGAGGGCTGTGGGGAGGGTGTTAGACACTCAGACTGCCTCTTGAACTTTCACTGCAGCAGTTCTGCAGAGCTTCCGCCGTTCTGCATTTGGCCCTTTATAGAGCTGATCACTTCACACATTTCACAAAAATTCCAAAATGATGGTTTTAATCGATACTTAAAGATACCGCTCTTAAGTGTTGATCTAATTACCTGATAACTTTTTTCATATTTTGTTGCAAGTAAACCTAAAATGGGCTCACTTTTGTCCAATGCCAAATATATAAATAAAGTCTAATTTTAGCATGAAGTGTAGTTTGACCCTTATAGTTCTGGTTATTTTGATCTTAGTTTATGGACTATTCAGAATTATTATAGTTCATCTCTTAACACGCAATTAAGTACATATTTTTGCCTTTAGAAAAACGGAGTTAGGTATTTTATTTGAAAAATATGAATAATTATATCAAGTAAATTAAGAAATGCACAGTTAAGCTGTCTGCGACCATGTTAAGGTTTGCTCATTTGCTTAAGAACACCACCAAACCTTTATTTTAACCACTTTGCTTGAAACCCTTTGGAAAATGTATTTCCCTGGTCCCTGATTTACTAAACACAGTATGTGTAATGCAGTCTTATCTTCAGATCTTTACAATTAATATCATTGCTGCAATATGTTGAAAGAGAGAGTAATGTCTTCCGGATCTGTTGAGGAATTTTGGATTATTTGCTTCTACATTTATTCTACACTGCTATACTTTCAAAGTTTTATGTCTACTTTTTTGTTTTCCTGGCTATTCACTTTCTTGCAGACTATCCTCCTCGTGTTTTTATTATCTATTGGCAACCCCTGTTTTTGTTGCTGTCAGCAACCTCTCTTCTCCCAACTTTACTTTGGAACTTCTAGTTTGATGCTGCTTTAAAAATTGTAGCTAATCTTAGAAGAATTGTGTGTGGTTAGGACATGGAAGCTGTGACTGAGGGCTCAAGACCTTTCCTATTACTCAAGTGCTTAAGCTTGAGATTGTGGACGTTGTGACATTTGGAATTCTCAGAGCCCTTTTTGCTTTTTCCTGGTTCCTAACTGTTTTCCAGATAGATTTCAGGATCCTTGAGGTATGCCTAGGTGTGGATTTATGTTATGCTCTGTCACCTTGTTCAAATAAGTTCTTTTCTTACACTTAGCTTCCATTCTTTCTACGTGATTGATTAATGTTCATTAGGTTCCATCTAAATTTAGATGTTCTGTTTATGAGCAATACCTGATTGAGGTTCTAGATTTAGCATTTTAAAAATAAAAAGGGGATTTTATTTTAGAACAATTCAGTAACGTCTTTAAAAAGGTCATTAGATTTCCTAGTAAAGTGAACATATGTGCAACTGATTGGCAAACCCTGTCAGTTTGAGTAAATTGAATAAATTGTAGAAACATAAATCTAATTCACCACTAACCTTGCCTCACTAAGGTTGATTATAATTTACTGGTCTGGTGAGTTCAGAGGTGCCCGCTGACACCATCTCTAGTGTTTAAGAGAACAGGCGTTCACAGGCCATACAGAAACAGGTAATAGACTGGTTTTAACCTGAAGACTGTAGTTTGATCCTAAAAGCTTACAGGGGTTTAAAATTTTTCTTTGCAACTTTAGCCTAGTCTCTGTAAAACAAATATTACTAGGACCTTGGGCCCCACAGAGCATATCCTTGTAGAACAGTCTCAGTTTACTTTTGTCTTCTGATTTCTATTGTGTTACACCATCACACTGTTCTGTCCATGAGCACACACTCCTTTCTCTTATCTTCTTTGAATATGGGTTCTTTTCTGCTCCTCAGTAATTCACAGATGCTCTCTCTGGTCAAAGTGTAATTTAGATTTTCCCTCAGTAAAGCCAGAGTCTCTTTGCATATAAAGTTTTGCTGCTTACGCAGGTCTCAAGTTGGATCTTGATCTGTTGAACTTGAATATGGCATTTTTTACTTATTCCTTTTAAGTTTTATCTAACTTATTTTGGTGATCCATTCGCTCCAGTATATCATGTACTCCTCCTAGTTTTTAAGTCACAAATTTGGTAAGCACACTGTCATTTGAGGTATCATAGTCTGTAATGAAAATGTTGAACAAGACAATATATTAAAAGTTTACTTGAAGGAAAATCTCAAATGGAGAACTAATAGCAGAATAGAGTAATGATAGTAGAAAGGAATCGAAAAGTTAAACAAATCTCCTTGAAAGTGTGCCACTCCTTCTTGTGCCCTTGGTGATACAAGAAGACGACTTTGGAAGCTCAGTCTCTGCTATGTGACATGATTAGTTGAATCATCAAAGTTAAGAAACTATAATAAAAACAGTAACTTGATTGAAGAACAATTATATTCTCCTTTGTTCCTACTCTCTCCAACAATATAGAAAGACATTTCTTCACCAAAGTTATGCTTTTTGAATGAAAAAGAAGGAAAAGGTGAATCTTTTTAGTTTGCAGAAAAGTTGAAAAAGAAAGTGCAATGAACACCTGCATACACACAACTCTGTTTAGCCAAACCACCCAAAAGTAGGTTGCAGACATCATGACACTTAGTCCAAGTATTTTAGTCTGCAGTCTGCATCTTCCAAAAACAAAGACATTCTTTTTCACATCTACATCACTGTTCTCACAGTTAGAAATACAATAGTAATTCAAAATCCATACAATATATAGTCTATACTCAAGGTTTTCCAGTTGTTTCAAAAATGTACTTTTTAGCTATCTTAAAAAAATAGGATCCAATTAATATTCATGCAATGGTTGTTACATCTTTATAGACTCGCCCAACTTAAAGCTGCACCCTGTTCTTAAAGATGTCTCTCTTGTCTTCCCAACACTGAATCCTATGACAGGTCTAGGTTGGTTTTCCAGACAGAACATTCTCACATTCCAGATTTGTAGACTTTCTTTCTGAATAGATCCTGGTCAAACATTTCTAGCAAGAATATCCCATAGGATCTGTTGAAAATATCCAAATATATTTTATCAGGAGCCTTCAAGTGCCAGGCCATCCTACTGTTGGGGATGCTGAGCTTGAACCTCTTGGGTAAAAGGGTGACTGCTCTATGTATAAAGGCTTATTTTCCATTTTGTGATTAGTTAGTAGACAGTGTGATGATACATTGAGGCCCTGTGACTATCCTGTCCTCAGCAACCTTTCAACCAGTTGTTTTAGGATCCATTGATGAACCTTGCTTTCATCCATTATTACTTGGAGGTAGTTCTTAAATGGTGATTTTTAAAAATTCTGTCATCCCTTCATTATTTAATAGCAGTCATTAAAAGAAGAGTTTTAAGCTCCAAATCAAGTTGAAGTCACTCAAACAATCTTACTACATTTTTTTGTAATCGAATTATTTACTTCTCTTGCTTCCCTAACTAAAGAAAGATCTAAGCAAAAGTTACTTGAAAATTTTAAAGCTTATTTTAATGATAGTTCTTATTAGTGATGATCTGTTTAATTTCTGACCTCCAGAAAATAATAATGGGTCCAGTAAAAATATAATACTGACCCAGTGCCTTAAAGTGATACCAGAACTCAGTGCTGTAGGATTCAACAGTGCATACTTTTTGCTGGTATGTATTATCTGCATTATGTATTCTAAAATCCAGTATATTGACCTCCAAATACAGAGAGTCCCGGACTTGATTATTTGACTTTACAATGGTGTGAAAGAAGTATGCACTCAGTAGAAACTGTACTTCAAATTTTGAATTTTAATCTTTTCCAACCTAGCAGTGTGTAACAGGTAACTCTTCTTGTGTTGGTGGGCAGCGGCAGTGAGCCAGAGCTCTCAGTCAGCCAGGTGATCATGAGGGGAAACAAGCAATTTGCGTACTACCATTCTGTACCTATGCAGTCGTTGTTTTTCACTTTTCAATACAGTATTCAATACATTATGTACGGTATTTATTTTATTATAAAATAGGTTTTGTGTTAGATTATTTTACTCAACGGTAAGCTAATGTAAGCTGTCTGAGAACGTTAACGGGGCTAAGCTAAGGTATGGTGTTTGGTCGGTTAGGTGTATTAATTTATTTTTGATGAAGGATGTTTTCAACTTTTAGAGTGGGTTTGTCTGGATGTAACCCCATCGTAAGTCATGGAAGATCTGTATGGGCATCTGGGCTTGTGCTATTTTTCAGGAATGCTACATTATGGTGAAAGGTCTATTTTTATGGAGTGGCATATATAGTATTAAGCACTTCATATATATATTGCATAAGAAACTAATATACTTGGCACATAGTTGATTAAATGTTATCTCTTGTCTTCCTTTTCTATCATTGCTGATTACATCACATTTGAAAAACAGGTTTTTTGGGAATACTAATTGATAGCTCTGAGGTCTATTTTAGAAAATAATCTTGGAATAAGGTATTTTGTCTCTTGTACTCATCTTAATTACTTGAAAACCTAAATGCTCATGTTAAGGTAAATTTGTTAACTCTTTTTGTATGCATGTGTGAAAATGTGATGAGTACTCACGTATCACCTTGAGGTAGAGCAGGAACATGGGACAACCACCATAATTATCTTTTCCTGCCTATGATGAAAAATGCAGATATATAAACAGTATAGTAAGAACAGGCGGGACCCCATCTTAACGCTAAGATTCCCATTTTAAAAACCAGGAGGTTCAGAGGGAAGATTCCCAACATATTCTTTGTTAATCAGCCAACAACCGACTCTATCCTAAGGCCGGGCAAGCAGTCCTAACTGATACGTTCCCGCTGCTTGAGGGTAACCACTATCTTGGAGAGGAACAAGATCAATAAATTCCTTGTGTTAAGTTTATCTTACAGAATTATCTGGGGGACAGACTGGATAGTGACATAATGTCTGTCACTGGAGAGAGACATCATGAGACCACATCTCAGCCTATGCACCACTGCCTGCCCTTTTCCCCATCCTTGAAACCCTTAGGAGACAGAATCCTAAGCCCTTAAACGTTCCTCTTTGAGGTTGCCTTCACTCCCCTTTCTTCAAGTGTGTACTTTGCCTTAAAGACTTCTCACCGCTCAACTTACTGTGTTTTGTTTCTGTGCTCTTCTAGTGGTAAGCGTCTCTGTTACTTTGCTATTTCATTCAATTTTCTATGCTTAAGCACAAGTCTTCACTCTCTCTGTCCTACCTCAGACAAATACAGAAGTGCTGCGGAGATCTCTGATTTGGGCTTGCAAGTTCTCGCTGCCTGGGTGACCCAGACAGGACTGCAGCTGTATGATCATGCTCTTTAGTAGACCACCCCAAAAATCTCCTTTCTTTGCCTTTGGGAAGCTCTCAGAACATAAACTCTCTCCATCCAGTGCTCTGCAGCTCCCCCAAAGCCTGAGGTGGTAGGGGCTTAGTTCCCATGTTGTGCAGATTCAAGAGGACACTGGACTCCAGGTTACCCTGGCTTCAGGTGTTGGCAGGGGATTTGCCCTATGCCCAGCTGTAGTTAAATGAATTTCCCTTTCCTCCCTCTGCTCTTCCTTGCCCTCTGCTGCCTGCACAGCAGCTGCCATTTGCTGCTACTCTTGCTTTGATGAATTCCTTCCTTACCTACACTTGTCTGACCTCTTGAAGAATTCTTTATCAATCAGAGTCAAGAACCCTCCCCTGTCCAGGTTGAGGTTTCACCTAGTGTGCAGGGAGTGACCCCACAATCAGCTGCCTGAGAACAACCTGACAGAGGCAGGGTATTTGGTTAATATTCTTACCCTTTCATATAGGCTCACAGGCCTATATGATCCCAGTCTAGAGGACCTTCATCTCTTTTTGGTCCACTAATAGAACTGGTTTCTCGAAATCCATGTTGGAGCAAAGGCAAGTGTCCCCAGAGGTCCTTGGGCTGGGAATGTCTCAAGTCACTTCAGACTTCCCTGGTATCACTTCTACATTAATTTTCTTGAAAGTACCTAGCCAAAATAGTTTCCTGCAGCAAAGTTAATTTGCTGTTATCAAGAAGAACATGTCATAATGATGACAGTAATTAGCTTTTAATACTTAGTAGTTGTATATCCCACATTGGGAGAGCCAATTATTGAGCTAGTTTACTGGATTTATTTTGATACCCTTTTTGTCAGTTTAACAAATTTCAGCCGTCTTGATCAATACATTTTAAGCATGGCAACAATAGCAAAATAATTCATTTATTGAATGTTTTGCCTTTTTAAGCTACCTCATGTCTCCTGTTTCTATGTGCAATGGTGCATAAATACAGTCCATGGAAATTCAAAGACATAATATTTATTCAGAGATGAATTAGTACAGCAAAAATGAATATTAGTAAATTATACCCCGTCATATTATTTTCATGACTTTAGGAGAGAGAAAATAAAATTGTACCACAGAAAGGTTTCTACATAATGAGATAATTTTATACTACTGTTTTCTTGTTTACATCTAGAGAATGGGATGTTATAGAAACCAAAGAGCATTATAGGAGCCGATGGAGATCTATTAGGATTCTGTATCTTACTATGTTTTTCAGCAGTGTAGGTAAGTATTAGAAATTATACATAATTTAAACAGTTCAGATAAAACATATTTTAATGTTGCTTAATTTTTTAAATTATCTTTTATTGTGTTAAAAATCACATAACATAAAATTTACCATCTTATAACCATTTCTAAGCTCAGAAGTGTTATGTATGTCTGCATGATTGTGTGACCAGTCCCCAGAACTTTTTCATCCTGCGGAACAGAAACTCTATATCCATTAAACAATAGCCCCTTGTTTCCCCTCCTGCCAGCCCTGGTAACCACCTTTCTACTTTCCGTTTCTATGAATTTGGCTCCTCTAGATGCTTCATTTAAATAGATCCATATAGTATTTTTCTTTTTGTGACTAGTTTATTTCATTTAGCATAATGAAATAAATACAAAACCTCAAGGTTCATCTGTTGTAGCATGTGTCAGAATTTCCTTTCTTTTTAAAGCTAAATAATATTTCTTTGTATAAATTGTAGGGAAGGAAAAACTTTTCCTCTGCATTCTTAGGTTCCGTAGCTGGGGCCTGGAAATTAAACTGACGAAAGACAGATCAACAGGAGAAAACCACACAAATTTATTCGATGTTAATATGTTGATATGACACAGGAGGCTTCATAGAAAAGAAGGGAAAACCCCAAAGAAATGGTTAGACCACAGAAAGGTTTCCTCATAATGAGATAATTTTATGCTACTTTTTTACTATTTAGTAAGGGATAATACTTCTGGAGAGATTACTAGGCAGAGTAAAAGGGATTTGGGCTTCTAGGAATGATAAATTGTGAAAAGTGGGAAATATATAAGGAAAACTAACGGAAGGTAAATGTTGCTTTAATAAGATTTATTGGTGTAGACTCATCTCAGTGTTGACTCTCCATCTTCAGTGATAAGAACGTTGTCTTCTTCCTGATACTGGGAGATTACCTTCCTCAGTGGAAATTTATGCTTTGTTTTTAGGCAGAGAGGGGGAGAGCAGAGAGCCCTTGCTGCGTCTGCTGTTTGTTACTTGCCTTCAGTTCAAAATAATCAATATGCCAAAGTGACATATTGTGGAGTGGCATGTTCTGATCCCCTTCAGTGTACACCACATTTTATCCGTTCATCTGTTGATGGGCACTTGAGTTGCTTCCACTTGTCTCATGAATAGCTACTGTGACATGAGTGTGCAGCTATCTCTGCGACATCCTGCTTTCAGTTTGCTTGGGTACACACCCAGAAGTGGAGTTGCTGGATATATGATAATTCTATTTTTAACTTTTTGAGGAATTGTTACACTGTTTTCCATTGCTGCTGCACTATTTGTACATTCCTACAACAGGCAAGGTTCAAATTTTTCCACATCCTCACCAACTCTTATTTTATGTTTATCTAATAGCAGTCATTCTAATGAGTATGAGGTAGTGTCGCATTGTGGTTTTAATTTACATTTACCTGATGATTAGTGACGCTATGCATCTTTTCATGTGCATATTGGCTATTTGTATATCTCCTCTGGAGAAATGTCTATTCAAGTCCTTTGCCCACTTTTAATCAGGTTATTTTATTCTTTTGTTGAGTTTAGGAGTTCTTTATATATTCTGAATATTAACCCCTTGTCAGATACATGATTTGTAAAGTACTGGGTCTTTGCTTCCCAGTAACTTTTTTTTTGGCTTTGCCCTCTCATACACATTCTTAGCTTCATTCTTAGCTATCATGAGGTTGCAACAGGAGTTCCAGGTGTCACATCCGTTCATGATCATTTTTATTGACTGAAAGGAACTTTTTTTTTAAACCTCCACAGAAATGAGGACTCCTTTCCGAGGGGTCCCCAAGGAGACCTCCCCTCACTTGTCAAAGCATGGCTACCTGTCAATTTTTAAGACTGTCTTCAGCTAGGACAGTAAGATTACCCTAATTTAATTCCTTTGATTAATTAGGAGTTACTGTCTGGAATTTGGGGTGAAGACAGTTTTCCCTAAGCCTGTGGTTTTGTAGAGAAGTGATGGATACCAGAATAAAATTGGTATTCTATCAGGAAGGCGAACAGGGACAAATGAAAGTTGTTTAGGTAGCAATCTCTGCAGTAGATTGGTTTTTCACTTAAAATACTTCTAATTTTTGGTACTCAATTATCTAAAATTACAAGTAATAATTTCAAATTTAACAGCAAAGAAAAAAATTATCTTAACTTTAGACTTAATTGGCTTAGTAAACATTTCACTTGTTTACAAGTTTCTTGATTGTCAAATTATAGCCTTGGGTAAAGTAGTAGTTTACTCTTTCAATCCTCTTTTCATCAAAGTTAATGTGTCAATGCAAAATACACTACTATGATACTGAGAATTAAATTCTTTCTAAAAATAGGCCTTATAAAAGGAATGAAGTACAGATATTGCTATAACATGGATGAACCTTGAAAACATTATGCTAAGAAAGAAGCCAGACACAAAAAACACATATTGGTATGATTCTATTCATATGAAAATCCAAAATAGGAAAACTCATAAAGATTAGTGATTGCTTAGGGCTACTGGAGGATGTAGGGTAGCAGAATAATAGCTAAAGAGTTCAGGTTTGCTTTGGAGGTCACTAAAATGTTCTAAAACTGATTGTAGTGATGACTGCATGTATCTGTGATTTTACTGAAAACCATTGAACTGTATACTTTAAATGGGTAAATTTTATGGTATGTGACTTATATCTTAATAAAGCTGTTTTTAAAAAAACAGCCTTTATAGAATTTTGATTGGATGTGCCCAACATTTAAAAGTGACAGATAGCACTGTAGTTTATCATTACAGTTCTCAAGCAATAAAGGATTGCAGAGATAATGAATTTTCTTTTAAGGTATGGCCATCTTGGAATATCCTGGATTCTTTATAGCCGCTACCCCCTGTGGATGATCATTTCCTTTCTTCCTAGTCTTCCCTATAGGCAGTTATCTCTCCCAAACAACACAGGTTAAAAATCTAGCACTTCCATTACAAAGTGGCCTTTCCTCCATTCATTTCTGCTATAAAAACGTAACAAGGCTTTCAGTAATTTCCATTTACAATAAAGACATGTGAATAAAGAGAAATAGGTTCTCTTTTATTATATTAATTATCTCCAGGGGTTATAAATATTTTTTTTTCTCAAGTCTTTAATATTTTTATTTTCCTTTTGATAAGTAAAACCCCATTACTTGATAAATTAGACATTTGTGGGCATAAATTTGTAAATTCAGAATAGTATTTTAAAATCCATGCTGTAGTTTAAAAAATTCTATCTATAAATAGTGATGAGATTATTATAACTAACAGAATTTGCTTCTTTACAGGATTTTCTATTGTGATAATGTCAATATGGCCATATCTCCAAAAGGTTTGTTCACTTCAATCTGTTCTTCTCTAAAGAAGCTGTAGTACTAATAACTCTTACGTAGTTAAGAGTTTTCTAGGGAGTCTCTTTGGTATTCTATGACTTAATCTTTACTAGAAATAACTTGAGATAATAGTTCTTCAAAAGAGGCTTATGCGTAAGGTGATCATATGCTTTATTTGAAGTGAAGGGAGTGCTGTGCCAGGAGAGCAGGGTCACAGCTGGGATGGTCCGGGCAGATGTAGCTGTATGCTCACCTACTCATTAGCTGCTTTAGCATCCCATCAGTACTCCCTGCCTAATAAACAGGAAACTAAACCAGGCATAGTCTGAATTCCCAAAATGTGTAAATGATATTTCTGTGGTATGATTTCATGCTTTCCCATGGAGTTCATTTGGGTTGTCAGGTGACATTGTAAAAACAGTAGATAATATATGTATTTTAATGCTGTGGTTACTAGATGGAGAGAAGGGGCAACAAGAAGCAAGTTTGATGGGCACCCTGACATCAGTTATCATCAAGTTCTGTCATTTCTTTAAAAAAAATTTTTTTTAAATAAATTATGTATATACATATTTGACATGTAACATAGTGTGTATATCTGTCAGTTCTGTCTTAAATCTTCAGGGATGAACTTGCTAAAAATCAGTATTCAGGCTAAAGACATAATTCATCTATATCAATGTTTTACTTAAAGTTCTTGAAGAAGTTCCTCTGTACTTCCTAACTTCCTATTTATTCTTTAACCTGCTACAATCTGATTAACTCCTCTGCTACCCTGAAATCAGTCTTCTTAAGGTCGCCAATGACTTAATTGCTAATAAGTTAGACACTTATCAGTCTTTATTTTAGGTGACATTTGGGTAGCATTTGACATTGTTTTTCTCTCCCTGCTTCTTAAAACCCTCTCTTAGGTTTATTATATTTCTCTGTCCTAGCTTTGCTCTTTGTTCTTAAATTCTTCTGTGTGTTTTTTTTTTATCAACTTGCTACTTACGTGTTAGTTTTCCCCCAGAAGTTGTGTGTGTGTGTGCGTGTGTGTGTGTTTATGTATTTTAGTCTAGATCCTAAGCCTTGGCTTGTATTAGATCTATAACCAACAATTTATTAGATATACCTAGTTGGATAAAACTAGTCTCCTCAGATCTTTATACATTTTTCTCTGTTTTTTCTGGAATACTTCCCCTCCCTCCATCTCTCCTTCCCTCTGCTTTTCCATTCCACCCTCCTTCCCCACTGTCTTTAATTCATTCTTAAAGGCTTTGCTCCAGTGTTACCTCCTCTGAAAAGCCTTCTTGGACTGTCCCTCACTTCAGTTTGGATTAGAAAGTTTTCCTATGTGCTTCCATGTCCCTTTCTCATTAACACTTATCCCTGAGAGTGTAACTGTATTTACAGAGAGTATACTTAATTTCCCTACTAGATTGTTAGGATAGTCAGATGGCTTCAACAAAAAATACTAGATGTAATTTGATGATATATTTAGGGATTAGACATAATGCCTATGATATAAGAAGTTCATTGACAGTTTATATTTCATTTTAGATTTTTAAAAAACTTTGAAAATGCTGTCTTTTAAAAGTCCAAAAGATATTTTAGACTAGAAGAAGAAAAAGGAATATAAAAAGAAAAATATAAATTTTTTTTAATTTAGTGCACATCTTCATTGCTTTTTTGAAAATTAATTTAAAAACTATATTATATGAAGTTATTACATAGGACAGTAAAAAGTCTTCCAATACTGGCAGAATTATTGGAATTGGAACAGAATATTTAACAGGTCTGGAGCAACATCTTTTCTGCCAAAAATTTATTTCCATGTATCAAAACTCTTTTGATTTCTGTGGTCCCTATATCTAGTCTATTTAACCTTAAAATTCTCAAAAGGAAGAATAATTAAGTCTACTCAGCACAGTAAGTTGAATTTTGAAAAGACACATCTATATGTTTGAAAGCTCTTCAAAGATGAATTTACTGAGTACATGAACTTATAACTAGTTCTTTGGCATTACAAAAACAACATTCTCACCAAAAACCTTATCAAGTAATTTTCTTAATTTATTTCATCATAATGTTGAGTTTACTTTGTGCCAGGCACAGAGTAACCTTTCACCTAAATTATCTTTTTTTTTAATTGAAGTATCATTGATATACAATCTTACATTGGTTTCAAATGTACAGTGGTTCAACAGTTACCTATATTATTAAATCCTCACCCCCTCTAGAGTGATTATCTGTGAACATAGGAAGATGTTACAGAGTCATTGGCTATTTTATCCATGCTGTACTGCTATCCCCATGGCCAACTTATATCATGATAGAGAATTTTTGTGCCTCTTTATCCCCCTCCCCCTCGCCCACCCACTCGAACCCCTCCCCCATGGTAACCACTAGTCACTTCTCAGTACCTATATAGAGTCTGTGCTGTTTTGTTCATTCTATTTTACTTTGTGTTTATATTCCACAAGTAAGTGAAATATTATATTTGTCTTTCTCCACCTGGCTTATTTCACTGAGCATAATGCCCTCTAGATCTATCCATTATTGCAAATGGCAGGATTTTTTTTTATGGCTGAATAATATCACTTAAATTATCTTTTGATCTTTATAATTCTGTGAGGTGATTATTAACACTTTTGTTTGACAGATGAAGACACTCAGACTCTTAGAAGTTAGGTAGCCCAAGGTCACATAGCTCGAAAACGGCAGAGTCAAGCCTATAAACCAAATTCTGACTCAACTGTAGTACTATGTTACCCACTACCTTAAAATTGTTAATTCTTAATTAAGGCTACTATCTCTTTTGTTAGGTTTGCCAAATATTACTTACCGTAAAAGCCATCTGTGAGAGTGGTAAAAACCTAGGCCAAAAAAAACCAAAAAACAGAAAACAAAACAAAGCAGTAAATTGTCTGAAAGGAATTTGGTACTACTTTCAATGTCTGAATTGTACTTCTTGCCCAGACAGCCATCAGCTGTGTTGCCCAGAGGTGGAGTTGGTTTCCAGGAAGATTCATATTCTCAAACCCAGATTTTGAATTGGCATGATAAGTTTTTCTGTAAGCTCAGGGATAGTGGAAATACTCATGCATGAGTTAAAGTAAACATAATAATAAAACTGACATATTAGTAAAAAAATACTTAAAGATATTAGTTTTTATAATGTTTAGGTACATTAATTGAGTGCATACTTATGCTGACATACTGTAAGGACTACACTATATATTGGCTCAAATAATTCTCCTAGTAGCTGTGTGAAGGTATCCTCATTTGACAGGTAAAGAATTAAAGCATGCTATTTTTAATTATTTTTTTAAATTAATTATTCCTTGATCACAGGAACTGTGTCTGTTTATCTTTGTATCCCTATTGCCTAGCACAGTTTTTGTTACAGAGAAGGCCTCAGTGACTGTTAATTGATGATCTATAAGTGAATATTTGGGAGGCTTGGAACACCCATATTAGTATCTTAACTCCTATAGGAAAGCATTAAGATTTCTAGAATTTTGACTTTGTCAACATTATCAACATATTTAGAGAATGTTTTGAAATTCAGTATTATACACTTTGGGGTTGTTTTTCTTAGAGAAGATATGGATTCAGCTTTACCTGACATGTACAAAACCAAACAAGTTTACAGATAATTACCATATACGTAGATAAAGGTGGTAAAGGTCTAAGAGTATGGTGTTTGTGTGTATGTGAGAGACAGAGAGACAGGTTGCTAATCCAGACTAAAGCAATCCTGGAAGACTACCAAATCAGTTCCCCGTGAGCTGAACTCTGATGGCCTGCAAAAGTTGGCCACCTGAAGGAACAGTGGCTGCCAGGGAGCAGGAGGTTAGGAAGGCATTGCCTGTGGGAGGGGCAGTAAACCTGTGCAAAGACCTGCAGGCAAGGAGCTTGGCGCATTTTGGAAACTTCAGATAGTTTTACCTGGTTGCAAGTTAGAATTGGAGGGAGGGAGAGTGCAGAGAGATGAGGTTAGATGAGGCTATAGAGGAGAGTCAGTGTTCACCTAGTGAGCTAGTTTTTCCTAAAGGTAGTTTAGATTGCATCCTGCAAACAGTATGATAGAGATCCTCAGAGTTGGCCAGAGGACCAGAAATGAGACACCCACCAGCACAGTGCAGTGACTGAAGTGACACTTTCTGTTGTCGTGGAGGACATACATATCCCAAATCATTTTACTTTCCTGTTACAATTCTAGAGGAATTCCAGCAGATTTTGGTTTTCTGGTCACTGTAAAGAATAATACGCAGTTAAAATAAAAGTTTCCTTTGGTCTGTACCAAATATTGTTAATGTTGTTGGAGCCATCCCTGAGAGTCAGCTTACTTCTGTCCATGAAACAGACACGTGACTCTGATCAATTGATATCCTGAGAAGGCACTTTAATTCTTTCATTTTCAAACCATTATATGTTTAAAATAAAATTGAGTTTTCATTGCTCCTTGAAAATTAATTTTAAAATTCATATCCCATGAAATTATTTTATATTTTAATAGAGAGAACAAAAGGAGCCAGACGTAATAATGGTAGAGAATAAAACCAGAGTGCCTAAAATAAGAGATATATTTAAGGCTATAACTTTAAGTATTATGTATCATTATACCTTTTCACTCTTATTTCTCATCCCCCACAAACAAAAATGAACCTAAATATTCCCATTTTAAGCTATTTAAAAATATCTTTAGGAGAGAAAGAGCCATGGTGTTGCTTAAGATGTTCTACCACTTAATCTGTGTGTTTAAACTTACTTCCTAGAATTTAATGTCCTTATTTTTCCAAATAATTATATAACCTGCCATATATTAAAAGAAAATCTGTGGTTCATTCCATATTCCCTTTTGCAAGCTAACCTTCTATTTTCTGGATTTTAATCATTTGATTTTCCCCTCAGCATTCACCATGATATATAAACCCTCTGCAAGCAGTAGAAACCTGAGTTATGTATGTTGAAAAGAAGAATTAGTAATAGATTTAAGACGAGAATTGTCTTTCAGCTTTGTGTTTTTATTGTCTTTTTAGGAATTTGACTCTTGTGCCTAGTCAAAAAGAACATTTACAATGGTAATAGCAGTTTAGCTTATGGAGTAGTATAGTCTAAATAATTGTATTTGCTTTATAAGAATGGCGTATTATTTCTCATGATGTTATTGTTATATACATAATGTGATTATCTTTTAAACAAGATTTTTATGAATCTGAATTTTCCATAATAATTCTAAAAGATGAAGCTTCTCAAGCATTTTTTCTTGTGTACAGTGAATTATTAGCACATTTACCTGTAATGTCAAAAGTTTGAATCCCTTACTATATAAGAAATAGTGTTACAAAACTTACATGTTATAATTGTTATTTTAATATTTTTAATAGAAAATGTTCCATGATCAGAAAAATGTCTTTAGGTTTTTAAACTTTTATTTTCTTCAATAACAATTCTTAAAGCATTGTACTTTTTTCTGCAGATTGATCAGACAGCTGATGCAAGTTTTTTGGGCTGGGTTATTGCTTCATTTAGTCTTGGCCAAATGGTAGCTTCACCTGTATTTGGTTTGTGGTCTAACTATAGACCAAGAAAAGAACCTCTTGTTGTCTCCATCTTCATTTCGGTGGCAGCCAACTGCCTATATACGTATGTCCACGTCCCAGCTTCTCATAATAAATACTACATGTTGGTTGCTCGTGGATTGGTGGGATTTGGAGCAGGTAATATGTATGTATGTTTATGTTTGCTGTGTCAGACTCGCATTTATGGCCCTTTGTCACCTGGTGTCACCACTTCTGTCTCAGATCCCACAGTTCAACATACAGGTCTCTCATTGCAAGCAGACGAATCTTTCCTGTCACTTTGCCTTTGCTAGTGATATTCCCATTACCTATGGTTTCTCTCTTCTGTTCCCATCATTTTTCATCCTTCAAGATTCAGTTCAAATTCTGCATCTTCTTAAGCTACCCTACCCTTAACGCATCTTTCCGTTCTCCCGCATGTCTCTGGCACTTGCTTATATATTCCTTTACATTGTTTTCATTCTATATCACCATCCAGATAGTAAACATTTGTAAGTAGACACAGTTTATGACTTTTAAAAATATTCTGTGGCTCTTAGCAGAGTCTCTTAAACATAAATAGTGCTCAATAAATTGTTTAAAATTTGTTGGTGGATTTCTTTTTCTGTTTCTTATAATAATACAGCTCTTAAGCATGCAGTTTGTGGTATCTTTTTTTTACAAATAGTTGTGGCAATCAGTATTATGACAGTCACTTAGCCATTTCTCAGTATTTAATGATGAAAAAAAGTTTAACAATTCCTGTAGTGCCACTTCTTTATTTATTCAAATCTTTAACTGTGTTTTCATATTACTGAAAGTAATATTTTCCATTAATTCATTTGCATCATATATATGATCACAAAGAAGAAGCAGTGACTGTGTTATAGATTAACATTTCTTCTGTATAAAGCCAAATTAAGTTGAATTTTATAAACTGAAAGGTATTTTCTCTTACTTTGTTTCTTAGGAAACGTAGCAGTTATTAGATCATATATTGCTGGTGCCACTTCCCTTCAGGAAAGAACTGGTGCCATGGCAAACACAAGTGCATGTCAAGCATTAGGTTTTATTTTAGGTCCAGGTAGGTATTTTTTCATTTGCTACTACTTGAATTTGAATTGAGAAAACTTTTAAGGTTCAAATATTAAATGAAATCCACATGTAAACCCACCTAACTGCAGGAGAAGGAAGGGAAACTAATATTTTTTTGATCTGGTTCTGTGGCTGGGCTCTTTTATGTCTTAACTCAAGTCCTCAAAAGTAAGTGCTATTAGTCCCATTCTACAGAGTAGGACACCAAGGCATGGAGAACCTGAGGAAATTAAATTATCCAGGGTCAGTCAGATAGGATGGTAAGTGGGAAATCTGAGGTTCAAACCTAACTGATTCCAAACTATATGTGCTGTGAAATAATCACTTAGCTTGACATCTCTGCTGGAGTTTACTTTCTTTTTCTGTTGGTTAGAAACAATCCTTTTGACTAAAGGATTTGAGAAAAGTTATTGGAGATTCTTTACCCTTTTGCCCTTTGCCCTACCTTTATGACTTTTCTAAGGTTGAAGAAAACGAGTTTTAAAAAGACTTACTATTTTCTTCCTCTCCAAAGTCCATCCATTAGCTGAGTATATTCAAATAGTAGTGAGATTTAATACTTCCCTAAGGCCAAATAATTTTTTGCTGAGTAGAGAAATTAGTAATCTTTGTGCCTAGAATGACATTGAAAAGACATATAGTTGGTCATGCTTTGAATATTGCAGTTATGATATCATCAGTTGGAATTCAACTCAGTTTACTTCATCACTGACACCCGACCCTCACCACAGTTACCATTACTGCCTCCTAGTTAGCCAAGAAAAAGCTCAACTGAAGAGAATCTACATAAACCAAAATCTAATATTTCCATTTAGTATTTCAGATTAATATGTAAGCACAAGGTAGAATACTTGGAGCTACTGACATATTATAAAGTACGTGAGGACCGTCTGGGTCTTTTTTATTTACCACTCTTCCCTATATATTTATCACTGTGCCATATACAGTGCAGTACCTGGTATAGACTTAGGTTCTCAGTAAGTACCTTGACCCCCTAAAGTGTATTTTAAAGATTATCTCATTTAAACATTTTGTATTATAATTGAATTACATAAATGTAGGCCTGAAAAGATTAGATGACTTTTCTAGTAATAAACAATTTCCATAAACAGCATCACTAAGCACTAACACGTACTGAGTGTCTCCTACACTAGATGTTCTCCTAAGTGCCCTAGGGGGCATGTCTAGCTTCATCCTCACCCTAGGCTTATGGGTCAGTTATTGGGAGAGCCAGGATCAGAGTCTAAATCAGCGGAGCAAGCCAGTACTCTTCCAGTCTGATTTTGCCACAAATCCAAATTTAAAACATTAAATGTGTATAATTTAAATACCATATACACAGTAATATTTTAAAATACAGGCTTAAACTGTGACATTTTCTTTCTTATAATGAGATGGGTTACTTTTATAATTGATTTATGAAAGAAATTGTACAATTTAAATTTCTTAGGATTTTTTTTTTTAAAAGAAGATACTAACAAGTTAGGATATAATCCTTGTGAATGCATGTACATCAGTGTTTCTCAGCCTTTTTTTCAGTATTGTCCCCTAAGGATCCTTTTTAGACATATTTTTCCTAATCAACTCCATCCCACAAAATTTTAAAACCATAGATCAATTACATATCTTTTATGTACTATACAACTATTATTCTTTATATAGAAGAGTAAATTCCCTCCCCCCAACAAATTTTCTTGCTTCTGTTGAGATGCATGATGTCGATGGATGATTCCATAATGTTGCTTAGTTTTATGACAAATGTTTTTCACATTTTGGTAAGCCTGTTCCTCCTGTGTAATATAATTCATCTGCTTATACTTATTAAGTTTTTCAGACTTGTTTTGCACTCATTGGAGAAAAGGGCGCGACATGGGATACTATTAAGCTGCAGATAAACATGTACACAGCACCAGTTTTACTTGGCGCCTTCCTGGGAGTTTTAAATATCATTCTGATCCTTACTATATTAAGGTAATTAGATACAAATGATGAAACTCCTTTTATAGACTGTGAAATAAATAAACATTATCATCATTGGAGGATAATTATTCCTGTGAAGTCTCTTTTGGTTTTTGATGTCTATAGTTGTATTCATATCTGTTGGCCAGCTAACATATGTAGTACATATAACTGAAATAATAGACATTCTGATAAATGAGAACGGATTATAAAGTCTTTGAAGATTCATACTTGGTCTTGATTTATTACCTATAGGTTTTTTTTGTTTTGTTTTGTTATTTATTTTGGTATCGTTGATGTACAATCACTTGAATAACATTATGGTTACTAGACCTCCTATTCTCAAGTAACCCCCTGCATTATTGTCACCGACCATCAGCATAATAAGATGCTATAGAATCATTACTTGTCTTCTCTGTAAATACTGCCCTTCCCGTATCCCACCCCCACTACGTTATGTGTGCTAATCGTAATGCCCCTTTTCCCCCCTTATCTCTCCTTTCTACCCATCCACCCCAGTCCCTTTCCCTTTGGTAACTGATAGTCCGTTCTTGGGTTCTGTGAGTCTGCTGCTGTTTTGTTCCTTCAGTTTTTCTTTGTTCTTATACTCCACAGATGAATGAAATCATTTGGTACTTGTCTTTCTCCGCCTGGCTTATTTCACTGAGCATAATACCCTCTAGCTCCATCCATGTTGTTGGAAATGGTAGGATTTGTTTTCTTCTTATGGCTGAATAATATTCCATTGTGTATATACACCACATCTTTATCCATTCATGTACTGATGGACACTTAGGTTGCTTCCATTTCTTGGCTATTGTAAATAGTGCTGTGATAAACATAGGGGTGCATATGTCTTTTTCAAACTGGGCTGCTGCATTCTTAGGGTAAATTCCTAGGAGTGGGATTCCTGGGTCAAATGGTATCTCTATTTTGAGTTTTTTGAGGAACCTCCATACTGCTTTCCACAGTGGTTGTACTAATTTACATTCCCACCAGCAGTGTAGGAGGGTTCCTTTTTCTCCACATCCTCGCCAACATTTGTTGTTGTTTGTGTTTTGGATGTTGGCCATCCTCCCTGGTGTGAGGTGATATCTCATTGTGGTTTTAATTTGCATTTCTCTGATGATTAGCGATGTGGAGCATCTTTACATGTGCCTGTTGGCCACCTGAATTTCTTCTTTGGAGAAGTGTCTGTTCAGCTCCTCTGCCCATTTTTTAATTGGCTTATTTGCTTTTTGTTGGTTGAGGTGCATGAGCTTTTTATATAATAATTTTGGATGTCAACCCCTTATCAGATATGTCATTTATGAGTATATTCTCCCATACTTTAGGATGTCTTTTTGTTCTACTGATGGTGTCCTTTGCTGTACAGAAGCTTTTTAGTGTTATATAGTCCCACTTGTTCATTTTTGCTTTTGTTTACCTTGCCTGGGGAGATATGTTCATGAAGAAGTTGCTAATGTTTATGTCCAAGAGATTTTTGCCTATGTTTTTTTCTAAGATTTTTATGGTTTCATGACTTACATTCAGGTCTTTGATCCATTTTGAGTTTACATTTGTCTATGGGGTTAGACAGTAGTCCAGTTTCATTCTTTTACATGTAGCTGTCCAGTTTTGCCAACACCAGCTGTTGAAGAGGCTGTCATTTCCCCATTGGATATCCATGGCTCCTTTATCGTATGTTAATTGACTATATATGCTTGGGTTTATATCTGGAATCTCTATTCTGTTCCACTGGGCTATGGGTCTGGTCTTGTGTCAGTACCAAATTGTCTTGATTACTGTGGTTTTGCAGTAGACCTTCAAGTCAGGGAGCATAATTTCCCCTGCTTTATGCTTCCTCCTCAGGATAGCTTTGGCTATTCGGGGTCTTTTTTCGTTCCATATGAATTTTAGAACAATTTGCTCTAGTTCATTGAAAAATGCTGTTGGTATTTTGATAGGGATTGCATTGAATCTGTAGATTGCTTTAGGCAGGTGGCCATTTTGAAAATATAAATTCTTCCTAGTCAAGAGCATGGTATGAATTTCCACTTTTTAGTGTACTCTTTAATTTCTCTTAGGAGTGTCTTGTAGTTTTCAGGGTATAGGTCTTTCACTTCCTTCATTAGGTTTATTCCTAGCTATTATATTCTTTTTGAAGCGATTGTGAGTAGAATTGTTTTCCTGATTTCTCTTTCTGCTAGTTCATTGTTAGTGTATAGGAATGCAACAGATTTCTGTGTATTAATTTTGTATCCAGAAACTTTGCTGAATTCAGATATTAGATCTAGTTTTGGAGTGGATTCTTTAGGGTTTTTTATGTACAATATCATGTCATCTGCAAACAGGGACAGTTTGAGTTCTTCCTTGCCAATCTGGATGCCTTTTATTTCTTTGTGTTGTCTGATTGCCATGGCTAGGACATCCAGAACTATGTTGTATAAAAGAGGGGAGAGTGAGCATCCTTGTCTTATTCCTGATCTTAAAGGAAAAGCTTTCAGCTTCTCACTGTTAGGTATAATGTTGGCTGTGGGTTTGTCATATATGGCCTTTATGATGTTGAGGCACTTGCCGTCTATACCCATTTTGTTGAGAGTTTTTATCTGAATGGATGTTGAATTTTGTCAAATGCTTTTTCAGCATCTATGGAGATGATCATGTGGTTTTGTCTTTCTTTCTGTTGATGTAGTGGATGATATTGATGGATTTTCGAATGTTGTACCATCCTTGCATCCCTGGGATGAATCCCACTTGATCATGATGGATGATCTTTTTGATTTATTTATTTTTTTGGTTTGCTAATATTTTGTTGAGTATTTTTGCATCTATGTTCATCAGGGATATTGGTCTGTAATTTTGTTTTTTTTGTGTGTGGTGTCCTTGCCTAGTTTTGGTGTTAGAGTTATGTTGGTCTCGTAGAATGAGTTTGGGAGTATTCCCTCCTCTTTTACTTTTTGGAAAACTTTAATGAGGATGGATATTAGGTCTTCACTAAATGTTTGATAAAATTCAGCAGTGAAACTATCTGGTTCAGGTGTTTTGTTCTTAGGTAGTTTTTTGATTCCCAATTCCATTTCTTTGCTGATATTTGTTCTATTCAGATTTTCTGTTCCTTCCTGGGTCAGCCTTGGAAGGTTGTATTTTTCTAGAAAGTTGTCCATTTCTTCTAGATTATCCAGTTTCTAAGCATACAATTTTTCATAATAGTCTCTGGTAAGTCTTTGTATTTCTGTGGTGTCCATAGTGACTTTTACTTTCTTATTTCTGATTCTTTTTATGTGTGTAGATTCTCTTTTTTTTCTTGATAACTCTGGCTAAGGGTTTATCTATTTTGTTTATTTTCTCAGAGAACCAGCTCCTGCTTTCATTGATTCTATTGTTTTATTCTTCTCGATTTTATTTATTTATGCTTTAATCTTTATTATGTCCCTCCTTCTACTGACTTTGGGCCTCATTTGTTCTTCCTTTTCTAGTTTCATTAATTGTGAGTTTAGATTGTTCATTTGGGATTGTTCTTTCCTGAGGTAGGCCTGTATTGCAATGTATTTCCCTCTTAGCACAGCCTTCGCTGCATTTTGTGGTGTTGAATTATTGTTGTCATTTGTCTCCATATATTGCTTGATCTCTGTTTTTATTTGTTCATTGATCCATTGATTATTTAGGAGCATGTTATTAAGCCTCCATATGTTTGTAGGCTTTTTGTTTTCTTTGTGTAATTTATTTCTAGGTTCATACCTTTGTTATATGAGAAGCTGGTTGGTACAATTTCAATCTTTTTGAATTTATTGAGGTTCTTTTTGTAGTCTAGTATATGATCTATTCTTGAAAATGTTCCATGTGCACTTGAGAAGAATGTGTATCCTGTTGCTTTTGGATGGAGTGTTCTGTAGATGTCCATTAGGTCCATCTGTTCTAATATGTTGTTCAGTGCTTCTGTCTCTTTACTTATTTTCTGTCTGGTTGATCTGTCCTTGGGAGTGTGTGGTGTGTAGAAGTCTCCTAAAATGAATGCATTGCATTCTATTTTCCCCTTTAATTCTGTTAGTATTTGTTTCACATATGTAGGTGATCCTGTGTTGAGTGCATAGATATTTATAATAGTTATATCCTCTTGTTGGAGTAACCCTTTTATCATTATGTATTGTCCTTGTTTGTCTCTTGTGACTTTCTTTGTTTTGAAGTCTATTTTGTCTGATACAAGTACTGCAGCTCCTGCCTTTTTGTTACTATTAGTTGCATGAAATATCTTTTTTCCATCCCTTTACTTTCAGTCTGTGTATGTCTTTGGGTTTGAAGTGAGTCTCTTGTAGGCAGCATATAGATGGGTCTTGTGTTTTCATCCATTCAGTAACTCTATGTCTTTTGATTGGTGCATTCAGACCATTTCCATTTAGGGTGATTATCGATAGGTATGTACTTATTGCTACTGCCGGCTTTAGATTTGTGGTTACCAAAGGTTCAAGGGTAATTCCTTTACTATCTAACAGTCTAATTTAATTCAATTCGTATGCTATTACTATTACAAACACAACTTAAAGGTTCTTTTTTTTTTTCCTCCTTTTTCTTTGTCCTCGATTCTTTGTATGCTATGAATCATATTCTGCACTCTTTGTCTATCCCTTGGGTGACATCTATTTAGCCTTAGGGACACTTCCATCTATAGGAGTCCCTCCAAAATGCACTGTAGAGGTTGTTTGTGGGAGGTAAATTCTCTCAGCTTTTGCTTATCTGAATATTGTTTAATCCCTCCTTCAAATATAAATGATAACCTTGCCAGGTAGAGTATTCTTAGTTCGAGGCCCTTCTGCTTCATTTCATTAAATATATCCTGCCACTCCCTTCTGGCCTGTAAGGTTTCTGATGAGAAGTCTGATGATAGCCTGATGGGCTTTCCTTTGTATGTGATCTTTTTTCTCTCTCTATCTTCTGTTAAAAGTCTGTGTTTATCCTTGATCTTTGCCATTTTAATTATTATATGTCTTGAAGTTGTCTTCCTTGGGTCCCTTGTTTTGGAAGATCTGTGCATCTCCATGGCTTGAGAGCCTATCTCCTTCCCCAGATTGGAGAATTTTTCAGCAATTACCTCCTCCTTGACACTTTCTATCCCTTTTTCTGTCTCTTCTTCTTCTGGTACCCCTATAATGCAAATATTGTTGCGTTTTGAATGGTCACACAGTTCTCTCAATATTCTTTCATTCTTTGAGATTCTTTTTTCTCTCTGTGCCTCAGCTTCTTTGTCTTCCTCTTCTCTAATTTCTATTCCATTTACCATCTCTTCTACTATATCTAATCTGCTTTTAAATCCCTCCATTGTATGTTTCATTTGATATATGGAATTTCTTAATGATTGAATCTTGTATTAAATTTGTTCCTGAGTTCTTGAATATTTTTCTGTACCTCCGTAAGCATGTTTATAATTTTTATTTTGAACTCTTCTTTCAGGAAGATTGGTGAGTTGTTTCGTTTGGCTCTTTTTTGGGGGTTTGTGAGATTTTGGTCTGTACCATGTTGTTTTGACGTTTCACATTTCTGTGTGGTGCCTACTAGTGTGCATAAACTCCAGTCTCTGGGGCTGTTTAGTCCCTAGAGTGAGGTTGGGGGTGTTAGAGGAGCAGAGATCGTGCATGGGGGGAGGAAAGATCTGTTTCCTCATTCCCGTCTGTGGTGCCTGTCTCCAGTGTCAGAGCCAGTGGGCCAAGCTCACACGTGTAAGCCTCTGTGCTTTGCATCTCTAGCTGTTGTAGGTGGGGCCTCCCTCTCCCTTGCCTGACGCCAGCACAATGACTGCCAGTTTGTGAACTGGTGCCTGTGTTCACAGTGGGGGGCCTCGGAGCTGAGTAGGCAGCCAGAGGGATTGAGCACCTGAAGGTCCCCAAAGTTCCCAACCAGCTGGGCGGAGCGTGCACGGACAATCTTGTCCAGCTCTCCCTTCTCCCGTGCAACAAGCTCCGTGCAAACCCCGCCCCTTCAGCAGCCCTCTCGCTCCTAGGAATCCTCTTAGACCACCCGCCCCTCTCTGACAGAGAGCGGCCAGATGTGAATCCCCCCTCCAGAATCGTCTGGAATGTCATTCTCCCAAGCACTCCGCCTATCTGAGCTCCCCAACGTACAGAGCAACACACAATATAGGCTTCTGCTCACAAAGCAGATCTCCAGGGCTAAGTGTTCCACAGTCCCTAGGTTCCACCCCCTCCACACTCCGTTTCTCTTCCTCCAGCTGGTGAACTGTGGTGTGGGAATGGCCTGGGTCCCGCTGTATTAAGGCTTTCCTATGTTACCCTGTTTCGTGAGGTCTGCTCTGTTCGTGAGATCTGTATGCAGTCTGGTTCAGCCTTCTTTCTTGTTGCTGTTTTAGGGTTAGTTGTATTGATTAACTATATTTTTGTACTGTTTTTGGTTTGGGGAAGAGTTCTCCATGTCACCTCTCATGCTGCCATCTTGAATTCCTTCCCGTGTCTCTTTTTTATCCCTTACCTATAGGTTTTTAAGTAGGGGAATAACATGAAAGCAACATTCTAAGTAGATTAATAATTAGTATCAATCTTATATACAAAAGTTACTTGTAATGTATACATATATCATATAATTGAAGAAACAAACTACTGATGATTTGTTACTTTATATTTCTTCATAATACTTTATCCAAGAGTGCAAAAATATTTATAACTAATATTTAAAAACACTAAACATTTCAGCTAATGTTTAAAACTTCAAGTATGATTAAGGAAGTTCATGTGTGCTTTTATATGAATTGAGTTTTATTTTCTATTTTGTATGATAATAAAATATTTACTATATCTTTTAAATTTTATTGGTTATATCTCAATGGTAATAATTTCATTACTTAGAAGCCAGGGAAAAGAAACTATATCAGAATGTGAAAAATATAGAAGCCTAGTAATAAATTAAAGCCATTTATCTATTATACTCTTTTTCATGGATACAATATTTATGTTTTTAAGAGAACATCGTGTAGATGACTCAGGACGAGAATGTAAAAATATCAATTTTGAAAAAGGTACGATTAACTTGTTTGACTAAATTACTGTTATATTATCCAAGTATTTCTAATAATTTTGTCTGGTATTTACTTGGCTTTTGCTTCTAAGGATAATATAGTGGGTAATTGGGAGAAGGCCTTCTAAGTTGAAAGTCATGTGAAATGATTTTTTTTTTTAAAGCATACGCATGTCAGTATTTTGGTTTTCATGATTGGCACAGTTAAAACCATTGCTAAAATAACTTCATCTTGTTTTCAAAAAGCCAATATCCTAAAACCCTGAGTTCTTTGGAATGATTTCAGGAACTTTGCTACCCAATGTATCTTTTATGTTTTAATCATTTCTTTGTTCCCTAAGTCATATGACTCAGTTTGTCTTTTGCATTTTTTTAAAATTTTTTATTAAGGTGTTATTGATATACACTCTTATGAAGGTTTCACATGAAAAAACAATGTGGTGACTACTTTTACCCATATTATCAAGCCCCCACCCATACCCCAATGCAGTCACTGTCCATCAGTGTAGTAAGATGCCACAGATTCACTGTTTGCCTTCTCTGTGCTACACTGTTTTGCCCATGACCCCCCATACCATGTGTACTAAACATAATACCCCTCAATCCACTTCTCCCTCCCTCCCCACCCGCCTTCCCACACTCCTCCCCTTTGGTAACCACTAGTCCCTTCTTGGAGTCTGCTGCTGTTTTGTTCCTTCAATTTTGCTGCTTTGTTATACTCCACAAATGAGAGAAATTATTTGGCACTTGTCTTTCTCCGCCTGGCTTATTTCACTGAGCATAATATCCTCCAGCTCCATCCATGTTGTTGCAAATTGTAGGGTCTTTTTCTTTCTTATGACTGAATAGTATTCCATTATGTATATGTACCACATCTTCTTTATCCATTCATCTACTGATGGACACTTACGTTGCTTCCATATCTTGGCTATTATAAATAGTGCTGTGATAAACATAGGGTTGCATATGTCTTTTTGAATCTGAGAAGTTGTATTCTTTGGGTATATTCCAAGGAGTGGGATTCCTGGGTCAAATGGTATTTCTATTTTTAGTTTTTTGAGGAACCTTCTTTTGCTTTCCACAGTGGTTGAACTATGTGTTTTGCATTTTTATTCTTTTGTATACTCTACAAATATATATTTTCATCATTCTCTGACTCATAAGTAGGTACTGAATCTGATAAGTAGGTAGATCTTACTAAATAAGCTGTTATTTTAGTATCAATTATGGCCATCATAGGGAGTATCCCCCCATACAAAAGAATGCAACTTAATCCTTACCCTCAAGTAGTTTGTAAAATTGTAGAAAAGGCACAGTGTTGTTTACCCAAGTATTTTCATAGCCATTTTATTTAATTTTCTCAGTAAAACTAGTGGAAGGTAAAGTTAAAAGTAGTAGGGTGTAGAGCAAAGTGATGAGGAGATTTAGTAAGTTTTTGAAAAAAGGAGAATTATGACAGTAATCAGATTCTATGTTAAGTTAACCTATATGTGTAAAGCCTGAACTAAGAATGGAGAAGGGATAGACAGATGTTTTTGACCGAAAAAAAAATCAGGATTCTTGACGGATTGGTAGGAAATATTGAGGTTAGAAATGAACTCTCCATCAGGGACACAGGGAGATCAGAGTGAAATCAGTCAAGAAAGCAGACAAGCAAGCTTATTGCTACACTCGGAATAGAGCAGGCCTTGACCTAGTGTCAGAAGGCCCCAAATATTCCGAGAAAGTTCCTTTTTATGGAGTTTGCAAGGGGTTTTTAGGAGGGGTATTGTTATGCAAACAAGTGTTGATTGATGGTTGGCAATGAGGCAAGCTAATTACTACTGTGCTGCTCTTTCCCAGAATTCTCCCTGATTGCCCACCAAAGGGGGCCTAACCACAATTCAGATTTATTATAATGACTTTATAATAAGTAAAGGTTGTGTTGGGGCTCCCCAGGAGCATGCCCAGTTGGACTCTAGCTTGTGGAATGTCTCTGTGGTCTTAGTCCTCCTGCTAGGAATTTTCTCATATGTGGAAGCTATAGTAGTCTGAACTCCCTAGTCCCAACTTCTCTGTGGTCACTCCGACCTCTCCTCCCACTTATCTCTGACTTCCTGCCTAACAGAGGGAGTTATCAAAGAAGTCAGATATTGATTCTAGATCATTGAAAGAGTAGAAGAGAACAAGAGCCTAGGAAAGGACATTGGCTTGGCTGAAGCTGAACACACTAGAACTGAGTACATAACAACTAAAAACATTACAGAGGCATTTGTAATTTTGGCAGGAGAGATCAAAACTAGAGAGAGAAATTTGGGAGTCACCCAGTGAAGAACAATACTACAGAAATACAGAGAGAAAGAGAAAAAGGAGGAAAGGATGGGTAGATGAATTAAGTGTAGTAAAATATTGTTAAATCTAGGGGATGAATATATAAGGAGATGGTTGAAAATTTCAAAATAAAAGAAGGAAAGGAAGAAAGGGAGGGAGGGAGGGAGGGAGAGAGGTGAGGAAGTGCCAGCTGGGGGTAAGTTGACCTGTCAGGTAAAGAAGATGAACAAGTTAAAGAGGGTGTGAGGTTAAGCTGCTGAGAAAGGAAAGATCTGACAGAAGCAAAATTCTTCAGAAAGCTGAAAGGGAAAACAATATGGTCAGGGCTTCACTGACTTGCATGCCCTTAGAAAGCCCCTGGGAAGCTTGTTACAATGCAGATTCTGATTCAGTGGGCCTGGGGTGAGGCCTAAGTAGGGTTGCCAGGTAAAACACAGGATAAATTTGAATAATTTGGGGGGATGTTCCCAGCCAATTAAATTTGGCTTTCAGATAAACAACAAATAAGTTTTCAGTATAAATACATCCTGAATATTTCATGTAATTTATACTTAAATTTCTAGTATTGCATGTAACAAAGTTATTATTTATCTCAAATTTAAATTTAATTGGGTAACCTATATTTCTATTTACTAAATCTGGCAAACCTAGTGAGATTTTAGGAACCTACATTTATAACAAGCTACCATATGAAAAGATGTTGCTGGTTTACAAACAATACTTTGAGAAGGAAAGATCTAGAACTATACTGACCAATATGGTACCTACATTTGGCTATTTAAATTTAAATCACATTTAAGAAATTCCTCAGTCAACACTAGCTATATTTCAAATTCTCAGTTGTGGGTATATGTGGCTAGTGACTAACTGTATTGGAAAGCATGGAGAAAGAACATTTCCACTACATCAGGGTTCTGTTGGAGAGCACTGCTCTAAAACACAAATGAGGGTTTAGAAAGATGAGGCTGCTTTCATAAGATTTCTAAGTACTTCAGAATAATTTTCATACAACAAAAATCATTTTTAAGTTTCAGTAAATGTTCAGATAAAATGTGTCAGGTTTTTTCCCACTTACTAAAGGTGTTATTAAGGGATAGGATTATGATTTCTAATTATATAGTATTTGAATCAGTAATTAATGTGGTCTTTTCTTAAAATTCTTATAATTAGGATACCTAGTCAGTCCCCACAGACTAGGATTTCTGAGCTTCCCCACTGAAGCCAGCCCTCAGTGGAGACTGCAGGACACTAACCACATAGGAAGAAAAACCCAGTCTAACTTGGGGCAATGTTCTGTTTGATTCAAAGGAGTAAAGACTGGTTCTAGGTGGTGACTGAGAATCAGGGAGTCTGTCCAAAATTATAAAAGGCCCATAAGGACCAGTGTCTACCTTGGAAGGGGATCTGGACAAAGGTGATCAGTTTTCTTTGTGTGATTAGAAAGGGAGATCATAACCCTGTATTGAGTGTCTAACATTCTTAACTGTCCCCAAGTATAGCAGACTGTTTTCATATCTTCTTCATTATTGGAGGAGGAACTCCTCCTTAGGAATCCTGAGATATAAAAAGGCAGGCACTATTATAAAAAAAATTATAGAAAGTTAGTGTGTCAGAGGAAGGCCACTCCCTAACCCCTGCTGATGCTATACAGACACATAAAGATACACATAAATGCACACACTCTTGGATCGCTTACCTGGTTTACTCTGAATAAGTGGGTAAACTATAAAATAGCTTGATGGATATATATAAGGAGATGTTTATGACTTCACACCTCTCAGTTATATCAGGAAATAGCTTATATTGTGTAAATTCTCTACATAGTTCAAGATAAGTCAGTAGAGTCACTTTGCCTCCTAATTTATGAAACCACCATAAAATTGTGGTGGTTCTTTACAAAATACATTTCTTTGCAAAAATATAAATGGTAACCCAAGGACTTTTTAAAAAATGTGGTAGTAACATAAGGATATTTACTAATACTAATTTTACATAACACTGAAATTCAAAATATATAATCATTGAAGTAAATCATAACTGAGAGCTGATTTAATAAATTATTTGAGATCTTCATGAAATCCTGATGAATTTAGGATTTTGGTATGGTAGAAAAAAACAACAACTGAAATTTAAAGCAAGTTTATTTAGTATGAGATCATTTTATAGAATTCTATGAAATACATTCCTATTTTGGATTGAGAGACACCAAATAGAAAATCTGAGTATTTCCTGTAGATAACAGAATTTAAGTATATCTTCTAGGAAGAAAATTCACTTAACTTTTATATGCCATTTAAAAATTATTTCTGTCATGTAAATTGTTGTATTAAACTCTTTTAAACTGCTTTGAAGCCTAAAAGTGATTTTAAATGTTTAGTCATAGAATTTGCTACATATAATTTCTATGTTACTTTAGTGTCATAAGAAAAATAATGTGTAAGTAATATAATCTTTCTCCTGTTTACTAAAGCAAGTACAGAAGAAGTTCAGGTTCCCCAAGGAAATATTGATCAAGTTGCTGTTGTGGCCACCAATGTTCTGTTTTTTGTAGTTCTATTTATCTTTGCACTTTTTGAAACGTAAGTTTTCTTTTGTATTCATCTAAATTAAATTATGTAAATAACCTGTATTTCATAATGTGGTATTAATCACATATATAAATGTTCTCAAAAATTTCATGTAAGGCATATTTTTCTCATGATGTGAAAGTGTATATAAATATTATTCCTTTTAACTTGAATATAATTAATTCTCCGTTTGAAATCTTACTTCCTTATAAAGCAACCTGTTTCACTAGTCTTTCACCCTTTCCTTTGAGTTTTATGATAAATATAATTTTAAAACTTTAATAAGTGTCATGGTTTAATTAAAATTTAAACTATATAAATACTTATGTATAAAGGATTCAGTCTGGCATTTTTAATTCTATTTAAGCCTTAATCCTGAAAAAATAGTGTATTATAAGATCTCTGTCTTTTGTAGGTTTTGTTGATCTTTAGTTATCATGTGGCTTTTTATTTTCAAAATACCTTCCCATTATATTATAAAAATAGTGTACTCATAAATATTCCAAACACTACTACTGTATTTCCATATCCACTCCTTTCCCTAGAGGTAACCACTAATACTTCAGTGTGTATGTTTTCAAACATTTTCTCTATCTATACAGCTCTTAAGTATTAGTGTGTGTCTATTAAACCAACATAGAATACATGATAGTATCACTTCACAACTTGGTTTGTTCCCTTATCAATATGTTGTAACATTTGTAATGTGCATGCATATAAGTTTGTTGTTATTTTATTTTTTGAATTACTGAGATATATGAAAAGTTTCTACTCATCAGTTTTGGGGCATTTTTTAAATTGTGGTAAAATAAACATAACATAAAGTTTGCCCTTTTAACTATTGTTAATTTTACAACTCAGTGTCATTAAGTACATTCAATATGTTGTGCAGTCATCACCACCATCTATTTCCAGAACATTTTTTTCATTCCAAAGAGAAGCTCTACACCCATTAAACAGTAAGTCTCCATTTGCCTTCACTCAGCTCCTGGTACCTTTGGTCTTCTTTTTCTCTCTATGAATTTGCCTGTTCTAGGAACTTCACATAAGTGGGATCATACATTTTTCCTTTCCAGTCTTGCTTATTTCATCTAGCATGATATTTTCAAGGCTTACCCACATTGTAGCATGTGTCAGAATTTCACACCTTTTTATGTCTCAGTAATATAACATTGTATGTATATAACAAATTTGCTTATCCATTCATCTGTTGACAGACATTTGGGTTATTTCCACCTTTTGGCCATTATGAATAATGCTGTGATTCTACTCTGAACATTCAAGTACAAGTATCTGAATCCTTGCTTCCAGTTCTTTTGGTTATGTACTCAGAAGTGAAACTGTGGGGTCATACAGTAATTCCATGTTTAGCTTATTAAGAAACCACAAAACTACTTTCCACATCAGCTCATCTGATTTTAAAATAAAAAATAGGGATGTTCTTTTCTTCATTAATTCTTTTAAAGAATGACTCTTTTAAATGTATTACACTTCCACTTTGTAGCCAGTAAACAGAAGGAGATAAAAAGTAGGAAAAGAAGCTTGGCAAGGAAGGCGACACGTGGTCACATAAAGGAAGAACAATGTTCACAGGTGTGGAGAAAAATAAACACATTCAAAGACAGTTAAGAGACTGAGGAAAAGAAAAAAATCTCAGAAGGTTTTATCCATTATTTCACTGAAAAGAGACAAATTTAAACCAAAAAATAACCATGATTATTCATTTATATGAGAATGGTAGGAAATAGTGTTGGTTCATTTCCTTTTCCTGTTTTACAAACTTTGGCAATATGGATATATTACTTATATAATTAAGATCAATATTAAAAAATAAAAACACAAATAGCCAAACATACTAGCTCATGTATGGAACAAAATGTGCTTAAAATGTATTTAAAATTTTGTTTATATAGACCTGGTGCCATTGTTAAAAGGATGCCAGTTTTTGAATGTGTCAGTATAATTATTTAAGCTTCTATTTCAACTTTAAGTAACAATGACTGAAATTTAAGTAAAATAATAATTCCTTCTTTGTTGTTCTTAGCATTGTTACTCCCTTAACAATGGATATGTATGCCTGGACTCGAGAACAAGCTGTGTTATATGATGGAATAATACTTGCTGTTCTTGGAGTAGAAGCAGTTCTTGTTTTCATGGGGATTAAATTACTTTCCAAAAAGTAAGTTATGTGTCTGGTTTGTTTCAAGGTTAATTTCTTGAAGTGAAAGATGAAACAGAGCTAGCAATGTAGATATATGTGTTAGTAAAATAATATAAGTCTTTTCTCTCATTATGGATTAGTTTAGTCCTTGAAATTTTGCAAACATTTGAAATTCATTAAGGGATCATATTTCTATACATATGGCATATTTGTTGGTAAAACAAGTTATTTAACAAACTAAATAATTGTCTTCTAATGTATCTTTTGCATATTTTTTTATCAAGGTATCATTGATATACACTCTTATGAAGGTTCACAAAAAAAACAATGTGGTTATTACACTCACACTTATTATTGAGTCCCCCCCATACCCTATTGCAGTCACTGTCCATCAGTGTAGTAAGATGCCACAGAGTCCCTATTTGTCTTCTCTGAGCTACACTGTTTTCCCCGTAACCCCACACACACCATGTGCACCAATCATGATACCCCACAATCCACTTCTCACTCCCTCCCCACCCACCCTCCCCCAGCCCTCCCCTTTGGTAACCACTAGTTCCTTCTTGGAGTATGTGAGTCTGCTGCTATTTTGTCCCTTTAGTTCTTTCTTTTTTAATTTTGGTATCATTAATATACAATTACATGAGCAACATTGTGGTTACTACATTCCCCGCATTATCAAGTCCCCACCACATACCCCACTACAGTCACTGTCCATAAGTGTAGTAAGATGCTATAGAATCACCAAATGTCTTCTCTGTGCTATACTACCTTGCCCATGCCCCCCACTCCCTCTATATTATGAGAGCTAATCATAATGCCCCTTTTTTCCCCTTATCCCTCCCTTCCCACCCATCCTCCCCAGTCCCTTTCCTTTTAGTAACTGTTAGTCCATTCTTGGGTTCTGTGAGTCTGCTGCTGTTTTGCTCCTTCAGTTTTTGCTTTGGTCTGTTATTCCACAGATGAGTGAAATCATTTGATACTTGTCTTTCTCTGCCTAGCTCATTTCACTTAGCATAATACCCTCTAGCTCCATCCATGTTGTTGCAAATGGCACGATTTGTTTTCTTCTTATGGCTAAATAATATGTATACGGACCACATCTTCTTTATCCATTTATCTACTGATGGACACATAGGTTGCTTCCATTTCTTGGCTATTGTAAATAATGCTGAGATAAACATAGGGGTGCATATGTCTTTCAAACTGGGCTCCTGCATTCTTAGGGTAAATTCCTAGGAGTGGAATTCCTGGGTCAAATGGTATTTCTGTTTTTAGTTTTTTGAGGACCCTCCTTACTTCTTCCCACAAAGATTGAAATAATTTACATTCCCATGAGCAGTGTAGGAGGTTTCCCTTTCTCCACATCCTCCCCAACATTTGTTGTTTGTCTTTTGGATGTTAGCCATCCTAACTGGTATGAGGTGATATCTCATTGTGGTTTTAATTTGCATTTCTCTGATGATTCGCAATGTGGAGCATCTTTTCATGTGCCTGTTGGCCATCTGAATTTCTTCTTTGGAGAAGTGTCTATTCAGATTCTCTGCCCTTTTTTTAATTGGGTTATTTGCATTTTGTTTGTTGAGGTGCATGAGCTCTTTGTATATTTTGGATGTCAACCCCTTATTGGATATGTCATTTATGAATATATTCTTCCATACTGTAGGATGCGTTTTTGTTCTACTGATGGTGTCCTTTGTTGAACAGAAGCTTTTTAGTTTGATATAATCCCATTTGTTCATTTTTGCTTTTGTTTCCCTTGCCTGGGGAGATATGTTCATGGAGAAGTTGCTCATGTTTATATTCAAGAGAGTTTTGCTTGTATTTTCTTCTAAGAGTTTTATGGTTTCATGACTTACATTCAGGTCTTTGATCCATTTCGAGTTCACTTTTGTATATGGAGTTAGACAAAGTCCAGTTTCATTCTCTTACATGTAGCTGTCCAGTTTTGCCAACACCCGCTGTTGAAGAGGGTGTCATTTCCCCATTGTATACCCATGGCCTCTTTATCATATATTAATTGACCATATATGCTTGGGTTAATATCCGGACTCTCTATTCTGTTCCACTGGTCTATGGGTTCTGTTCTTGTGCCAGAATGAAATTGTCTTGATTACTGTGGCTTGGTAGTAGAGCTTGAAGTTGGAAAGCAAGATGCCCCCTGCTTTATTCTTCCTTCACAGGATTGCTTTGGCTATTCGAGGTCTTTTGTGGTTCCATATGAATTTTAGAACTATTTGTTCCAGTTCGTTGAAGAATGCTGTTGGTATTTAATAGGGATTGCATTGAAACTGTAGATTGCTTTAGGCAGGATGGCCATTTTAACAATATTAATTCTTCCTAGCCAAGATCATGGGATGAATTTCCAATTATTAGTATCCTCTTTAATTTCTCCTTGGAGTGTCTTGTTTACAGGGTATAGGTGTTTCACTGCCTTAGTTAGGTTTATTCCTAGGTATTTTTATTTTTTTGATGCAATTGTAAATGGAATTGTTTTCTCTCTTTCTGCTAGTTCATTGTTAGCGTATAGAAATGCAACAGATTTCTGTGTTTTAATTTTGTATCCTGCAACTTTGCTGAATTCAGATATTAGATATAGGAGTTTTGGAGTGGATTCTTTAGGGTTTTTAATGTATAATATCATGTCATCTGCAAACAGGGACAGTTTAACTTCTTCCTTGCCAATCTAGATGCCTTTTATTTCTTTGTGTTGTCTGATGTGGCTAGTACCTCCAAAACTATGAATAAAAGTGGGGAGAGTGGGCATCCTTGTTTTGTTTCCGATCTTAAAGGAAAAGCTTTCAGCTTCTCACTGTTAAGTATAATGTTGGCTGTGGGTTTGTCATATATGGCCTTTATTATGTTGAGGCACTTGCCCTCTATACCCATTTTGTTGAGAGTTTTTATCATAATGGATGTTGCATTTTGTCGGATGCTTTTTCAGCCAAGTATGGAGATGATTATGTGGTTTCTATCCTTTTTGTTGATCTGGTGGATGATGTTGATAGATTTTCGAATGTTGTACCATCCTTGCATCCCTGGGATGAATCCCACTTGATCATGGTGTATGATCCTGTTGATGTATTTTTGAATTCAGTTTGCTAATATTTTGTTGAGTGTTTTTGCATCTATGTTCATCAGGGATATTGGTCTGTAATTTTCTTTTTTTGTGGTATCTTTGCCTGGTTTTGGTTTTAGAATGATGCTGGTCTCATAGAATGAGTTTGGGAGTATTCCCTCCTCTTATAGTTTTAGAAAGTTTTAAGGAGAATGAGAATGATTTTTAGGTCATCACTAAATGTTTGATAAAATTCAGCAGTGAAACCATCTGTACCAGGGGTTTTGTTCTTAGGTAATTTTTTGATTACCAATTCAATTTCATTGCTGGTAATTGTTTTATTCAGATGTTCTGTTCCTTCCTGGGTCAGCCTTGGAAGGTTGTATTTTTCTAAAAATCTGTTCATTTCTTCTAGGTTATTCAGTTTGTTACCATATAATTTTTCATAGTATTCTCTCATAATTTGTATTTCTGTGGTGTCCATAGTGATTTTTCCTTTCTCATTTCTGATTCTATTTATGTGTGTAGATTCTCTTTTTCTTCATAAGTCTGGATAGTGGTTTATCTAGTTTGTTTATTTTCTCAAAGAACTAGCTCCTGATTTCATTGATTCTTCTTATTGTTTTAGTCTTCTCAGTTAAGTTTTTTCTGCTCTAATCTTTATTCTGTCCCTCCTTCTATTGACTTTGGGCCTCATTTTTTCTTCTTTTTCTAGTTTCGTTAATGGTGAGTTTAGACTGTTCATATGGGATTGTTCTTCTTTCCTTAGGTAGGCCTGTATTACATTATACTTCCCTTTTAGCATGGCCTTTGCTGCATCCCACAGATTTTGCAGTGTTTAATCATTGTTGTCATTTATCTCAATATATTGCTTGATCTACGTTTTTATTTGATCATGGATCCATTGATTATTTAGCAGTATGTTATTAAGCCTCCATGTGTTTTGCGGCTTTTTCGTTTTCTTCATGTAATTTATTTCTAGTTTTGTACTTTTGTGGCCTGAGAAGTTGGTTGGTACAATTTCAATCTTTTTAAATTTACTGAGGTTCTTTTTGTGGCCTAGTATATGATCTATTCTTGAAAATGTTCCATGTGCATTTGAGAAGAATTTGTATTCTGTTGCTTTTGGATGGAGTGTTCTGTAGATATCTATTAGGTCCCTCTCTTCTAATACATTGTTCAGTGCCTCTGTCTCTTTACTTATTTTTGTCTGGTTGATCTGTCCTTTGGAGTGAGTGTTGTGTTGAAGTCTCCTAGAGTGAATGCATTACATTCTATTTCCCCCTTTAATTCTGTTAGTGTTTGTTTCACATATGTAGGTGCTCCTGTGTTGGGTGCATACATATGTATAATGGTTATATCCTCTTGTTGGACTGACCCCTTTATCATGTAATGTCCTTCTTTGTCTCTTGTTACTTTCTTTGTTTTGAAGTCTATTTTGTCTGATACAAGTACTGCAACTCCTGCTTTTTTCTCCCTATTAGTTGTATAAAATATCTTTTTGCATTCCTTTAATTTCAGTCTGTGTATGTCTTTAGGTTTGAAGTGGGTGTCTTGTAGGCAGTATATAGATGGGTCTTGATATTTTTATCCATTCAATGTGTCTTTTGATTGGTGCATTCATACCATTTACATTTAGGGTGATTATCGATAGGTATGTATTTATTGGCATGGCACGCTTTAGATTTGTGGTTACCAAAGGTTCAAGGGTAGTTCTCTTACTTTGTAATAGTTTAACTTGATTTAACTCAGTATGCTATTACAAACACAACCTAAAGGTTGTTTTTTTTTCTTTTTTCCTCCTTTTTCTTCCTCCTCCATTCTTTATATATTAGGTATTATATTCTGTACTCTTTTTGTATCCCTTGGCTGTCTTTGCAAGTAGTTGATTTGATTTTGCGTCTTCTTAGTAATTAATTGTTCTGCTTTTTTTAGTGTGGTTTTATTTCCTCTGTTGGCAGCTATTTAGCCTTAAGAACACTTCCATCTATGGCATTCCCTCCATAATACACTGTAGAGATGGTTTATAGGAGGTAAATTCTCTCAGCTTTTGCTTATCTGGAAATTATTTAATCCATGCTTCAAATTAAAATGATAATCTTTCTAGATAAAGTATTCTTGGTTCAAGGCCCTTCTGCTTTATTGCATTAAATATATCATACCACTCCCTTCTGGCCTGTAAGGTTTCTGCTGAGAAGTCTGATGATAGCCTGATGGGTTTTCCTTTGTAGTTGATCTTTTTTCTCTCTCTAGCTTCTTTTAAAAGTCTGTCATTATCCTTTATCTTTGCCATTTTAATTATTATGTGTCTTGGTGTTTTCTTCCTTGGGTCCCTTGTGTTGGGAGATCTTTGCACCTCCATGGCCTGAGACACTATCTCCTTCCCCAGATTGGGGAAGTTTTCAGAAATTTCCTCCTCAATGACACTTTCTATCCCTTTTTCTCTCTCTTCTTCTTCTGGTACTGTTATAATGCCAATATTCTTCCGTTTGGATTGGTCACACAATTCTCTCAATATTGTTTCATTCTTTGAGATCCTTTTTTCTCTCTGTGCCTCGGCTTCTTTGTATTCCTCTTCTCTAATTTCTGTTCCATTTACCGTCTCCTCTACTACATCTAATCAGCCTTTAAATCCCTCCATTTTATGTTTCATTTCAGATGTGGAATTTCTTAATGATTGAATCTCCATCTTAAATTCGTCCCTGTGTTCTTGAATATTTTTCTGTATCTCCATGAGCATGTTTAGGATTTTTATTTTGAACTCTCTTTCAGGAATGTTGGTGTGTTCATTTTATTTGGGTCTTTTTCTAGTGTTTGTGAGATTTTTGTCTGAACCAGGTTCCTCTGACATTTCATATTTGTATGTGGCGCCCTCTAGTGCCCAGAAGCTCTCATCTCTGGAGCTGCTCAGCCCCTGGAGCAATGTTTGGGGGTCACAGGGGAGTGGCACTTGTGCCTGAGGGGAGGAATGAGCTGTTTCCTGCTTCCCAGCTGCAGTGCCTGTCTCCACTGTCAGAATCAGTGGGCCGAGCACACAGGTGTAAGCCTCTGTGCTTTGTGTCTGTAGCTGTCATAGGCTGGGTCTCCCTCTTGCTGGCCTGACGCCTGGGCAGCGTCTGCTGGTTTGCAGGTGGTGCTGGCAGGCTCGGGGGAATGTGCAGCAGGCTGCGTATCACAGTGGGAGGCTGCAGATCTGAGTAACCAGCCAGGGGCATGAAGTGCCTGAAGCTCCTGAAAATTCCCAACCTGCCGGGCAGAGCGCGCCCATTCAACCTTGTCCACCTATCCCTTCTCCTGCGCAGCAAACCCCCACCCCTTCAACCCTTCAACAGCCCTCTCACTACTAGGAAGCTTCTCAGACCTCCCGCCTTTCGTTTGTCGCAGAGCAACGGGATGTGGATCCCTGTCTTCCACAAATGGCTGGAATGTCCATCTCTCTGGGTATTTCGCCTCTCTTAGCTTTCCCACCCCACTGATCTCCATAGCACCATGCAGTGTAGGTTTGTGCTCCCAAAGCAGGTCTCCAGGGCTGGGTGTTCAGCAGTCCTAGGCTTCCCCTCCCTCCCCACTGTGTTTCTCTTCCTCCCACAGGTGAGCTGGGGTGAGGGATGGTCTTGAGTCCCGCCGGATCAAGGCTTTGGTACGAGTTTCATGAGGTCTTTTCTGTTCTCCAGGTGTATGCAGTCTGGCACAGCCTTCTTCCCTGTTGCTCTTTTAGGATTAGTTGTAGTAACTATATTTTCATGTTATATGTTGTTTTGGGAGGAGTTCTCTGTCTCACCTCTCATGCCACCATCTTGAATCCGAATACCCCATATTATGTTTTATGTAAAGTATTTCTTAAAGTGTATTTCATAAACATGCTGTATGGTAATATTTATAATATGTAATATGCAATTTGCTATATGGTAATATTCCTGTAGTATGGTAAAATTTGTTATGCAACAAAAAATATTTAGTGGTCAAGTGTGGAAAAATCAGGTTAAAATTGCCAAAGTTTTTTTACTCTAAAACTTATAAATCTTCAGTATATACTGTATCACCACCATAACAAATACACTATGTAGTATTTGTCAAAGTTATTTGTAACTTTTACAACAGAACACTGTTTTAAAGAAGCATTTTGTGGAAGTTCAACTCTAAAGAACATACTTTTAGGGAAATGCTTATATAAAATTAAATTCATACATATAGTCTGGTGTGACAGTTGTTGAATTTAGACAGTTTTAACAATTTAATTATTCTTAAAATAATTTAATACTTTAGAACTTTAATAAAGTTCTAAAATAATTAACAAATATTGAGTCAGTATGTAGGGTTAGGTGCTATGAGGGTTACCTTGAAGACTCCTGTCCTTCTAGAGCCAAATAGAGGGTCCGAGGTACAGACAGACATATAAATTCAAAGTTAAATAATGGTAGATGTGAAAAAACAACTTGCTAGAAAAGTTGAGCAGTCCTGCATTCTTACAGATTGTCCAATTACATACCTTTAAAGAGCTTGTGTTCTGTTGGAGGGAAAGCCAATAAATGCAATCGTGAAGTCAGGATAATGACAAGTACTGTGAAGAATAGAGCAGATGAAGAGAATAGAGTGGTGAGGGCAGGGCTGGGAGAGAGGGGGAGTTTATTTTGATTGAATGTTCAAGGAAGGCATGTTTGATGAAGTTACATCCAAGCAGAGACCTCAGTGAAGTCAGAGAACAGCCATGCACTGGCCTGGAACGCTCCCCAGAAGACTGAGCTTAGAGTGCCTAAGGAACACGCTGGAAGGCCAGTTTGGCCAGAGCAGCATGAGAGAAATGGCAAATGGAGAAGATCAGGTTGGAAAGATGTGAAGCCTTACAAGTATTCTGAGGGTGTTGGAAACTGTTTGGGTTTTTTTTTTTTTAGGAAGCTCTTGATCTTGTTTGTATCTTTCCCTTTTTATTATGGAAAATTTCTAGCATATACAAAGGTGTAGAGAGCATCACATACTGAATCTCTAATATCTGTCACTGAACTTCCACAGTCATAAACCCTTGGACAATCTTGATTCATCTGTACCTCCACCTATTCCACACTCTCTAACCTCTGCATCTGGATTATTTTGAAGCTGATCCAAAGACATCATTTCATGTCCTCCATAAATATTTCAATTTGTATTTCTCAAAAGTTAATGATTACAACATTATCACATGCAAAAAAATTAATGGTGATTTCTTGATATCATCAAATATCCAGGAAGTATTTAAATTTTCTCCACTGTCTCAAATTTTGTTTGTTTGTTTGTTTTCTTCTATATTGTTTTATTTTGCTTCACAGCTTACTCATTTGACCTAGGCTTTTAAATTTCTTAAGTCTCTTTTAATCTATAGGTTTCTTTTCTACCCCTCTCGCATTTTTTCCCTTACAAATTGGAAAGACCAATATGTGTGCCCTGTAGTTTTCCACAGTTTTGATCAGGCTGATTCAATCCCTTTGTTTTTGTGTTGTTGTTTTTCCTTTAACATTTTCTGGTGTTTACTGGATTTCTCAAAAATTGGTATTAGAAGCTTGATGAGATTTTGGTTCAGTTTTTTGGCAAGAATTCTTTATAGGTGGTGTTATTTGCTTATATCAGGAGAAATGTTTTATCTCTTTTTATGATGTAAGTGGCCCTTGATCATTCTCTCAGCCCTTTAATTCATTAGCAGATAATGGCAAAATCCTGGTATTTGATTCCATCGTTCCTTTGTTTGTTTGCTGGAACACTTCCTTAAAAGAGAAGCTTCCCATCACCAACTATTTGGTTATCCTGAGGTGTAGTTTGTAGAAAGACAGGGTGACTCTTTCCTTTTATTAAGCGATTTTAAAATAATGATTTCATCCCTGACATCTTCTGAAAGTGACCAAGAGTATTTTATTTTAATATAGTATGAATTCACAGATTATAATCTTTTAATGTGTTTCACTCCATTATCACTGCTAATCTTTTTGGTGTTCCTGTAGTCGTGGCTCGGGCCAGCTTCCTCACACGGGCTCTGAGTTCTTTTACTGTGACCTAGTCGTCACTGATAGTTTCTGTGCTTTCTGGTATGACAAGATGTCTAGGCTCATCATATACATTTTCTGCCCCAGACCTGGAATCAGCCAGTTTTCAGAGGAATCCTGATCCTTTCAGTGCGAAGTTATATTTAGCACTCATATTAATTAGTATACCACTAAAAGTATCAAAGAATCATTTTATGTATAGTTTTGAAAATTTTTAAAGTAATGAAACTGTGTCATACTATAATGTTCATTTTTAAATTACAGAGTTTCTGTTCTTTAACAGGATTGGCGAGCGTGCTATTCTGCTGGGAGGACTCATCGTTGTATGGGTTGGCTTCTTTATCTTGTTACCTTGGGGAAATCAATTTCCCAAAATACAGTGGGAAGGTATAGCCATACATAATTCTATCATGTTAGCTCCTGTTATTCATGTAAAATCAACAAATAATGCACTGTGCTAATTTTGTTTTTACAGCTTTGCATAATAATTCAATCCCTAATACTACATTTGGGGAAATTATTATTGCTCTCTGGAAGTCTCCACCGGACAATCACAATGAAGGGCCAACTGGTTGCCCACCCGAACAAACCTGGTGTCTCTACACCCCCATGGTCCATCTGGCCCAGTTCCTCACATCAGCTGTGCTCATTGGAATAGGTTATCCATCCTGCAATGTTATTTCCTATACATTATATTCAAAAATTCTGGGACCAAAACCTCAGGTGAGTCAGTTACCCTGACATTGCAATTATGTGAAGTATAATTGTAAACACTCACATTTTTTGCTGCCATTCTCATACTGATTTGAGGGATTTTTGTCATGTTATCATTTAAAAGTACTTTTGTAAAAAGTACTTAAAGGAGTTATATGCTGAAATTTAACAAAAATACTGTAAGTTAAAACGTAAAGATGTCTTGAACTCAGAGATCATGAGCTCAACATCATTTTCATAAAAAACAAATTTGAAGCATAAATTTCTGAAACTCATTCTTAAACTAGGTAACAGTTAGGAAACCAAAACTGATAGGCAAATTTGGATGTAGGCTTAATTTCATCTGGCCCTAGGGACAGTTACTAAGTGATGAAAACACAGCAGCCTTAAAAGTGTACAGAAACTATGTATATTTTAAAATTAGTTTCTATTATAAGAATTTCCCTATTCATTATATAAAAATTAGAAAAAGCATTAAATAAAAATGGAGAAAAATATCAAAGACACAATTACTACTAACATTTCAGTGAAATTAGACTTTCATTTCCAGTCTACACCTAAGTGTGTAGGTTTATGTGTTTAACACAAAAATTGGATTATATATTGATATTACTTTGTAATCTGCTTTTTAAAAATATGTAACTATATGTTGTAGATATTCTCCCATAACTTTTTTCTTTTAGAGAATTATTTTTAATAGAGATACTGTATTCTATTTTATGTATGTACCATTATATATTCTTATTCTACATTTAGATTACTTTCAGATTTTACTTCTGACTTTTTAGTAGCAATTGTTTAAATGCCACAAAATAAAAATAGTACCTTCCTCTTTAAAAACTAAACTGATAGTTTTACATTTTTAGGATAAAATTAGTGTTTATTGAAATAAGGCAAAGAAAAAAATTTAATATCTTTTTAAGCTGTAGTAGTAGGCAAAACATTTGGGTAATTTCTGTTTTTTTAACCCATAGTGTTTTTAGATTTTCAAAATCAAGAATAAAAGCATATTAATTATAAAACAATGCATGACAGTTGTAATAAAATTCAAATAATTTGAAATGTATATAGTAGGAAATGAAGGCTTCTTTTAGCCTCACCACCCTAAAGTCAACCTCTGTTTACTTCACTTGTACCTACCCTTCAAAACATTCATCTTTGCCTATTCAAACATATCCACACAAAATTGTGCTTTCCTTAAAAAAGATGAAACAAATTACATTAAATCTCATGTACATAAAGTTTCTTCTTCATCTTGGATTTTTCTTTTTTTTTACTTAATATGCCATAGCTGTCTTTCCATGGCAGTGCATATAGATGTTATTCTTAACGGAAGATCTTACTCTATATAAGAACTTAGACTTTTAAGCAACTGCTTAGCATTGTATTCATTAAATAAACCACAATTTATTCATTTAATCTGCAGTTGGTGTCCAGATTGTTTTTAGTTTGGGGATATTAACGGGCTGCTGCACTGCACATGCTCGGGTGGACTTATGGTCATAGTTTTCAGGGCAGTAGTTGGAAGAGTGGTGGTGTGGCAGAGTGGAGAGTCAGCCAAACATGGCTTCAGATCTCTTGGACAAATTACTTGAATTTTCTGAGCTTCAACTTCCACATTTGTTCAGTGTGGATAACACCAGTTGTAGAAATTTGTGAACACTGGAAAAAACATAAGTAAAGCCCCTAGCAGTGGTGGAAGATAACAAGTACAAAATAAATGTGAACTTTAAGAGGCAAATAAATTATGTTGCTCCCAGGACTTCCACAGACATTGTTTGTCCCTTTATACTACTTGTATTTTTTTCCTAAACGATGCCAAATAAATTTATTATTCATTATTTGCTATATTTACAGAGAGGCACTTTATATTTAACTTAAAAAGAAGAGATGGAGAGGTGAATGTTGTGAGTGTGCCGTCCTATCTTTGCTTTTTAATTACCTGAACCTGACTGTCAGTCTGCTCTCATCCTCCGCCCCGCAGGGCGTGTACATGGGCTGGCTGACCGCTTCTGGGAGTGCGGCACGGATTCTTGGCCCTGTGTTCATCAGCGAAGCGTACACTTCCTGGGGCCCACGGTGGGCGTTCAGTCTTGTGTGTGGAATAGTGGTGCTTGCCATCGTACTCCTGGGAGCGGCTTACAAAAGACTGGTCGCTTTTTCTGTAAGGCATGGAAGAATTCAAGAGTGACCTCACTACGACCGTGATGGACGTGCTTGCTGTGTGCAGCCTCCTCTTCTAAGGCTCTGCTCCATCATCGCTAGGAGTCAGTATCCAGAAGCCAGGCTGCGGGTATTATAACACCATTTTGGGGCTTGCATGAACTCATGAGTGAATGGACAGTGGTCTGTAAATGTGTAGTTGTACTCAGTTCAAATTGCAGAGGGCGTTGTTAGAATAATGAGAATATTTATGCAGTGACTCATTTAGAGTTCTGAATAAATTACCTATAACAAAATGAAATTATGAAAATTGTTTACCTAATAGTTTTATTCAAAGGTACCTTTTAATTTATTACAAATTTCATTTTCTATTATTATCAAGTTTCCTTATGAAATAAAAATCATGACTCATTAAATTTTCCACTTACTGTGCCTGCCCTTCCTACCTTACTTTCTATAAGTCATTATTTTTATTGCTACACCTTCTGTCTTGTTTTAGTTCAGGATCTTATTTACTCCAAAGTTAGTAAATGAATACTAATAGTGCTACTATTTGAACAATAAAGAGGATTAAAGATGGATTTTACTACCATTAGTAGGACTACGTTTTTCTTTCCATTGCTAATAAATAATTCCGTTTTGAAACATAAGCCAGGTGTTACTGTATACATATACTGAGCAGCAAATTTTATTAAAATTATTGGTATTTTTCAACTCCCTTAAAATTTGGAGAAAAACTATCACTTTAGCTACTTTTCCCATTTCTCAGTAGTTTTCAATCTATGTCTGCATTATCTATTCAGAACTGCAGAGTTTTAAATTTGGATGGGCCAGGACAGCCCCAGTCTAGTCAGACTGAAAAATATTTGAGACAAAAAGACTTTATCTAACATTTACTGAGTTACTTGTACTTGGCTAAATCGTACTGTGTATAATTTCTACATCTACATAAGTTGAATGCTGGTTAAAGGCACTAGTACAGAACCATGCATATGGACATTCAATATTACAAAAACATGTAAAAATATATCTAAGTACTTTTCCAAATGCTTCCTGTTCTTTGTTATATTTAAAAATCTGAGACTAAACAAGTAAACACTACAATATACACTTTATAGTAAGTTTGCTGTACTTTTTTTTTTTTTTTGTCTTGAACAGCAGAAACTTATTTTTCACAGTTCTGGAGGCCAGAAGTCTGAGATCAAGGTGCTTGCAAGGTTGGTTTCTTTAGAGGCCTCTCCTTGGCTCATGGATGGATACCTTTTCCCTGTGCTTTCTGTTTATTTCCAGCTTTCCTGATATGTTGACATAGAACATTGTGTAAGTTGGAGGTACACAGCATGTTGACCTGGTACCCTTTACATATTGCAAAATGATCATCACCATAGCATTAGCTAACACCTCCGTCACATCACACTATTTTCTTTTTTGTGGTGAGAACATTTAAGATCTCTTAGCAATTTTCAAGAGATCTTAAATCTATACAATAGATTGCCAGAATTTATTCATCTTATAAATACTCCCTTTCTCCACATTCTCACTTGTTATCTTTTTGATGATAGCCATTCTAACAGGTGTGAGATGGTATCTCACTGTAGTTTTGATTTGCATTTCCCTGTGGTTTTGTGATGTGGAGCACTTTTTCAGGTACCTATTGGCCATTTATATGTCTTTGGGAATGTCTATTCAGATCTTCTGCCCATTTTTAATGAGACTGCTTTATTTTTCTTTTTTTTACTATTGAAGTTTGCTGTACTTTTAACTTCTTCAGTTATAATACAAGGCTCAAACTGAGATAAATCATTCTACGATTAAATTTTAGAGATTGTTTTCACTCTTCATCTCCCCTAGCAAGACTGCTTCAGTTAGATAAATCAGAGCTACATCCAGGTTTCTGGCTCTTTGGTCAAGTCCTAGCATCCTTCTTCCCCAATGCTCTGCAGTTCCTTCCTCTGTCTTGTGTTTTTTTTGGGTAACGGACAAAAAGTAAACTCCACCCTTGGTTCAGATAGTGTGCATGATGGAAATAGCAACAATGACAATGATGAAAATGATAATAGCAAACATTTATGGAGATTTTTCCATATTCCAGGTAATGTGTAATGTACAGTTTAGTTCTCACAGACATCATAGAGAGTGAAGGTTTTTGTGATTCTCATTGTACAGATGAAGGAACAGAGGGACAGAGAAGTTCTGGTACTTTTCTGTAAGTAATAGTTTGTCTTCAGAGTATACATTCTTAACCACCATATTTTTCATACTGGGGAAAATAGCCCAGAAAGCTACAGGAGTAGTCAATTAATTGCTAATTGTAGGGTAAATTAAGTTACCTATACCAGTGATTCCTATTAGCAGAAATATTTGAGAAACATAATTTGAAGCCCACTGACTGGGGCATTTATCTTAGCATTATCAGTAAGACTGTTTCCATGCACGAATATGACAGAGAATTTTCCCTTCTAAAGACTTGTAATACTGAATAAAATTCAGAAAAACTATAACCTTGCAAAAATGACTGCCACCTTCTTTTCTGAAGGTCCTTTCCTTTCTGGGGAATTATACCAGTACACATCTTGGCACAGTTGAAGGAAGTGGTGTGGGGTTGAGGAAAGGGGAGGAAGGTAAAATTTGACCAAAAAAATCACCTAGTTGAGGTCTTGAATGGGACAAGTTGAGTGTAAAGTGAAAGAGATGATAGAAAGGTACGATATACCGCTAAAATCAGTATCTTTTTAAGAAAAGGTTTTTTTGAAGACCTAAATTTAAATCTGGTAGGAAAAAGTGATTTTCATATTTGAAGGGATTTATAACTTCACAAAACATCTCCATGCTACTTGGCTAAGCTTGGCTACATTTAAAATACCAGTTCTCTTGCATAAAGTGAAATTTGACCATAAATTTTATAGAGAGGATAAGCTACTTATCTGCATCTGTTCAAGAATAGATTAACTTATTTTGAAGGGAAATTTTGGGTACCATTTTTTACTATTGCAGACATTTTTAATGTAGTTAACATTGTGAATATACATTTTCTAATAAACAGAATTATTATATGTATATATCTTATACCTTAAAACTTTACTTATTAATATTTTTCAGTACACATTCATGGGTTACCAACTAAATGCCAATCACAATGCCATTGTTGGGAATAGAGCAGTGAGCAAAATACACAGGGCTCCTCCCCTCATGGGACTTCCTTCTCTGGGGAAGTTGGGGTTCCTATGGCCATGATCCTCCCTGAACTTAAGCCACCTGATGATGTAACTGGCCTGTTGCTGGGCTACCGCTTCCACACCTTTAGGTAATAAGCTATTATTGCACTATATAGAGAGCTCAGCCCAGTGCTTTGGGCAGAGGCAGAGATGCTAGTGCTCGACCTACCTCTGGGAGAACTAGCCGGGTAATAAACCCTTTCACACCAAGAGCGTTCTACTGTCATTTCTTTGGTCACACTGAATCCACAGCAAACTTGCCCAGGGCTGAAACACATTGGCAAGACAATTGGCAAAGTCGGCAGGGTTCATTGTTGACCAAGGAAAAAGACAAGCTGCCCTCATGGGAGGGGTGCTTCAGGGGGCTGCCCCTGTGAATGGGGAGACAGTAGGTTGTCCCCCAGTGGGTATGTGGTCTGAGGTGGCTTGCCTCCTAGAGGACTGGGCTCCACCCCTGGACTGGAGGCAAGTGGTGGTGATACCTGAGGCAGTAGGGGAGGCCCTTGGTATAGTGAGTAGGTCTTTTGAGAGACCGAGTGCTCAAGAGGCAGTGAGGACTGTGGGTTGGCTGCTTCTCACTATTAAAAAAAGTCTGCAGAAGAGAAGGACGTGCTCCTGAAAAAGAACCAACAAATCGCGGCATGAGAACACGAGCTGCAAACTGCTGTGGATTCCCTGAAGAAGGAAATGGCATTGATGCGAGAGGAGGCAGCATGAGAACACCAGCAACAAGGTGCCATTGAAGAGGTAAAAGATTCCTTACAGAATGAGACGGCAGCACTGCCAGGTGCTCTGAAGGAGGAAAAGACCATCGAGGAAAAAGAGGAACTCCTGAGGGAAGCACAGGTGGAGGTGGCACGACAACGCAAGCTGTGAAGCATTGCGGTGAAGGTAAGAGAGCTTCTGAAGACTGAGCTAGCATTGCTGTGAGGCACAGTGGAAAAGGTAAAAGTTGTAGCAGAGGAAGCATTTGAGGGAGGGGAGAGAAAGGTGCCATCAGCCCCAGAAATGGAGGATCTGGGGAAGGATGAAGGGGTGGTGCCAGAGGCACTGACCCCTCCTATATTGAAAGCATGCCCAGTGGTTTTCAAGAAAATAAAGACCCAGAAGCCTAGAGTTACCCAAGAAGAGGAGCAGCCCCCTCCCCAGGTCGTGGGGCACTCTATGATCCGCCCCTATACTCAGGCTGAGCTGGTGGATTTGGGCTCCCGGTTTAGGCAGAAGCCCTTGGAGTCAATATCAGCTTGGCTCCTGCATCTGTGGGACTTAGGGGTGGATGGAATTGTTCTGTTGGGGTCAGAGATGGGAAAGCTGTCTTCCCTGACAGTGCAGCCCGCCTTGAGGCAGCGATTACAAAATGCACGTCAGACCCCAGGGCATCACTCCCTCCTCGACTGGCTCATGGCTACACTTCGTGCTGCGTGGTCCAATCAGAATGATCTACCATTTGCCCTTGCTAGATGGCAGACGTATGCTGAACTCAAACAGGTGTTAGAAGAGTTAGGCATAAGAAATGCCATCTATAGTCCAGAGGATAATGGCCCAGATCAAGAGATATTCACTACTGGGATGAGGAATATTGTGCTTCAAACGGCTCCCACATCCCTCTTTGGGTCTCTAGTGGCCATTCTTTCCCCTCACTTAGGGCATCCCATAAGCTAGGTGAAACATACAGTAGCTGACTTAGGAGAGGCTGAAGCAATAAGAACACGGAAAGAAATAAGGTCTGCTACTCACAAGAAGAATTTAAAGGGCCCCATGAAGGGTACAAGGACCCAGATGTGGGTTGATTTAATGTGGACAGAAGCAGATGGAAGGAAATTAGACGGGGAGTCAAATAGGATCTCACTAGAGCTATGGCAACAGCTGAAACCAGAGCAGCAGTTCCAGCCATTAAGACCAAAGAGGCAGAGGTCAGAGACAGAGCCACGAGTCCAGCCTGTGTGTTTGCAAGACTTCCTGCTGGAAAGCGAGCCAACCTCACTTGAGCCCACACAGGAAGGTGACTGGGGAACACGGTTTCACTGAGGGGAAGGTCGAGGTATCTGCCCTGAGGGACCACGGGGCGACTGGAGGCCACAGGTTGAAATAGCTATCCACTGGTCCCCAGTGAACATACAACGTGTCCTGGTTCTGGTGGACACAGGGGCTGAATGTTCACTGATTCATGGTAATCCTGAGTGGTTCCCTGGGACCCCCACTATCATAGATGGATATGGGGGTTAGGCTATCAGAGTGAAAAAAGCCCAAATCCCTTTGAGAATAGGGCGTTTACCCCCCTCCCCCAAAATAGTATACTGTGTATATATCTCCTATCCCTCAATATATTTTGGGGACTGATATCCTGCAGGGTCTATGGTCGCAGACCACTGCAGGTGAGTTCAGACTGAGAGTACGTGTGGGGAAGGCAGTTCTGAGGGGACATGCTAGGCACCCCCCCCATAGCTTTACTTGTGCCTCAGCGGGTGACTAATACCAAACAATACAAACTGCCTGGGGGGCATAAAGAGATTGGAGAAACTCTCCAGGAGCTGGAAAAGGTGGGTACTATAAAGCCCACCTGTAGTCCTTTCAATTCCCCCGTATGGCCAGTAAAAAAGCCAGATGGCTCCTGGCCTATGACTGTGGATTACAGAGAACTGAATAGTCATACCCCCTATGCATGCTGCTGTCCCCTCTATTGCAGGCCTGATGGATACTCTCAGCCATGAACTAGGAACATATCATTATGTGGTAGATCTTGCTAATGCCTTCTTTTCCATTGACATTGAGCAGGAAAGTCAGGAACAGTTTGCCTTCACATGGGAAGGACGGCAATGGACTTTCACTGTACTTCCACAGGGATACCTCCACAGCCCCACCATCTGTCATGGACTTGTAGCCCAGGACTTGGCTACCTGGGAAAAACTGCCAGTGGTGGGCCTGTACTATTATATTGATGATGTCATGCTCACATCTGATTCTCTTTGAGATCTAGAAGGTGCAGCACCTAGACTGCTGCAACATTTACAGGAGAAAGGATGGGCTGTGAACAGCACCAAGGTTCAGGGACCTGGTTTGTCTGTCAGATTCTTGGGGTCATCTGGTCAGGTAAGACCAAAGTGATACCAGAAGCAGTTATAGATAAAGTCCAGGCCTTTCCTACCCCTACAACTACAGCATTGCTACAGGAGTTTCTGGGTCTTCTAGGCTACTGGAGAGTGTTTATCCCGCACTTGGCGCAAATTCTGAAGCCCTTATACCGGTTGGTAGGAAAGGGCATTAGGTGGGACTGGGATGAGACATGTGCATCTGCCTTTACTACAGCAAAACGGGCAGTCAGGGCCGTGCAGGCCTTGAGTGTGATAGACCCATCAAGGCCCTGTGAGCTGGACGTTCATGTGACTGAAGACGGTTATGGCTGGGGTCTCTGGCAGCGGCTTGAACAAACTTGCCAACCTACTGAATTCTGGTCACAACTCTGGAAAGGGGCAGAGGTAGGATACACTTTGATAGAAAAACAACTGGCTGTCATGTATCACACCTTCCTGACTACAGAACCCATCACTGGAATGGCCCCGATAAAGTTAACCACCTATCTCATCTTTGGGTGGGTATGAGACTGGACCCAAAAGCCAAGGAGTGGCATGGCACAAATGCCCACACTGGCCAAGTGGGGTGCTTACCTACAGCAGCGTAGTGCCCTCTCTAGTAGCCCCCTGAGTGAAGAACTCCAACGCTTATTGGGGACGGTGACATATACTAGTGAAAAGCAGGAAGAGCTTGCTTTTGAACCATTAGTAGCAGAGAGTCCCTATCGGGAAGGAAGAGCCCCTATACCCGAAGGTGCATGGTACACAGATGGCTCCAGCCATGGGCAGCCCCCAAAATGGAGGGCCATAGCTTTCAATCCTAAGACTGAGACAATATGGATGGAAGATGGTGAGGGGAAGGGCAGCCAATGGGCAGAGTTGCAGGCCGTGTGGCTTGTGATCAGCCAGGAGCCCTCCCCTATAGTTGTCTTCACTGACAGCTAGGCTGTCTATCGGGGCTTGACCCTGTGGCTACCAACCTGGTACCATGCCAACTGGCTGGTTGGTCCCTGACCCCTCTGGGGGCAAGAATTGTGGCAAGACTTTATAGGCCTGTGGTCAGACTAAAGTAATTACAGTATACCATGTGACAGGTCATTTGCCACTGGCATCCCCAGGAAATGATGAAGTAGATAAATTGGCCCAGATACATTGGTTAGAAGGAAAGCCTGCCTCTGATGTAGCCCAATGGTTACATCAGCGTTTGTTGCATGCGGGGCAAAAGACAATGTGGGCTGTAGCCCATCAGTGGGGCTTGCTTTTGACCTTCGAAGAAGCTAGTAGAGCCCGGCAGGAGTGTGTTGTGTGCTTCAAAAGGGACTTACACCGAGTTCCACAGTAACATGGGACAATAGCTAAGGGGCCTTTACCCCTCATCAGGTCACAGATAGACTATATTGGGCCTCTACCTGTGTCAGAAGGATATCGGTATGTGATGACCTGTATGGACACAGCTACTGGACTTCTGGTTGCTTTTCCTACACGTTGTGCAGACCAGCAGATGACCAAAAGAGGCCTGGGGCATCTCTTTGCCACCTATGGCCAATCACAGGTAATTGAGAGTGATCAGAGCACCCATTTTACTGGACATTCACTGCAAGAATGGGTGCAACAGCTGGGAATCACGTGGAGGTTTCATGTGCCATACAATCCTATCACAGCAGGCATGATAGAGAGGCACAAAGGCTTGTTAAAATCTGGACTAAGGTCAGATACCAATAGTCTGCAGGGATGGTCAGTCCGCTTATGGACCGTGCTATGGCATTTGAACAAGAAACCCCAAAAGGGAGCCCTGAGCCCCATAGACATGTTAACACATATGGCTGCCTCCCCTATACAACTGCAAGTACAAACTAAGGAAGAATCACTGGAGCTGAGGTTCGGCCACCAGCTTAATATCTTGCTGCCAGCACCAACTGCACTGAACCCCAGAGACTCCATTGAGTGGACGTGGCCTTGGACCTTTTGACACATGGACCAATGATGGCTGGCTCTCCTGGCACCTTGGGGACAAGGCCTGGAAACTGGCCTCCTGTGTATTCCTGGAGTAACAGCAGAGTAGCCCCAAAGATCATAGTAGTATATCCTAAATGGCGAGAGGTAGGAGCATCTTACTGGGGAGTTTTATTTTATCATTATGGCCAGTGCTTGCACCTCCAGTAGCACTCTATATAGACCCTTCAGTAACCCCCACGGGGAGAGGAGTAAAAGTATGGTATACTCGACCTGGAAGGGAGCCCCTTCCTGCTACAGTCCTATCACAGGACCACTCCCCTGCATGCATCCTACCTGATGGACAAGATTTGCCTATGTTGGTGGCATTAAACATATGTCTTATTGCCCCTAAGGTCTTTGTGGATTGGGAACCTCCTCTGGCTTGAGGATTATTATAATTTTTGTTACCTGTGTCAAAATCTTGTTGTATCTTAATTTTTGTTATTATCTCTAAGTTGTTCTCATCCTCTGTTTTTGTTGTGGAATCTGGTACAGTACTCCAGCTTTCTTGCACAGGGACCATGGTGGAAGATGGAAAGCATGTAGATTGTAAGGCGAGAATCCTGGAAGGGTGGAGTGTGGGGAAGCTGGGATTCCTATGGCCAGGATCCTCAATGAATGTAACCACCTGATGATGTAACTGGCCTGTTGCTAGGCCACTGCTTCCACACCTTTAGGCAATAAGCTATTACTGGGCTATAGAGAGAGCTCGGCCCAGTGCTCTGGGTGGAGGCAGAGACACTAGTGCTTGACCTAATGCCAGAAGAACAAGCCAGGTAATAAACATTTTCACTCCAAAGAAACATTCTATTGTCATTTCTTTGGTCACATTGAATCCATAGCGAACTTGCCAGGGCCTGAAACCCTTTGGCAAGACACTTCCTGGCAGGAAAGTCAAACATTGATCAAATGATTTCACAGCTTATGCTTGAGGAAAGGTCAATGAAAGAGAAGTAAAGAAAGGTATGAGGGTGACTGACAGGGGGTCTGACGCAAAGAAGAAAGGGCATGTTTCTCTAAGGAAGAAATGATTAAGACCTGATGGAAGAGAAGAGTAGGACAAGTGCCTTTCTGGGAAAAGGCATGGCATGTGCAAAGCCCTGGAAGTGGCAAGATTTTAGAGCTTCCACGGGACGAGGCCAAAGTACAGTGATATGGCTGAAGTATAGTGATTCAGAAACTGTCATACAGAGGAACTATATGACTGTATGACATGACAGAGCTCTAGACGAACAATGCAAGGCTTTGTAGGTCCCAAGGTCAGGCCTCCTCTGGTGTTAAATAAGAGGTATTCAAACCTTCTTAGGCATGGGTGGAGCTAGAAGTCCACATAATGTCATCAGGACTCTCATTTAGTTCCATGTGCCTCTGCTTGACGTCATTTTCAGGTACAGGTACTCTCCATTCTGTGCCAAGGTGGCCACTGAAAGTCCCAAGCCTGCAATGTCCTTATTGCTCACAATTCCAGAGAAAAATGGCTTGGTCAGAAGTATCAGAAAATGCTCCAAGTAGCCCAGTTCAGCTTACAAAGCCAAGGCTGAGCTGACCAGATGGGCAGGCAATGGAATCCTCTAGTAATCCAGGCGTGGCCCTTGAGTCCATTCTGGGAGTGTGATTGTCGTGTATGGGGGAAGGAAGAGGGGAAGAACTCTGTCAGGCTCCTCTTAAACATGGACTAAACAGATTTACAAGTGGATGGAGGACAGGGTTCCACCGAAGAAAAGTCTGCTGAGCTGTCCTAAGTATTTATCCACTACAGCTACACCTCCCACTGTTTTCACATCATTGCAATCGGAATATATCGTGTGCGCCGTTGTGGAAAATGGATGCAGCTTCTTGCACTCAGCTTCTACAGCCGACATGGGCCCTACCAATCAACTCAGAGACTGAAGGCATCAATTTCCCATTTACAAATATAATCCTACTGCCCCAAAATAAGGCAGCTAAAGCACTGAAAAGAATAGTAACTGCAGTTGATTTATATACAAATGTGTAAGAGTTCATAATGATATCGAGAATAAGAAACCCATTTACCTTTGGAGGTTGCTAGGGCTTTAGTTGTGAAAAACAGAAAATAAAGACTCAAGTATCTATTTGGCCTTTTCTGTATGTAAACTTCAGGGTATCAAATACTGATGAGGTTATTTTCTGTGGAAGAATCCAAGCTAATAAATAAAAAAGGTAATAATAGAATTAGAAAAATCTCTATTTAGCAGCCTCTAGTGAAATAGCTGAGCAACAAACCACGTGAAAGGTTAATGACGAATTGTCTGAAAGCTGGGTGCGGCTAACAACACCTGAACCCTGATAACTGATCATTCTTGCTAACATCGTTAAAGGGGGTAAGCATGTGCCTCCTGATTTGATGCAGCAGGAAGTACACAGCACCACCAATGAGGTGTTGCTGCCAAAAAAGTTGAAGCAGAATCTAGTGAAGCCTGTAGATATTAATACCAGCCTACTGGAAACATAGGGGATAAGAAATGCCACCTTTAAGAAGGAATAATCTAAACTCAGAAGGTGATATATTCTATACGCAAATACTCCAGTTTCTTTTTTAAAAAATGGCACGGAAAAATAAAGATTGAGATCAAAGCCGTAGATGAAGAGTACTTGAGATAAAGGAAATGCAATTTATAGATTTTTTTTTTAGCTCCTGTATCAAACAAACCAAATGTAAAAGGATATTTTTGAGGCAATTGGAGAAACTTGAAACTGTACTCATTTTTAAAGAATTATTACTAATTCTGAGATGTGTCCTAGTATTATGGTTGTTTTAAACAGTGAAGAATTTATGATAGAAACTATGTATCTGGGATTTGCTTAAAAAACTCCAGTGGGAGGAGGGACATCGGTAGGCTACATGAAACAAGACTGGCTAAATACTTGAAGCTGCGTGGAGATGCATGGAGGTTTCTTATATGCTTACATCTGTACATTTTTCTGTTTTAAATTTTTCACAATTTAAAGTGAGTTAACAGTCTGCTTTGTATTTTAGAATGATCTGGCTGCAGCGTGAAGTATGACTTGGAATGGGATGTAGAGCACAAAGTAAGTTGGTAGACATAAATGCAATAAAATTGTAATGGCAAACAGTAAAATATATCAGAAATGACAATAAATGTAAACAAAGGTTTACAAAGGTTATTAGAGTGGATTAAAATACAAAAGTCAGCTATATATATGTAAGAGAAATACCTGGAACATGACGCATTAAGACCAAGAGAGGGAAAAAGTGTAACCAAGTTAAATTCTGTTAAAGCAATATATGTATTTGAGTCATTAGGCTTCAAAATTTTCTTAGAATTCCTTTATTTCCACTTTTAAAGGGAAATTCTTATTTCTGACCATTTATTGTTCCCTGAGAAGGGCTTACATAGTTTTCCTTCCCAAAGTTGGATTACCAGTGTATTTAAATGTGTTAATACTAAGAGATGTTACCACATTACTGTTTCCATTTACACACCAATCAGCAACACCTCAGAATGCCCTGCTTATCTTGGCAGTATTATTTTTCACCAATCTCTTTGATGAGGGGAAATGGATTTTCTTGTTTTAATTTTTATTTTTCCAACTCTAAATATGCTTGAGCATATTTCCTTTTGAGTCTCTGTATGGATTTCCTTGTTTGTGAATTAACTGTTCATACCTTTTGTCCATTTTTCTCCTGGGCTGTTTGCCTTTTATGAAAATTAAATCTGCAGTTTATGTTGCAAATTATTTTCCTTCTCATTGCCTTAGGCAAAAACCTCCAAAACAATGAATAATTATGACATTGGGTATTCCAATCTACTTAATGGAATTAGCTCTAATATTTCTGTTTATAAAAACCAGCAGGAAACATTAAGCTAAACAATCTTTATCATATTTAAGTAGTTTCATTCTACTCTTATTTTACCTTGAGAATTTCATTGGGAATGACTGTGCCACTATCATATATTCTTTTCTTGATAACTGCATTGTTAACATTCTTCAGTATTGAAATGTTTACTATTAAAATATATAGGTATCTCCAGATAAGGGTAGAGAAACAATGCATTTACCATTTTCAAAATCAATTTTTAAAATTTATTTAGCTCTTAAACAGGCAATAATATTAAAATTGAGTTTATTAGTAACTTATTCTAAAAAGTATTTGATTAAATAAATCAAAAGAAAAGTAACTTTATCACTGCATTTATTTTTTTATAAAAAGCATTTGCAGAAATGTTTCATCAGAAACTGATACTACAAAAATAAATATAAAACAAATATACATGTTTACATGTTGCTTATTACATAGATTATTTACATATTCAAAAATTAAAAAACTCCAAGTTTTGTCTATGATTCTCAACATGTCTGAGGAGTAAATAATAAAAGCACAAATATTCCACACACCATTAATATTTTTGTTTTCAAGAGATTGTTCAATACAAGTATATGTTCATAATAAGTTTGGGGGTACATGTTCTAAGGAAAAAGGTAGATATACTATTTTAATCTATGACCACTACATTTTATAAGTGATTCAAGTTTTATTTTGCTTTCTTCTCTCATTAGAATACATCCATTATGGTATAGATTAAATTCTTTCATAAAAAGGCTTTCTTATAAAATTTAAAAAGTCACTTCACTTGAAAGCCAACAAAAAAGTTATTTATTAAATTTATGTATCTAAAAGGAGCTTTAATCAATGAAAATTAGGAGTTGGATTAGAAAACATCAAAAGGATGGAAGAAAGACACTGTAATTTCTGTTTGATGTGTTCTGGTAATTTTTCATTCTCTCCATACCTAAGTGAAGCAAAAGAAAAAAAAGACAAAAACATAACTTAATTACTGGTTCATATGAAAGTACCAAAACATACATTATATTTTTCAGTAATTCTTCAATGGCAAGAAGCACCTCAGAGAAATTATACAAAATTATTTATTAGAATAGATACATAAATCAAGTTAAGCATACCCAATTTGTTTCCATTAAAATAGACCAATTTCTACATGTATTTAAATAAAAAAAGAAAATTTGGTCAAAGAACTTGAACTGGCTTTATAATTTCTAAAGCAAGCTGAAAATTTGGATTCTTCATTAAATTGAAGGTCCTAGTCTACAGAAGATACATAACTTTATTAACTCATTTATTTCAACATACAGAGAAAACAAAATTATAGCAAAGAGCTGAATATCAACCTTCATTTTAAGAACTTACCTAGTTGTCTGACCATTTGGGGATGTATAACTGATAGAAGTCACTCCTGCCTGTACGACCAACTGGGACCCATCATTAAACTGAACCCACACGGCACCAGTAGTTAACTAGAAAAATAATAAGCATACGACATTACTATACAGTAGAGGATATGAAGCTCTTAAAAGGTACTCATGTTTAATAGGTTTTTCACACAGTTAAAAAAAAAACCCTCTCAGATAAGTGCAAATTTGGGGCTTTGATGGTAGAAGCATTGGCAATATTCATATCTCTTTTCATTATTTAAAATCTAGGGCATTATAATATTAAAATATTCTAAATAAATCCTGTTTCTCATTTGTTTCCACTAGGGTATCTGACTAGTTTTTTGTTGTTTTGTTTTTTACATAATATTTACAATGAACAAGAGATTTAGGAAATAACAAAAGCAATGCTTTCTTAAGATTTCCCTCTGTTCTTCATGTTAAGCTCCAAGAATTTCTCTTCCGCATATGAATGTAACGTATTAACCTTCAAAACTTGTTCCTTTAGTCAGTGATATTTACAATATGCCACTCCAAATAGAGTATACAGAAGACATGGACACTGTAATCAAACAGACGAGGATTTACATTCAGACTGTCAACAAGTGAGTAGGACCCATGCAAGCCAATCAACCATTACAAGCTGTAATTTCACCATCTATAAAAGGACGTAACATCAACTGTACTAGGTTTTATGCAGGGTAATAATGAGATAATGGGTGTGAAAAATAAGGTTACACATAGCAGATACTCAAAAAATGCTGAGTTCCCTTTATTGTCTACCCCCATAAAGGATTGGGCTGCATTTTTGCTCCACTGTAAATAAAAATTATATGTGCTATGCTCAAAAGTTTTCAAGTTTCAAGCTTTCAGATAATATATGCATATTAAGTTCACACCTACATAAAATTTTCCAAGTTTGAAACTCAAATGTGGAATTAAATTTTAAGTGCAAAAATCGTTTTCTGCCAAATGAAAGTTAGTTACTCTAGTAATAGAGATTACAGTTTCTAAAAGTTAAAATGCCCTGGGTATCATTCTTATTCACTAATAATTACTCATTATAATGAACTCTACTTTAAATATAAACGGCAGAAATAGGTCACCCAGTCCCTAGCAGGCAATCTGTTCAATCAACAATAGGTACAGTTTTCCAACTGTATACAAACACGAAATATTTAAAATTTTAATGATATAACCAATGTTAAAAAAAAGGGGTAAAAATTTTCCTGCAAAGAGAAATCTTTAAAATAATTTGTTTTTTGGGAATTGTCTAATCAATGTGGAACTAAAGAAATTCATACTGAGAAAATCCATATTCCTAAAAACTTCTCACCTGTGTGGCCCAACCAACATTTTTCACAAAAACAGATTTCATAAGTTGTGCTGTTTTAGGAAGACAATCTTTTACACTACTAGAAGAGATGTTTGTTCCAGAGGCTGTAGCTATAAGTCCAAGTCCATCATTTGTAACCATCTACAAACAGTAAAAGAAGGAAGATATTATTCCTCAATATTTTTATAAGCCAACCAGCAAAAGTAGGAACTGACTGAATTTTCATTAGCTTAATTTTTTAAAAAACAAAATTAAAAAGTAAAATATAACCACATAAACAATAATAAAGTTTGGATTTAAAGTATTAATTAAAAATATATATAACATTATGGAACATTAGAAAAATACAGAACAGAAAAAAAATTATACAGTTGCTGTTTCCTTTTTGGTAGATTTGTCATTTTTTCCCGAAGTATAATTTTTCATAGCTATAATAATATGTATTTGATATTAATGTGAGTACACATACATATGAAACAGACACAGATCTATTTTTTTAATGTTGCCTTTTTCTACATTGCCGTATATTGTCTGTATGGCATGACAGTTCATTGAGTAAAAATATGGTAAGTTTATTTAACCATGAGCCTGTCATAGATATTAAGACAATTAATATTTTACTAGTAAAAAGAAAACAATATATATATGTTAATATTTTTAATAAGGGGTCATGTTACATAGGCCTCACTGAGGTAACATTGAAACTGAGACCTGAAGGATAAGAAAGAATTAGACATTAACAGGTTGGGGAAAATAGTTTCAGGTCAAGTGAAGAGCTCGTGAAAAAGCCCCCAGAGTTTGACTGACTCAAAGACCTAGAAGAAAGCTTCTCAAGCTCAAGTGCAGAGTGTGGGGCAAAGCAGCTCAGAATGAGGCTAGAAAAGTAGGGAGGGAAGAGAAAAGCCACAGGAAGTTTTAATTTAGTATCAAGGGCATCAGGCAATCACGGAAGAGTTTAAGGTGTGGAGGGACACATCTTTACTTACAGAAGGATTAAGTGCCGGTGCCTGTTTAGAGGTAGCGCTACTGAAGACCGTTCTGTTCAAAGATGGTCTGTCTCTCAGTGGGTGGTCTGGATCCACAGGAGGAGGAGGTGATGCGGCCTTTGGTGAACTAGTGCTACCAGGTTTTCTGAAAGACAAAAAAATGTCCAAATACATTCCCTTAATTAAAGCTTTTAATTTACAGAATAAAATGTTCAAAATGTAAACACCAAACTTTTTTTTTAACACAATACATTTTAGCTATATTTAGAAATTTTTCAAGCATTTACCTTCCTATGATTATTGGGAAAAATGGAGCACTGCCACTTTTCTTTTCCTCTTCTGAAATTACGGATTCCAGTGCTAAACAAATGCGATGGCTCTATTTCAAAAAGAGTGATTTCCATTATTACTTCACCTATGTTATTTGTATCATTAATTGTATGAAAAATTTAATTACAAGCAGGTACATACCTCATTAGCATGATCCATATACATTTTTATATCTTCTTTCAAGCTATTACCTTCACTTTCACCTTTTAAGGTGTAAGATTTCCCAGTCTTTTCAATCACCTGAATAAGATCTTCTGTTTTGTGTATCTTTGCTCCTTAAAAAATAAGAAAACTATTCTTCTATCTCTTCTTTAAATATTCTTAGATTTACATGCATTATATCAGAAAACAATGGGTCCTAGACCAAGGTATCATTTATATACACTTGTTGAAAATTAATAAAATGAGGCTCTCCCAAGTATTCAATAAATATAGGCCACCCATTTTTCTTTTTTGCATATATTTGGCTTAAGTCTGATATTTTTATGGTATTTTAAAAAATCACTGCTCTCATACAAAAAAATAATTGAAAGATAACTATGTGTACTATGTTAGTGTGTGTTAAGTGTCCCCTAAAATAGGGAGCTTTCAGATTGAAAAGTAAATCATCTTTATAGAATTGATTTAGAAAATAAGGTTCTCTGGTTCAACCCTATTCTTTTGCCACATTTATAATTCTCATAATATGGTATATGTCCATTTGAGTTTCTCATAAGAAATTGGATATTGTTTATTTTGTTTTTGTACTATCAATCTGGATATTATTAAATTTGAGCCAAAAAAAGAGAGGACTAATATACATATTAAAGGATAAACTGTTTACAAGAAAGTATATATAAATAAATTTGGTAACATAATTTGACATATAGTATTCTGTGCTATATAATTTATTTATATAGATATACATATATATATATTAAAAATTTGCTGTGTTGAATTAAAAAAAAAAACTACTAAATTACATACATACTAAAGGGAAAAATTTTCCATTTCTAAATCATACTTACCATCATAAAACCAAACCTCAAAATCAGCACCAGGAGAATTCTCCATCAAAACGCATTTAGCATATCTTGTAAAATAAGTGATTTTCGGAGATTTAGACCTTACAAGCTGTACAAATCTGGAAGCATATTGATATTTTCGCCAATACTTTTCTTGGGGGAGAAAAGAAAAAAAAATTTCCTAATATTGGAATAAAGTTTTGACTTGTCATATAAATTCCATGAAACTTTAACATTTCTATTCTTTCTCAAAAAAATCAAGTTGATTGTTTAATAATCTCATTGCCAAACCCAAAATACTTTAGAGGTATGTCTGTTATTTTAATGAAAGCTAAAGACAGTATAATAAAATTCCCAAGAAGTATATAAGAAAATCTGATGACTAGTATCATAATTATTTAAAAAATTCTTTCTTTGAATAATTGATTCCTTATAAGAGAATGATTCCAGGGAAGTGTTAATAAATGAAAAGATTTTTATCTATCAGATCCAAATGATTTTCATGAAAAGAAATATAGTTCTTCTTATCTTAGTACAGCATAGAGTTTTATGGTCCTAATATACAAAAGCAAGCTTTTGCAGTTCCCTGTAACTATGGTGACTTACAGTACTTCGACAGTTTTGTCTACCTGCTTTGATTTCTAGTAGGGTTAGGTTAGATAGGTTTCCTTGTTCGTTTCTAAAAGTCACGTCAGTGAAGTCTTACTATTTAATTTCCCAGTCCATAATATCCAGAAGCTGAACTGGAGGTCAAATTTAATTAGCCACAATTATAAATGATCATTTATGTAGCACAGTAATGATTTCAAAAATCAAAAACTAGATACTTCGTGTTGAATTTTTAACATGATTCTAGACAAATTAGTAACTAAACAAGTATACAAATTACATTTTGTGATATATTTCTACTTAAATAAATAGAATAAAATACCATTGTAACACAGAAGACAAATAAACAATGGGATTAATAAGGCACACATGTCACCAGATACAAAGTTGACAACATGACCTGTAGCCTGGCAGAAGCCAAGATATTTACAGCCTATGATATCCACATATATATAGTCCATGTATATATAAATCCATCATCTAAATTTAATCTCTGGTAAATTTACCTGGTAAATTGTCAAAGCTATAGCTACTGCTGTTGTCAGTAGGTAAGGGCGGTCTATCAGCAAGAGGAAAACCTCTTCCATCATTTGGATAATAAATAGTGATCTGCCAAAAAATTTTTTAAAGAATTTTAATTATATGCCATTAAGTTACTAAAATTATGAAAAACATTTTCATGTAATATTAAATATTATTTCATTGAAAATGGTAAATATTCTCTAAAAGTAATTTTTTGATTTTTAAACTTAAGCTTAAACTTTAGATTTTCAATTATAATTATTAAAAAAAACATACTAATTTATTTAAATCGGTGTAGTATGCTAGGTCAGGTTTTTAATTAAGAGATACTATCATATCAGGAAAACTGATTTTTAAAAATTGCAAAGATATAGAATGAATTGGCGATTTAAAATACTTAAGTGATGATTTGAAGTTGTAAGACAATACAGTAAATCCACATTACCATATTTCCATCACTAGATATTTGAAGAACTTCTTTCACATATTCTTGAGATGTACACTCCTTTAGAAGCTCCACACATACCTCTTCTGAATCAAGTATGCTTACCTAAAAAAACCACAAAAGACAAAAAACTATAACCAATAACAATGGTTTACTAGAATAGCTCCGACATATATAAATACTTAAAAGTACTTAACCATGGCAGAGACAAAAATTAAAGTCAAAATCGAATAGCTGCTCCACTGCAACAGTTTAGATCAGAGGTGTATTTGAGCACAATTGTGAAACATAAGGAGCAAAGGTAAGAAGGGATAATGAAGTGTGAAATGCTAACCAGTGAGCAAAATGAAAGCAGAAGGTAGGGTGGGGCATAAGGAGCCAAACAGGCAAACCTGGGTGAAAAGGAAAACAAGGGAGAAATAGGAAGATGGAATTAAAAATAAAAATAACCACTGCCAATTCACACATGACATTTTTCAAAACTCTACACCTAATTTTATGTACCCCTTTTCTTTAAATAGGGCTAATGTTAAAAAAAATTTTATTTTCTAGTTTACCTTTTTGATTTGAGATTAAATGTAGAAACAAAAACAAAAGCAAAAGGTAATATTAAATATTTAGTGATTGGCACTGTGAATAAAATAATATTTAACAATATTTAACTAGTGGTATTTTTTATGTTTTTCATTATCGGTAATTTAAAATTCAAAATTTATCAGTATTAGCTCACCATTCTTAAAGTAGCCAGAAGGAAACGAGCTATTTTTCCATTAAAACCTAGTCTCTCCTTTTAAATGAGTTTATCATGTATGTATCAAAAGTACAGGAGCATTATAGGGAACTAAAAAAACATCATGTTTGACATCAGAAACCATATACTAATGGAAAATATCATAGAGTAATTTAGAAAAATAGAGACATACCACAGCCTTTTTGGTTTTCTGTCTGATTGGTTTTAACCTACAAGCAGTCAAAGGAGATGTAATGCTCCATAATGTACGCTTCTGATAACCCAGTGGTGGCTCCACGCCCCTAATCTTGGTTTGTTCAGAAAGAGGGTCTAACCCAAAAACGGACTCTTGTTGAATTATGTCGGGTTTCCTGTGAAATGCAGTCATATATTTCATGGTATTCAGCTGTTCTGCAGAACGTGCATTATCAGAGGCATCAGGGCTGTTTTTCGCTCCTATGTCAGTCCAGGCATTTCTTGACGTGTCCTGCACACCTGGATGGCCCTGGAAATCTCTGTTTGGGTTAATGCTGCTGTGCTCAGTAGTTTCTTTTAAATGGGCTATAATATACATAAAATAGAGCAACTTAGTAAATAATTAAAAAGTCAAGTATACACAAAACAACGTCATGCTGGTATTATTCTAATATTTTTTTTTGAGGAACAAAAGAAATCTAGTTATAAACAAACTCATAATTTTTCTAACAAATAATATGACATAATAAATGAGTGACTAAAAGGATGTTTTAAGCCCAATTGCAAAGGAATACCTTTAATATTCCTAAGACTAAGAAAAAGAGATATTAAAATGTAATTAATTAATAAAGGCAGAAACTAGTCACCTAGTCACCTAATTCTAAAACAAACAACTGCCAATGCTCCAACAAAAAGATTTGAGAGGAGTTCCTAGGTAATCATTCTACATAATATGCAAATTTACTCTCTTTAAGCTGAGGACTGTCTATTCCATCTCCATTTACAAAATATCCAACTAAAAGCAAAAACACTATATGAAATTGCTTTAATTAATATTTAATATTACAAATGTATTTGCATCACTTTTTAAAAAATTCTTGTTGAACTTTACCCATTTATATTTTACATGGTTTTAGAGTGCACATGGGAACATTATTTTTGTAAAGTTCTAAAAATGATTAGACAATATAAAACTCTAAGGTAATTTTCAAAGCTAAGCTCTAAAAATTTGTGTAATTTTTTCCTCAAATGACTTTTTAGTGCTTCCCCCCCCTACTCGCATTATGACAGAAAACATGTTGTACCAAACAATATACTCTAAAACTGCAGCAGCACTGCTGGATTATTACAACGAGGTGATTTCCCCAGCTCAGACATGTCCATATTACCAAACAGAAGTATCTATTAACACAACAGAAGGTGAAGTGCAAGATTAAGTACATGGCAGTTTTATGGTTTAAAAACAAACTTCAATTATGTTCAACAAGTACACATTAAAAGAGTAATTCTCTTTGGGCTCTTAAAAATAATATCCATTAAAAAAAAGAAGAGTACTCTTGAGGTGACATAACAACTCTGCTTAAATTACAACCATATTATGCACTTTGTCTGAGGTAATGTGATACTTAGTAAAACATTTTATCCGCTCCTCCATATGTTTCTTTATCCTTTTTTCCCATCATTATTTTCCAACCCACCTTCTGTGCATCTGTCATGCTCATTAATGAGAATATTTAACTTTCAAACTCTATGTTTATAAAAAAATGACTAGGATGACAGCTGTTTAAAAATGTGTACTTTAGTGGATGTGAGGTCCCATTGGTAAACCATGATGTCCACATCAGCTTCTACTTACAAATAAACTCAATCATCTTTTATTTCACAGGCACTGATAGTAGGCTTGTTAGAGCAGAGGAGTTTAGGGTAATGTCTCTGACTCCAACATGGGTTGGAACCTGGCTCCTCTACTACGGGCAGGGTAGCCTGGCAAATCAAGCTCTGTGCACCACAATTTCCCCCTCTGTAAGATGGAACTAATAACAGTAGCTTCCTTGCATGTATGTCTTTTTGTGAGAATTTATTAAGTTAATAATATATGTTAAGCATTAAAGACAATGACTGATATAAAAACTCAAAATGTGTTCAGTTATTATTAGTAATATTAAAATACAGTTTATTGATAATATATTATTTTCTTAAGAAAATCCAAACAGAAAACTGTAGTGCTTGTTAAGTATCCAAGTCATTAATTTTATTCATTAAATACTTCATTAAAAACTCACCATTAATTTGCAGATTCCCAAACCACTGTTGCACCATTTCAGTCTGGGATGTCTTGTCTGAAAATGGAAAAGGAATTTTTCCTGGACAAAGATGATTGGAGCTAAACAACAAAAAAAAAATTCCATAAACTAATAAAAATTATCAGGTAATACTATTTTTAACATAAAAATATTTTAAAAGGGAAATGTCTTCTGATTTGAATACCTGAAAAGTTTAGAGTAACTGTAGGAACCAATAGTTGCACAAGTGAATTGTTTCTAAGGAGCTAACCACCCAAACCAAAATGCTTATGGTACTAAGTACTTTAGGGATCAGACATGTTTAATATATGATACTTTGCATGGGAGAAGACCTGCTTCACATAAAATATAAAGTGAAACTTAAAAATTTCCAATGTGAAACATACTACACATACAATCATTTTAAAAGGAACTCTTAACCCCATTAAAAATCATCATTCTGATTCTCTTCCTAATAAGACATAGAAATTATGGTTAAGAAGTACCCCAGGAACATCTGACAATGTTAGAAAAAAGATAACCCCTAGTTAGATGCAGTTACATTTTGTGTTAATGTTTATCAAAAAATAAAATGCTATTGATAGAATTATTCTTACAGTGCTTGATCATTATCAGGTCTTTCAAAAGATCCGGAACTACTGGATGTCTTTTCTTTAAAGAAGTGAAAAATATTGACATTGCTGTTTGTGGGTGAGCATCTTTCTTCACTCTCATCTACTCCTGATCTTTTGGATTTTGCAAGCATTTCTGCTGAGTGACATCGTTCCATTGTATGTGTTTTTGCTCGAGACTGACTATTGGAAGTGCCGGATCTATCAGAGGAATGGGCTCTACGCAGGTATCGAGAATGTGGCCTTTCTTCTGCACCTTGGATTACTCTTCCCCTTCTATTATTTCTGGTTTGTCGTTCTTGATTTCCCCACTGAGTATAAAAACTGTTTCCATCTTCTGAAGAAGAAAAGTCACTTGAATGTTTCTTTGGGAATACAGTCATTTTATTTGGGAGTGGCTGACCAATCAAAAGTCTTCTTCTGTCAAATAAACTACCATTTAGGCTGGTACTTGAAGAAGCCGTAATTGCAGTAGAAATTGTGGCATGTCCACTATCAATTGAGTCTTCTACAGTTCCTAAATCTTTACTTTTTGTTGAAGAATTTCGGGACATAAAAGGATGGTCTAATACTGAAGACAGACTCAAACGATCTGCTGGATTTCTACGAAGTAACTGGTGAATGAGGTCCTTGGCCTCTCTTGACAAAACAGTTGGCATTTCATAATCTGCCAGTACTACTTTATTTAATGTATTCTTGACTGTGTCAGTGTCAAAAGGTGGTCTTCCAATAAGCAATGTATAAAACATACAGCCCAAGGACCAAACATCAGATTCAAGTCCATGTGCACTTCGTGTTGCAATTTCTGGGGAAATGTAATTAGGAGTTCCACATAATGTATAGTGCTTTTCATGTGGCATTTTCAATTGAGCTGCCAGCCCAAAATCAGCAATCTTGATGTTCATGTTCCGTGTGAGTAAGAGGTTAGAAAGTGTCAGGTCCCGGTGTAATATACCATGAGAATGGAGATACAACATTCCTGTGGTGATCTGGTGCATGAAGTGTCGAGCTGTTAGGAGATAAAAAATACACTTTAAATTCAGAAAATCTGAAAGATTTGATATTTAGCATCTTAGAACTCAGTATTAATAAACTCAAGTACACTGGCTTCCAGCTTAGTTTTATACCAACCAAACTACTCTGATAAATTCATAATAATCTTTTATTTCCTTTAAGATGCCTAGTTCTTTTAATCTTTGTCCTTTCTAACTAATGAATTTTCTATACAGTTAAAGGGAAGCTTAATTTTATTTGCAGTCAGGACAGACTAGAGCAACTAGGGTAGAAGTCCATAGTAATTAAGACAAAATATTTATAATTGCACAAACAATTCATAAATACATTTTAATTGTAAAAAAGGCAAGTTAAAGTTCCTTTGATGTCCTCCCAAACGCTCCTAAAAAGTAATCACTATTAACTGTGTATACATTCTTTTATACTTTTCTTGCATTTACATATATTTAAATCTACAGCAATACACTGTAATGAATGCTTTCTAACATAAAAATGGTATAAAAAGTTTCATTATGTTTTCCCCATTTTACAATATTTCTTAGAGATATTGCTATGTCAGTACACATAAATTTTCATTTTATTTAACTGCTATTGAACACTTCTGATATTACAAGATTACAAAAAAATAGATAAACAACATTCTTATACACGGTTGTTTTCTTGTGCATGTCTATAGTGTACTTCTCTACAGTAAATTCAAGTAGAATCACTTGAAAGGTTGAAAGATTAAATTTATTAATACCTTGCCAAACTGCCCTTCAAATGACTGTTATTTTTATGCACATCCTCATTAACATTAGATAATCTCAATCCAATGAGTAAAAATGGTATTCATTATTTTACTTGGCATACTTATGATTACTACTGAGTTTGAATATCTCTTCATATGTTTATTGGACATCCTATGTTTTTCTTCTCTGAATAATCAGCTATATTCCCAACACATTTTTCTATGTGATTATCCTTTTCTTTTTAGGCATGCCTTAAATATTAATTTGCCAGTCATATAGTTTACAAGTATTTTCTTATCTTTGTTTTTTAAATTCTTTGACAGTCTTTTGTCATACATGTTCTTAATTTTAATTAAGTCAAATTGGTAGTTCTTTTCCTTTTTATAGGTTTTGCAGGTTCTACTTTTCCTTAACTCTTAATATATATGACCAAACTGTTCTCCAAATGGCTTATATAGATTCAAATGTACAAAAACCTATTAGCAACCACCTTTTTTCAGCCTACCTGAAATCTCAGCAGGGTAAGATAATTTGAAAACAATTGTTTATGTGATGTATGGGCCTTATCTGATACTGATCTGAAGCATTAAAAGTTACTTAAAAGAAACCAGGGTTTGTATTTCAAACTGGCTATGTATTTGAGAATAAGGAATTATTAGGTGTGATATGACTTTGTGCTTTTGTTTGTTTAAAGGTTTCTATCTTTTAAAGATATATAGCAAAATATGTGTAGATAAAAAGATGCTTATGATTTGCTTCAGAATACTCTGGGAAACTGGGGAGATAAGGATACAGATGAAACAATATGATGAGTCGATAGTTTCGGAAGCTGAGTGGTGAGTTCATGGGGACTCATTGAACAATGCTCTGCTTATGTTTGACATTTTTTATAATAAGTCATTTCAATTATTATTTGTGTTTGACTTAGAAAATACTTTATAGTTATTAATAGCATTCTAAAAAGCTTATCTCTAGATTTAAAAAAATATGCACTAAAGTGCTACCAATGTGGTTCTGGTTAAAGGTGGATAACAAATTTCTCCTTTTACTTCTCTAATCTTGAATTATTTACAGGAATTATTTTTATAATCTTGGGGGGAAAAGTCTCCTTTTCTAGGCCAAAATAGTAGTTGAAACAGTTTTACTAAATATTACAAAATAGCACATTCTTTAAAACTACAACTTAAAGAGTAAAATTTATTAAAGAAAAGAGCAGTCTAATCATCAGAGAAATGCAAATTAAAACCGCAATGAGATATCACCTCACACCAGTTAGGATGGCCAACATCCAAAACACAAACAACAACCAATGTTGGCGAGGATGCAGAGAAAGGGGAACCCTCCTACACTGCTGGTGGGAATGTGAACTAGTTCAACCATTGTGGAAAGCAGTATGGAGGTTCCTCAAAAAACTAAAATAAAAAATACCATTTGACCCAGCAAGTCCACTCCTAGAAATTTACCCTAAGAATGCAGCAGCGCAGTTTGAAAAAGACATATGCACCCCTATATTTATTGCAGCACTATTTACAATAGCCAAGAAATGGAAGCAACCTAAGTGTCCATCAGTAGATGAATAGATAAAGATGTGGTATATATACACAATGGAATATTATTCAGCCATAAGAAGAAAACAAATCCTACCATTTGCAACAACATGGATGGAGCTAGAGGGTATTGTGCTCAGTGAAATAAGCCAGGCGGAGAAAGACAAGTATCAAATGATCTCACTCATTTGTGGAGTATAAGAACAAAGAAAAAATTGAAGGAACAAAACAGCAGCAGACTCACAGAACCCAAGAATGGACTAATAGTTACCAAAGGGAAAGGGACTGGGGAGGATGGGTAGGAAGGGAGGGATAAGGAGGGAAAAGGGGCATTATGATTAACACACGTAATGCAGCGGCAGGGGACATGGGGAAGGCAGTATTTATAGAGAAGACAAGTAATGATTCTATAGCATCTTACTATGCTGATGGACAGTGACTGCAGTGGGGTATGTGGGGGGGACTTGATAATAGGGGGTCTAATAACCATAATGTTCAAGTGATTGTACATTAACGATACCAAAAAAGAACCCCTCCCACTAAAAAAAAAAAAAAAAAGAGCAGTCACCTACCTTCATTTTCTGAGAATGGTTTCATTCTGTTCTTTAGATACCTGTTCATTTCTCCATTATGGCACATTTCTAATACTAGGTACACATAATTGTTATCTTCAAAATAGTTATACAGCTGAAATGAAAAAGGGCATAATAAATTATAACATACAAGAACTCAGTGTCCTCAGCCACTTCTATAAATTTTTACCTTACCTCCAATATAGAAGGATGTTTTAACTGGCAATGTATTTTCACCTCATTCTGTACTCTCTGTACCATTCCAGCTTTGTACATGGCTTTCTTATCTATCTAAAAATAACATGAGAGGTTAAATGTTGATGATAAACTTTAAAATGTGAAGTTTTCAAAAGTTAACTTTGAAAAGAAGAAGCATACTTTAAAATATTCTGAAGTCCTTCTTCTATCTACTTTTTTATGAGATCAGTTTATTCTGTTGTACCTAGCAGAGTGCACATTCTATAAGTTTGTCAATGCATTCTAATACCTCTCCTAACTTAAAGAATTTAATAGGACAACTATTCTCTGAACAATAACAATTTAGTCAAACATTAAAACAAAACTTTCCTTCCCTTGAAATTTCCTACAGATTAAGTGATTCTTAATTTGCTTATATTACTCCTAATAGACTGACCTCTAACAATCAAGAACAGTATGGTGTTTTAGATTGTTACATCGTGATACAGAACTATACACAAGTATACTCTTATTATTATGAACAAATTATTTGTTTTTTGATTTCTGCAAATTACTCCAAGTATGCTTAATAAGAGCAAATACGAGGTCTACTGAACATTAATGAAGATAAAAACACATATTTCAGCATGGCCAAAGATCTAAGATATCTTTAAGTCAATCGCTGGACTTGGCACCTTTGTCTTCTGCCTAAGCAGTGGGTTTTTCACACAATAAAAGGCTGGTAAATTTTCTGACATCTCAGTCACCTCTCTAGAGTTACTTCCAAAGTAGAAGTGAGAAGATTATTAATATATTCTTACCATTTTGATTGCAACTTCCAAACCAGTGTGAATGGACTCAGCTCTGTAGACACCAGCAAATGATCCTTTACCAAGCAGATTTCCAACTTTAAAATCCTTAAAAGTTAAAATTAAAGAATAGGTGTGATTACTCACAAGAGTAGAAAGGAAGAATGATGGGAAGGGACTGGAAAAGATTAAATGGATCGGAAGGGGAATTTCAATTAAAAATTCAAGCAGGTAATACACCTCGATACGGCAGGTGTCAGGGGTAGGAAGCATGTCTACACCTTGCGGGGCTCCGGATAGGGCACTCAAATGATCTGCTTCCTCAGCCCCTGCGCAGCCAACCCCTTGGGAGCCAGGGCCCTGGGCGGAATCCCGCCGCAGCTCCCGCCGGCGGTAACCGCCCTTCGCTTGGAGAATGGGGAGGCAGCCTTGGCCCGCTCTAGAGCGGCGGCTCCGGCGGGACCGCCGACACGGCGCCGCGGGGCCCTGGGACACAGGGGCGGGGCAGCGAACGACTCACCTGTCCCAGCGCCCCGCACGTCTCTGAGGGGCGGGCCGCTCCGCCCCCAACCAGCCGGGCCCCCGCGGTTAGGACCCTCCCAAAGCGCCTCGGCGCCCGGCCAGCAGGCGTTAGCCTCTCTCGGGCCCCTTCCAGCAGCTGCCTCCAGTCCCGCCGCCCTGGACTCCCACCCGCCCGCCTGAGGCCTGCCCAGTGCTTTCACCTCGATCTTCTCTCCGATGCAGGTCGCCATATTTCCAGGCCCCTGCCTGTGCTCCCCGGATTAGCTCCCGTCACGCAGTCCCGTCGAGGCAGCGCTCCAAGCAGCCAGCCGGTCTTGGCGCCCATCAGGCTCGGCTTACTAGGCCGCCGCTCCTGGCGACGACAGCAAAGCCACCGAAAGGTCTCCCGGGCACCTTCCGAGGCCTGGGCGGCGCCTCCGCGCTCCCATTTTGAAAAACTCCCGCCGGTTGCGTCCGAACGAGCTGGCCGTGACGT
>JAVSCE010016791.1:0-60502 GCA_032199065.1 Smutsia gigantea
CCATATCCTTCCTTTCCCACCCATCCTCCCCAGTCCCTTTCCCTTTGGTAACAGTTAGTCCTTTCTTGTTCTGTGAGTCTGCTGCTGTTTTGTTCCTTCAGTTTTTTCTTTATTCTTATACTCCACAGATGAGTGAAATCATTTGATACTTGTGTTTCTCCACCTGACTTTTTTCACTGAGCATAAGACGCTCAAGATCCATCCATGTTGTTGCAAATGTTAGGATTTGTTTTCTTCTTATGGCTGAATAATATTCCATTGTGTATATGTACCACCTCTTCTTTATCCATTCACCTACTGATGGACACTTAGGTTGATTCCATTTCCTGACTATTGTAAATAGTGCTGCGATAAACATAGGGGTGCATATGTCTTTTTCACACTGGGCTGCTGCATTCTTAGGGTAAATTCCTAGGAGTGGAATTCGTGGGTCAAATGGTATTTCTATTTTGAGGAACCTCCATACTGCTTTTCACAATGGTTGAACTAATTTACATTCCCACCAGAAGTGCAGGAGGGTTCCCCTTTCTCCACATCCTCAGCAACATTTGCTGTTGTTTGTCTTTTGGATGGTGGCATCCTCACTGGTGTGAGATGATATCTCATTGTGGTTTTAATTTGCATTTGTATGATTAGCGATGTGGAGCATCTTTTCATGTGTGTGATGACCATCTGAATTTCTTCTTTGGAGAAGTGTCTGTTCAGATCCTCTGCCCAGTTTTTAATTGGATTATTTCTTTTTGTCTGTTGAGGTGCGTGAGCTTTTTTGATATTTTGGATGTCAACCCTTTCTCGGATATGTCATTTATGAATATATTCTCCAATACGGTAAGATGTCTTTTGGTTCTATTGATGGTGTCCTTTGCTGTACAGAAGCTTTTCAGCTTGATATAGTCCCACTTATTCATTTTTGCTTTTGTTTCCCTTGCCCAAGGAGATGTTCATGAAGAAGTTGCTCATGTTTATGTCCAAGAGATTTTTGCCTGTGTTTTTTTCTAAGTTTTATGGTTTCATGACTTACATACATGCAGGTCTTTGATCCATTTAGAATTTACTTTTGTATATGGGATTAGACAATAATCCAGTTTCATTCTCTTGCATGTAGCTGTCCAGTTTAGCGAACACCAGCTGTTGAAGAGGCTGTCATTTCCCCATTGTATATCCATGGCTCCTATATATTAATTGACCATATATGTTTGGATTAATATCTGGACTCTCTATTCTGTTCCACTGGTCTGTCTGTTCTTGTGCCAGTACCAAATTGTCTTGATTTACTGTGGCTTTGTAGTACAGCTTGAAGTTGGGAAGAGAGATCCCCCCTATTTTACTCTTCCTTCTCAGGATTGCTTTGGCTATTCAGGGCCTTTTGTGGTTCCATATGGATTTTAGAATTGTTTGTTCCAGTTTGTTGAAGAATGCTGTTGGTATTTTGATAGGGATTGCATTGAATCTGTAGATTGCTTTAGGCAGGGTGGCCATTTTGACAATATTAATTCTTCTGCCCCGAGAGCATGGGATGAGTTTCCATTTGTTAGTGTCCTCTTTAATTTCTCTCATGAGTGTCTTGCAGTTTTCAGGGTATAGGTCTTCACTTCCTTGGTTATGTTTATTCCTAGGTATTTTATTCTTTTTGGTGCAGTTGTGAATGGAATTGTTTTCCTGTTTTCTCTTTCTGTTAGCTCATCATTAGTGTATAGGAAAGCAACAGATTTCTGTGTGTTAATTTTGTATCCTGCAACTTTGCTGAATTCAGATAGTAGTTCTAGTAGTTTTGGAGTGCAGTCTTTAGGGTTTTTTATGTACAATATCATGTCATCTGCAAATAGTGACAGTTTGACATCTTCTTTATCAATTTGGATGCCTTTTCTTTCTTTGTCTGATTGCCGTGTCTAGGACCTCCAGTACTATGTTGAATAAGAGTGGGGAGAGTGGGCATCTGTGTCCTGTTCCTGACGTTAGGTGAAAAGATTTCAGGTTCTTGCTGTTAAGTATGATTTTGGCTGTGGGTTTCTCATATATGGCCTTTATTATGTTGAGGTACTTGCCCTCTATACCCATTTTGTTGAGAGTTTTTATCATGAATGGATGTTGAATTTTGTTGAATGCTTTTTCAACATCTATGGAGATGATCATGTGGTTTTTGTCCTTTTTGTTGATGTGGGGGATGATGTTGATGGATTTTCGAATGTTGTAACATCCTTGCATCCCTGACATGAATCCCACTTGATCATGGTGTGTGATCCTCTTGATGTGGTTTTTAATCGGTTTGCTAATATTTTTACATCTATGTTCATCGGGGATATTGGTCTGTAATTTTCTTTTTTTGTGGTATCTTTGCCTGGTTTTGGTATTAGAGTGATGCTGGCTTCATAGAATGAGTTTGAAACTATTCCACCTCTTCTATTTTTTGGAAAACTTTAAGGAGAATGGGTATTATGTCTTCTCTAAATGTCTGATAAAATTCAGCAGTGAATCCATCTGGCTTGGGGATTTTGTTCTTGGATAGATTTTTGATTACCGATTCAATTTCATTGCTGGTAATTGGTCTGTTTAGATTTTCTGTTTCTTTCTTGGTCAGTCTTAGAATGTTGTATTTTTCTTGGAAGTTGTCCATTTATTCTACGTTTTACAGCTTGTTAGCATGTATATTTTCATAGTATTCTCTAATAATAATTCTTTGTATTTCTGTGGGGTCCGTTGTGATTCTTCCTTTCTCATTTCTGATTCTGTTTATGTGTATAGATTTTCTTTTTCTCTTAATAAGTCTGGCTCCAAGAAACTTTCAATCCCTTTTCTCTCTTCTTCTTCTCTTACCCCTATAATGAGAATATTGTTCCGTTTGGATTGGTCACGCAGTTCTCTTAATATTCTTTTATTCCTAGAGATCCTTTTATCTCTCTCTGCCTCAGCTTCTCTGTATTCCTGTTCTCTGGTTTCTATTCCATTAAGAGTCTCTTGCACCTCATCCAGTCTGCCTTTAAGACCTTCTATTAATTGTTTCATTTCTGTTATCTCCTGCCTGACTTCATCCCTTAGCTCTTGCATATTTCTCTGCAGGTCCATCAGCATGGTTTTGACTTTGATATTGAATTCTCTTTCAGGAAGATTGGTGATATCTGTCTCAGCAGGCCCTCTCTCTGGGGTTGTCTGAGTGATTTTTGACTGGACTAGATTCTTCTGCCTTTTCATGGCAATAGAAGTAGTCGCAGGTAGGTGGCGCATGTGTCAGCTGGGAGAATAAAGTCCCTTCCTGCTTGCTGGTCGTCTTACCCTTCTCCGCTGCCTGTGTCTGTTACCCACAGAGAGGGAGCAGTCTCTGGGATAATCTCCTGAGCTTCCGTGGGTGGGGAGGCCCTCAGGATAGCCTAGGGCACTGTGTGTGTGGGGGGTTCGCAAACGCATTGGGTGTGTTCTCCTGTGAGTACAGTGCCCCCGTCATGCCTTGCGGACCTTGTTATGTCTTCCTCTGTTTGTGCTGGGCAGCTGCACGCCGGTGGCAGCCTCTGGGTCTGTCCCGGTTATATTCGCCCTGGGAGAAGACTCTGTGTGGTTGCTGTGGGCAGGGCTGTTCTCCGGATGCTCCGCAGCTGTGGTGCGTCAATTGGTTTGCTTGCAGCACCAGCCGGGTGGAATGAATGGCAGGCTGCTTATCGCCATGCAGGCATCGGGGCTGTACGGGGGTTAGGGGGCCTGAAGTTCCTTAAGATTCCCAGCCTGCTGGGCTGACTGTGCTGGGACAATTTTGTTCAGCTGTTAAGCCCTTGTCCCTTTAAGACTTTTAAAAAGCACCTGCTTTTCTTTTGTCTCAGGGGAGCTGGCTGTGGGGACCCACTCACAGTCTCCATCTCAGATTTTACTTTTCAGTTTCTCTAATATCCAGTACACCATGCAGTTTGTGTCTGTGATCCCAGTGCAGATTACTAGGGCTGGTTATTTAGCAGTCCTGTGTTTCCACTCCCTCCCCACTCTGATTCTTTTCCTCCTGCTGGTGAGCTGGGGTGGGGGGAGTGCTCAAGGTCCTGCCGGGTCACAGCTTTGTATTTTTACCCTTTTTGTGAGATGCTGAGTTCTCGCAGATGTAGATGTAGCCTGGCTGTTATACTGTATCTTCTGATCTCTCTTTTAAGAATAGTTGTATTTGTTGTATTTTCAAAATATATATGGTTTCGGGAGGAGATTCCCACCGCCCTACTCACGCCACCATCTTGAACCCCTCTTACTCCCCAACTTCATTCTTTTGTATGTTACCACATAGATGACCCAGCATGATTTGTTGAAGAGACTGTTCTTTCCCCATTGAATGTACTTGGCTCCTTTGTCAAAAATTAGTTGGGCTTATTTCTGGACTGTCAATTGTATTCCATTGATCTACATGTCTACCTTTATGCCAGTACAACACAGCTGATTACTACATCTCTGTTGGAAGTTTTGAACTTGGTTAGTATAAACCCCCATGCTTTTCTTTTCTGATATTGTTTTGACTTTTCAGGGGTCCTTGTAATTCTGTATGAATTTGAGTTTTTCATTTCTTTTTCATTTCTGCCAAAAAGACCGTAAGAATTTTGATAGGGATTGTACTGGATGTATTGATCACTCTGGAGAATATTGCCATCTTAACACTGTCTTTCAATCCTTGAACATTCCATTTTTTAGGTCTCCTTCAAGTTCTTTCAGCAGTTTTAGTTTTCAGTGTATAAGTGTTTCACTTCCTTGGTTAAATTTATTCCTAGGTATTTTATTTTTCTTGATGCTATTATAAATTGAATGGTTTTTACCATTTCCTTTTAGGATTGTTCATTTCTTGTGTGTGAAAACAACTAATTTTTGGGTATTGATTTTTTTAGCCCGCAAGCTTGGAAAATTTGTTTATTAGCTCTGGAAGTTTTTTGGTGTGCATTCTAATGAGATTTTCTATATACAGAAACATATAATCAGCAAATACAAATAGCTTCTCAATCTGGATGTCTCTTATTTCCTTTCCTTGCCTAATTGCTGTGTCTAAAATTGTAGTCTAAATTGAATAACAGTAGTGAAAGTGAGCATCCTTGGCTTGGTCTTGATCTTAGGCAGAATGCTGTCAGTCCTTCACCACGGAGAATGTTAGCTGTATGGGTTTTTCATAAATTCTCTTTATCATGTTAAGGAAATTCCCTCCTAGTTCTAATTTGCTGAGTGTCTTTTATTAAGAAAAGGTGTTGAATTTTGTCAAGTGGTTTTTCTTTGTCTACTGAGGTGATTGTGTTTTTTCCTTAGTTCTATTACTGTGGTATATTTCAACGACTGGTTTTCTTACATTGAACAAACTGCATTCTTGGGACAAATCCTTCATGGAGTTTATAATAATGTGCAATTAGATTTGGTTTGTTAGCATTTTATCAAGGATTTTTTACATCAATACTCACAAGGGATATTGGTCTGTAGTTTTTTCTTCTTTCACTTACGGCATCTTTGTTAGGCTTTGGTATGAGGGTAATGCTGGCTTCACAGAAGGTGACAGGAAATGCTCCCTCCTCTATTTCTTGGAAGAGTTTGAATGGGGCTGATTCTAATTGTTCTTTAAATGGTTTGCAGAAATCACCAGTGAAGCCGTCAGTCTGATTTTTTTGGGGGGGAGGTAACACTGATTCAAACTACCACCTGTTATAGGTCTGTTGAGATTTTCTACTTTGTGAGTGAATTTAGGTATTTGTGTACTTTAAGGAATTTTTCCACTTCATCTAGATTAATTTGTTCATGTGCAGTTGTTTACAGCATATTCCCTTATAATTCATTCAATTTCTGTAAGGCTGGTAATAATGTTCCCAAGTTCATTTCTGATTTTTGTTGTATCTTTTTTCTTATTCATTATAGCTAGAGGAGTGTAAATTTTTTTGAGAAGCATTTAAAAAATATTGGTATCATTAATCGACAATTACATGTGCAACATCATTAGGTTACTCCCTCCATCATAAAGTCCCCACCACATACCCTTTAGTCAATGCCCATCAGCGTACAGAGATGCTATAGAATCATTACTTGTCATCTCTGTGTTGTACAGCCCTCCCCATGCCCCACCCCACATTATGTCTGCTAATGGTAATGCCCCTTTTCCCGCCTTGTCCCTCCCTTCCCACCCTTTCTCCCAGTCCCTTTCCTTTTGGTAACTGTTAGTCCATTCGTGGGCACAGTGAATCGGCTGCTGTTTTGTTCCTTCAGTTTTTATCTCTGTTCTTATACTCCACATATGAGTGAAATCATTTGATACTTGTCTTTTTCTGCCTGGCTTATTTCACTGAGCATAATATCCTCTAGCTCCATCCATGTTGTTGCAAATGGTAGGATTTCTTTTCTTCTTATGGCTGAATAATATTCCACTGTGTATATGTACCACCTCTTCTTTATCCATTCACCTACTGATGGACACTTAGTTGCTTCCATTTCTTGGCTATTGTAAATAGTGCTGAGATAAACATAGGGGTGCATCTGTCTTTTTCAAACTGGGCTGCTGCATTCCTAGGGTAAATTCCTAGGAGTGGAATTCGTGGGTCAAATGGTATTTCTATTTTGAGTTTTTTGAGGAACCTCCATACTGCTTTCCACAATGGTTGAACTAATTTGCATTCCCACCAGCAGTGTAGGAGGGTTCCCCTTTCTCCAAATTCATGTCAACATTTGTTGTTGTTTGTGTTTTGGATGGTGACCATCCTAACTGGTGTGAGGTGATATCTCATTGTAGTTTTAATCTGCATTTCTTTGATTAGTGATGTCGAGCATCTTTTCATGTGCCTGTTGGCCATCTGAATTTCTTCCATGGAGAAGTGTTCAGATCCTCTGCCCATTTCTTAATTGGATCATTTGCTTTTTGTTTGTTGAGGTGCATGAGCTCTTTATATATTTTGGATATTAACCCTTTATCACATATGTCATTTATGAATATATTCTCCCATGCTGTAGGATGTCTTTTTGTTCTACTGATGGTGTCCTTGGTTGTACAAAAGCTTTCCAGCTTGATATAGTCCCATTTGTTCATTTTTGCTTTTGTTTCCCTTGCCCCGGAAGATATGTTCATGAAGAGGTTCCTCATGTTTATGTCCAAGAGATTTTTGCCTATATTTTTTTCTAAGAGTTTTATGGTTTCATGACTTACATTCAGGTCCTTGATCCATATTGAATCTACTTTTGTGTATGGTGTTAGACAATGATCCAGTTTCATTGTCTTACATGTAGCTCTCCAGTTTTGCCAACACCAGCTGTTGAAGAGGCTGTCATTTCCCCATTGTATATCCATGGCTCCTTTATCATATATTAATTGATGGTATATGTTTGGGTTAATATCTGGACTCTCTATTCTGTTCCACTCATCTGTGGGTCTGTTCTTGTGGCAGTACCAAACGGTCTTGATTACTGTGGCTTTGTAGTAGAGCTTGAAGTTGGGAAGCGAGACGCTCCCTGCTTTATTGTTCCTTCACAAGATTGCTTTGGCTATTTCGGGTCTTATGTGGTTCCATATGAATTTTAGAACTATTTGTTCCAGTTCGTGGAAGAATGCTGTTGGTATTTTGATAGAGATTGCCTTGAGTCTGTATATTGCTTTAGGTAGTATAGCCATTTTGACACTATTTATTCTACCTAGCCAAGAGCATGGGATGAATTTCCATTTGTTAGGGTCCTCTTTAATTTCTCTTAGTAGTGTCTTGTCGTTTTCTGGGTATAGGTCTTTCACTTCCTTGGTTAGGTTTATTCCTAGGTATTTTATTCTTTTTGATGCAATTGTGAATGGAACTGTCTTCCTGATTTCTCTTTCTGTTAGTTCATCATTAGTGTATAGGAAAGCAACCAATTTCTGTGTGTTAATTTTGTAGTCTGCAACTTTGCTGATTTCAGATATTAGTTCTAGTAGTTTTGGAGTGGAGTCTTGAGAGTTTTTTATTTACAATATCATATTATCTGCAAATAGTGACAGCTTGACATCTTCTTTACCAATCTGGATGCCTTGTATTTCTTTGTTTTGTCTGATTGCTGCGTCAAGGACTTCCAGTATTATGTTGAATAAGAGTGGGGAGAGTGGGCATCCCTGTCTTGTTCCCGATCTTAGGTGAAACGCTTTCAGCTTCTTGCTGTTAAGTATGATGTTGGCTGTGGGTTTCTCATATATGGCCTTTATTATGTTGAGGTACTTGCCCTCTATACCCATTTTGTCAAGAGTTTTTATCATGAATGGATGTTGAATTTTGTCGAATGCTTTTCCAGCATCTTTGGAGATGATCATGTGGTTTTTGTCCTTCTTTTTGTTGATGTGGTGGATGATGTTGATGGATTTTCGAACGCTGTTATCATCTTTGCATCCCTGAGAGAAATCCCATTTGATCCTGGTGTGTCATCCTCGAAGTATTTTTGAATTCGGTTTGCTAATATTTTTTGAGTACTTTTGCATCTATGTTCATCCGTAATTTTCTTTCTTGGTGGGGTCTTTGCCTGGTTTTGGTATTAGAATGATGCTGGCTTCATAAAATGAGTTTGGAAGTATTCCCTCCTCTTCTATTTTTTGGAAAACTTTAAGGAGAATGTGTACTATGTCTTCTCTAAATGTCTGATAAAATTCAGTGGTGAATACATCCGGTGTGGGGTTTTGTTCATGGGTAGATTTTTGAATAACGATTAACTTTTGTTGCTGGTAATTGGTCTGTTTATAGATTCTCGGTTTCTTTCTTGGTCTGCGTTGGAAGGTTGTATTTTTCTAGGAAGTTGTCCATTTCTTCTAGGTTTTACAGCTTGTTAGCATATAGATTTTCATAGTATTCTCTTCTAATTCTTTGTATTTCTGTGGGGTCTGTTGTGATTTTTCCTTTCTCATTTCTGATTCTGTTTATGTGTGTAGATTCTCTTTTTCTCTTAATAAGTCTGGCTAGGGTTTTTTCTGTTTTGTTTATTTTTCAAAGAAGCAGCTCTTGGTTTCATTGATTTTTTCTATTGTTTTATTCTTCTCAATTTTATTTATTACTTCTCTGATATTTATTATGTCCCTCCTTCTGCTGACTTTGGGCCTCATTTGTTCTTCTTCCAATTTCAATAATTGTGACTTTAGACTATTCATTTGGGATGGTTCTTCCTACTTTAAAGAGGCCTGGATTGCAATATACTTTCCTCTTAGAACTGCCTTCACTGCGTCCCACAGGAATTGGTGCTTTGTGCTGTTGTTGTCATTTGTCTCCATATATTGCTTTATTTCTGCCTCAATTTGGTCATTGATCCATTGATTATTTAGGGGCATGTTGTCAAGCCTCCATGTGTTTGTGAGCCTTTTTTGTTTTCCTTGTGCAATTTATTTCTAGTTTTATACCTTTCTGATCTGAAAAGTTGTTTGGTAGAATTTCAATCTTTTTGAATTTACTTAGGTTCTTTTTGTGGCCTAGTATGTGGTCTATTCTGAAAAACGTTCCATGTGCACTTGAGAAGAATGTGTATTCTGCTGGTTTTGGGTGTAGAGTTCTGTCGATGTCAGGTCCAATTTTTCTACTGTGCTGTTCATTGCCTCTGTGTCCTTACTTGTTTTCTGTCTGGTTAATCTGTCCTTCAGAGTGAGTGGTGTGTTGAAGTCTCTTAGAGTGAATGCATTGCATATTATTTCCTCCTTTAATTCTGGTAGTATTTGTTTCACATATGTCGGTGCTCCTGTGTTGGGTGAATATATATTTACAATGGTTATATCCTCTTGTTGGACAGTCCCCTTTTTCATTATGTAATGTCCTTCTTTATCTCTTGCTACTTACTTTGTTTTGAAGTCAATTTTGTCTGATACAAGTATTGCAACACTTGCTTTTTTCTCCCTGTTGTTTGCATGAAATATCTTTTACCATCCTTTCACTTTTAGTCTGTGTATATCTGTGTTTGAGGTGAGTTTCTTCTAAGCAGCATATAGATGGGTCTTGGTTTTTTTTATCCATTCCATTACTCTGTGTCTTTTTATTGGTGCATTCAGTCCATTTACATTCAGGGTGATTTCAATATATATGTACTTATTGCCATTGCAGGCTTTGGATTTGTGGTCACCAAAGGTTCAAGGGTAGCTTCTTTACTACCTAACAGTCTAACTTACCTGTCTTATTAAGCTATTATAAACAGAGTCTGATGATTCTTTATTTCTCTCCCTTCTTATTTCCTCCTCCATTTTTAATATGTTATGTGTTTTATTCTGTAGTCTTTTCTGTTTCCTTTGACTGTTTTTGTGTATAGTTGATTTTATTTTTTGCCTTTACTTAGTATTTGGATGGTCTGCTTTCTTTGCTGTGATTTTATTTTCTCTGGTGACATCTATTTAGCCTTAGGAGTGCTTCCATCTAGAGCAGTCCTTTTAAAATATCCTGTAGAGGTGGTTTGTGGGAGGCAGATTCCCTCAACTTTTGCTTGTCTGGGAATTAATTCCTCCTTCAAATTTAAATGATAATCGTGCTGGATACAGTATTCTTGGTTCAATGCCCTTCTGTTTCGTTACATTAAATATATCATGCCATTCTCTTCTGGCCTGTAAGGTTTCTATTGAGAAGTCTGATGATAGCCTGATGGGTTTTCCTTTGTAGGTAATCTTTTTTTCTCTCTCTAGCTGCCTTTAATGCTCTGTCCTTGCCTTTGATCTTTGCCATTTTAATTATTATATGTCTTGGTGTTGTCCTCCTTGGGTCCTTTGTGTTGAGACATCTGTGGGCTTCCATGGTCTGAGGGACTATGTCCTCCCCCAGCTTGGGGAAGTTTTCAGCAATTATTTCTTCAAAGACACTTTCTATCCCTTTTTCTCTCTCTTCTTATTCTGGTACTCCTACAATGCGAATATTGTTCCGTCTGCATTGGTCACACAGTTCTCTTAATATTCTTTCATTCCTAGAGATCCTTTTATCTCTCTCTGCCTCAGCTTCTCTGTACTACTGTTCTCTGATTTCTATTCCATTAACAGTCTTTTGCACCTCGTCCAGTCTGCTCTTAATCCCATCTCTCGATTGTTTTATTTCTGTAATCTCCCTCCGGACTTCGTCACTTAGCTCTTGCATATTTCTTTGTAGGTCCATCAGCCTGGTTATGACTTTTATTTTGAATTATTTTTCAAGAAGATTGGTTAAGTCTATCCCACCAGGCCTTCTCTCTGGGGTTGTCTGAGTGATTTTTGACTGGACCAGATTCTTCTGTCTTTTCATGGTGATAGAAGTGGTTGCAGGCAGATGGCACGGGTGTCAGCTGGGAGAACAAAGTCCCTTTCTGCCTGTTGTTCACTTTGACCTTCTCTGCATTCTGTGCCAGTTACCCGTACATCAGGAGGCAGCCTCTGGGATACTCCCCTGAGCTGCTATGGGGAGGGCCGCTGTCAGGCTGGCCTTGAGCACTGTGGGCGGGGCGGTTGCAGCCAAGAGAGGTGTGTTCTCTTGCAAGGACGGCACCCCTTTGTGCCTTCTGGACCTTGCTCTGGCTTCCATAGCCTGTCCTGTTTACCCGCACACCGAGAGGCAGTCTCTGGTATAATCCCAAGATGCCATGGGCAGGGTTGCCCTCAGGCTAGCCTAGAGCACTGCGTGGGTGGCAGCTAAGCCGAGTGTATTGTCCCACGAAGATGGCACCCCTTCGTGCCTTCCGGACCTTGGCCCGGCTTCCGCTGCCCATCTCGTTTAGCTGTGTGCTGGAAGGAGACTCTGTGTTGTTGCTGTGGGTGGCACTGCTCTCCAGCTGCTCTGCAGCTGTGGCGGGTCAGCTGGTCCATTTGCAGCGCTGTCCAGGTGGAATGAATGGCAGGCTGCTTATTGCCGTGAGGGACTTCGGGGCTGCTTTACCCGGCAGGGGGTTAAGGGGCCCGATGTTCCTTAAGATTCCCAGCCTGCTGGGCTGAGTGTGCTGGGACCATTTTGTTCAGCTGTTGGGCCCTTGTCCTTTAAGAGTTTTAAAAAAGTGCCCACTTTTCTTTTGTCCCTGTGGGGACCCGCTCGCAGTCTCCGTCTTGATCCTGCCTTTCCATTTCTCTAATAACCAGTACACCATGCAATGTGTGGCTGTCCTCCAGCTGCAGATCACCAGGGCTGGTTATTTAGTAGTCCTGTGCTTCCACTCCCTCCCCACTCTGATTCTTTTCCTCCTGACGGTGAGCTGGGGTGGGGGTGTGCTTGGGTCCTGCCGGGTCACGGCTTTGTATCTTACCTCCTTCATGAGATGCTGAGTTCTTGCCGATGTAGATGTAGCCTGGCTGTTGTACAGTATCTTGTGGTCTCTCTTTTAGGAATAGTTGTATTTGTTGTGTTTTCAAAAATATATATGGTTTTGGGAAGAGATTTCTGCTGCCCTGCTCATGCCACCATCTTGAGCTCCCTCCGCTAAAGGAGTGTAAATTTTGTTGATCTTTTCAAGGAATGAATTTTTGAGTTCTGTGATTTCTGTATTTCAGTTATCTTGCTTAAATCTTTATTATTTCCCTCCTTGTGCTAGCTTTGGGTTTAGTTTAGTTTTCTTTTTGAAGATCTTTAATGCCTAAAGTTTAGTTTGTTGACTGGAGATCTTCCTTGTTTTTAAATGTAGATGTTTACAACCATAAAATTCTGAGTATTGATTTTTCTGCATCTCTTATATTTTGGTGTGTTGTGTTGTTGTCATTTATCTGTAAGTATTTTCTAATTTCACTATATAGTGAAATTAGAAAATATTTTTCTCTACCTTAAATGAACCATTCATGCAAAGTAGTGTAAAACAGATTATTTCAACTGTTTTGTGCTTGCTTTCTAATGAATGTATACTTAGTTAATGCCTTTATTTGCATAAAGTTGGTTTGAGATTTTCTTTTATGTTTACTAGTAGTAAGGAGAGTACCTACTAATCCTTAGTAATATGAAGTCCTTGTAGGCTATACTTACCTCCAAAATAACCTGAGAGTTATATATGAGCAAGTTAACTTATGTCATTCCTGACCTCTCTCTCAAGTTCTTACTCCAGTCTAGAATTCCAATCCCTGAACTCTGGGGTCTTATGTTCTACTCTATGCTCAACACTTCTATTTCTATATCTAAAAAATACTACAAAATAAGTACAAAGCAGAACCCCTGATTTTCCTCCCTATACCTACTGTATTGGCAGATGTATTATGGCAACTCCCATCTTTTCATTTGGTCAGGTCTGTAACCCTTTAGTTATAGTACTTTGTTTTTCTCACAGACAATACCCAGTTTGCCAAGAAGTCAAATATATATCCATAGTCCAAAAACTCACAATCCAAACATATATTTTTATCTCCACTGCTGTCACCTTGATCCAAGTGACCATCACCTTGAGCTTGAATTCTAAATAGTTTTCTAATTAGTTTTCTTGCTTTAACTATTGTTCTTCCTATAGTCTACTTCTTCACTCAGAAGAAAACTTGTCATCTCTAGTTTATAGTGCCCACCACTCATTTAACTCAGATTTATCTTTTACTCCTTAATACTCATCTTTCATTCTGTTCCAGGACACTGACCTCTTCACCATTTTTTGGTAATTCCAGGAATACTTACACCTTAGGGTCTTTGCATTGGCTTTTTCCTTTGCCTGGAATATTCTCCAAAAGATAACTATATGTCTAACTCCCTTACTTCTGTCAAATCTGTTCAAATGACACTTTCACAGAGAGGCCCACTCGGACACCCTAAATAAAATTCTTTATCCTTCCCCTGCTTAACCCCCCGCAGGACTTATTACTTCCTAATAACTACATAATATTAACTTTCCTTAGGTTTATTGTGTCTTTTCTCCTTCTAGAATGTAAAATCTCTATGTGGGCTGAGATTTTGGTCTGTTCAGTTCTATTTTATAAAGGCCTAGAATAGGTCTGGCCTGTATTAGACACTCAGTACATATTTATTCAGTGAATGAATGAATAAATGAAAGAAATTTTACTCTTCAAATTTGTCAGACCTGAGACTTGTAAACATATTCCAATTCCAAAATACTATATCAATTTACATCACATAGATATGAGTATAGAAAGTCTACCTAAAGGTAAAGCATCAGTTATAAATAAGAATTTTAAATGATTTATAATAAATACATAAAGAGCACTTGTGGTATCAGATACCCCAACTACAAGATTCAAATGCTGGTATGTTCTTTTATGACTATATCATAGTATTATTTTCCAAAGTAGTTCAAACACATATTTGTTGATGTAATTAAAAAATAAGTTTCTAAAGTTGACCTGTTCTTATTTTCCAGGAGATACTATATTGACATGCAATTCTGATTGGTTAACAGCATTGTAAAATAGGTTAAGCTGTAATTTAAGATCTTGAATTAAGTAACCACCAGGTAGTACAGGAGATGAATTCCATTGTAATGATTCCCATGCACTGTTTTTAGATAAGATATTGAAGCCAACTTCATTGTCTAAGAGTATTAGATATCAACTCAATCATAACTGTAGCTGTCATGTCTCTATAAAAAAAATAATGTATATATGCTGACATATGAGGCTGGAAAATTGAAGATTCACTAGCCAAAGGGGAAAAAAAAACACTAAAATTTTATCTTAGTGTGTGAACATGTGTGTTTGTGTGTGTTTTATTCTGAGTCAAAACAACACTGAATTCTGTCTCCCTGCAAGGCTTTAGGCTACATGAAATTTTCATTTAAGAGTAATGTTTGCAACTCGTCTGGCACTGCCTTGGATTGAGGAAAAATAGCATCTCTTTATTTATTTTATTTATTTTTTAATAGCATCTCTTTAAAAATGATATAAAAAGACACATTCAAACTATCATTGTTCTGTTGCAACATTAGAGAAAACTGTATTTCCTCCTGGGAGAAAAAATTGTTCTGAGAAAGATTTATTCTCAATTGACAGCTCTAAAACAACAGTACATTGACATCAATTAAAATGGTGATGCCAGAACACCAAAAGAGGACAAAGTATAAAAATGAAGATAAATACCTTCTGTAAGAAATAATAAAAGAATTAATAGTTATCAAGTGCTTGTGATGTGTGAAAAACTGACAGTGCTTCTGGTGTATTATTTCAAGTATTGTTAATAACTGGGTATTATTATCTCCATTTCATCATGATGAAATGGAGAGGTTAAACAGTTTGACCAAAAACACATAGCTAGTAAATGGTGGAGCTGGGGTTTTAATTTTGACAGTCTAATTCCAAATCCCAAACCCTCATCATCACCTGCAATCTTGTTTTCAGTTGAAATAGAAGTGTGATATTTTTCTTACTGCTCTATAAAAAGGGCTTCTGATGACATAAAATAACCCCTCCAATGCTAGGTGTTTATTTTACTGTTTGGATCTCTATCATATTTGTGGAGTCCTAGGATTTGACCTGGGCATCTGTGAGTTTGCACATAGTCATTCCAGCTAACATGGCATTTGTTTTATTTTGTAAATCAAGCCTTAGGGTCATACTTCACAGTTGTGGCATCTGAGCCCACTGAGTATATTTTGGGCTTTGTGATGTTCCTCTTCTGTATCTAAAGCCTGTAGTAGTAAGTAATTCTTCTGGGAGATGAAGCTGGTTAACCTTGCTTATCTTCAGGCACCAACTTGCTGAGGAAGAGTTTAATTCAATTATACCCATGCAGGACATGATTATGAAAAAGAAAGTGCTCTGGATATGGACTGGCCCTTGACCTAAATGACAATAAACTCAGTTTCTCTGGCTCATTCCAGATACTTAACAGGTTTACAAACTGGCAGTCAATGTTTTAGGACTATTCTCACTGCTTGTAGGGGGATGTTAAAAGAAAATTATGTTTTTTTTTCCCATGTGGTATGCATGTCAAATTGTATTTTCCTGTAATAACATGAGAGTATCAGGTAGGGGACAATGTTTGCTCCTCTGTGAGGATAATTTGTAATTTTGAGAATGGCAAGCTGTATAATAACATGAATGGTAAAGATTAAGAAAAATGAAGTTAAGATTCTGAAAGAAAAATATGTTTGTAAATAGATCTAATATTATGTATGGACTCTGAGATAAAAATGATTTGGCCAGTAGGGTTTCCTTTTACTAACTGGCAAGTATTCTTTAATAGCCTGTTTCTAATTTTCTAGCTGCCTAAGAGAATCATGCTTCTGATATACTGTTCTGTCTGCCCTAAGTTTCCTCTCTAAGTGAGAGATGTTGGTTTAATCAATGTATTTTTTGCTCACAAGGTGCCTGATACGTGTTCTTTCTGCCAAGGCAAAGGAATGGAGAAAGAGACTGTTTCTGGTGCTGATGTAATTTTTTTCTCATAACAAAGTTATCAAGTGTGATTAGGATTCTATTAAAATCAATGGATTATAAGGTTTTGATAAATTATAAATTAAAAAATTTTAATACATTATCAATTGCTTTCCTTTGCTGCTAATCTATTTTAATTGCTAACAGAGTAAGTTTCTGGTAGAGCTAATAAAATCTCCCTAGCTATAACAATTATCATGGTCTTTTTTACTTAAATGCCAACCTGGGGTAATAATTTGTATTATCTAATATGAGAAGGCTCACTGTAAATGTTTATGAAATCAGATATCCCAGCCAGAAAAAGTCTAGCAATTAAATGGGTGTTTATGGTCTACTCTGACAATATAATCCTTTTCTCAATATTTAAAAATACTTTCAAAAAAGTGTTCCAAACTTCAAATAACTTACATGCAAACTCTATAGAAAATATGTATGTTAGATGGTACACATATGTATACTAATTCTGTGGAAATCAGTTAAAAAGTCTAAGGCAACCTTAAGAGGCTTCTTGTCAAAGCATTTGATTTAATCTGAGATCCCCAAAACCCTGAATATTCTGCATAATAGAGAATATTATAGGCATTATAGTAGGATGATTTCTGGAAATACACCAGTGGCCACATTTTTAAGAATAAATTAATTAGCAGATGTAATGTTGGGGGGGCACGGGGAGGGCAGTACAACTCAGAGAAGACAAGTAGTGATTCTATAGCATCTCACTACGCTGATGGACAGTGACTGTAATGGGGTTGGTGGGGGGGACCTGATGAAGGGGTAGTTTAATAACCATAATATTGCATATGTAATTGTAGATTAATGATAATAAAATAAATTATATTTAAAAAATTAGCAACTAAGATAAAATAGTAGTTAAAGAAATTACATGATAAAATATTAAAATGGTGGTGAATTTTAACATTTTAAATTGCTGAAGTATTTAGTCAGCTATTGGGAGAGTCAGCTAATTTCTATATATAGAACAAATAAGAACAACTATTTGTTGTCTGCAGGCTAAACTGCCCTGTAGTTCTCAATGTCATATTGTAAACTGACACTAGAATTCAAAAGTGGGGAAAAAAGGACAAAATAGATTAGGAAGGTGAGGGGAAGCTAAAAGAAAATTGAGAATAAAAATATTGAAGTTTAATTAAAAAATTTGGACACTTTTCAGGCTATAGTCCCTTGACGTTTAAAACCTTAACTAAATAAAAAATGGCTGAATAGAGAAAGCCCCACCCCTAGCACAGCTACAGGCAGAGGGGAAGGGAGGAATATTGCAGAGAGCCTTGTGCACACTCCCTGCCCTGAGGCACAGGAAAAAGTCCTGGGGTTTAAAGTGCAGCTAGACTGTAAGAATCCAAGTTTCAGAACTAATCCTCTACTAGGCAAGGAAACCGCTGGAGGACTCTGGGCCTGGAGTAGCTGGCCAGCGCCACTGTTTGCTGCCCTTCCACATATCTTAGAGTGGCTGAGAGCAACGTCTGCACACACCCCAATCAGACTTGTTCTAGGCAGACCCCAGGTCCTGCCCATACTTAGGGGTGCCTGCAGGAGATCCAATAGTCCTGCCTTGCTGCCAGCTGTCATCCACTGGCCCAACCACCATCAGCAGGACCACAAAATTCCCCAGCCCACAGGGAGTGTGCATGAAACTGTGGGCCACTGCTGCCCAGGCAACTCCCCAAAGCAGTCCAGAGCACATATCTACCACTAGGGAATGTGTGCAGGGCCTGACTCCATGCTGACAATAGGACTGGGCAGCTGCCAACGTATGAATTCCCTGGAGCAGGCAAGAGAGTGCAGGGGTCATGGGGGAACACTCAGTGGGCCTGATTCCATACAGAGGAACCTGGTTAGAGCTGATGTGGGAATTTCCAGAGTGGCCCAGAGCATACACAGGCTGCAGGAATTCCCCATAATGCCCAGAGTATGCATGGGTCTGTGGGTGAGGAGGCACAGGCACTCAGCTGGAACCAATCCAGGAGTCATGCAGAGTGTGCCTCCGATGGCCCCCCACCAAACCACACCTTTGGGATCATGTCCTGGGGGTCCCAGCACCTGAGAGAGCCCATCCTGCCCTCACTTGCCCCAAGCTTGCCAAAGCAATGAAGCATATGCCATCTACACATGGGATTCTCCAACAAAGGCCAATACTTCCAGACTGGGAGAGTGAGCCCTTTTAACTAATTCACAGAATCAGATACAGAAAGTCATATAAAATGAGGAGACAGAGAAACATGCTCCAAATGACCGAAGAAAAATTCCCAGAAAAAAGAAACTATATGAAACAGAGTTAAACAGTCCAAATCTGATAAAGAGCTTAAAGCAATGGTTATAAAGATGCTCACCAGACTTGAGAAAACAATAGTGGAACTCAAGGTGGACTTCAACAAAGAGATAGAAAATCTAAAAAAGAACCAATAAGAGATGAAGAATTCAATAGATGAAATAAAGAAAAAAAAAACACCCGAGGGTAAGAACAGCAGATAAGAAGATGCAGAAGAATGGACCAAGACTGGGAAGTTACAGTAATGGAAAGCACTCAAGCTGAGGAGCAGAAGGAAAAAAGAATAAAAAAAAATTAGGATAGAGAAAGAGAGCTCTGGGATAACATAAAACGTCATAAAATCCACATTATGGGAATCCCAGAAAGAGAAGAGAGAGAAAGAGGAATGGGAAAATTATTTGAGGAGCTAAGAGCTGGAAACATCCAAAACCTGGGGCAGAAAACAGTCCACCAGACTCAGGAAGTACAGATGAACCCAAGGAGGTCCAAAACCAAGACATGCTGTAATTACAATGTCAAAGATCAAGGGATGCAAGGATAGTACAATATTTGAAAATCCATCAACATAATCCACATCAACAAAAAGAAGTACAAAAACCACATGATTATGTCCATAGATGCCAAAAAAAAAACAACTATTCAACAAAATTCAACATCCATTCATGATAAAAACTATCAACAAAATGGGAATAGAGGGCAAGTACTTCAACATAATACAGGCCATATTTGACAAACCCACAGCCAACATCATACTTAACAGCAAGAAGCTGAAATCTTTTCCTTTAAGACTGGGACAAGACAAGGATGCCCAGTCTCCCCACTTTTATTCAACATAGTTCTGGAGGTCCAGCAGGACAAGCAGACAACAAAAAGAAATAAAAGGCATTCAGATTGGTAAGGAAGAAGTTAAGCTTTCGCGGTTTGCAGATGACATGATATTGTAGATAAAAAAAAAACCCTAAAGAATCCACTCCAAAACTACTAGATCTAATACCTGAATTCAGCAAAGTTGCAGGATACAAAATTAATACACAGAAATCTGTTGCATTCTTATACACTAACAATGAACTAGCAGAAAGAGAAATCAGGAAAACAATTCCATTCACAATTGCATCAAAAAGAATAAAACACCTAGGGATGAACCTAATGAAGGAAGTGAAAGACCTATACTCTGAAAACTAGAAGACACTCATGAGAGAAATTAAAGATACCAATAAATGGAAACATATCCCGTGCTCTTGGCTAGGAAGAATTAATATAGTCAAAATGGCCATCCTGCCTAAAGCAATCTACAGATTCAATGCAATCCCTATCAAAAAACCAACACCATTCTTCAACAAACTAGAGCAAATATCTGTAAAATTCATATGGAATCTCAAAAGACCCCGAATAGCCAAAGCAATTTTGAGAAGGAAGAATAAAGAGGCAGGGATTATGCTCCCTGACTTCAAGCTCTACTACAAAGCCACAGTAATCAAGACAATTTGGTATTGGCACAAAAACAGACCCACAGACCAGTGGAACAGAATAGAAAATCCAAACATTAACCCAAACATATACAGTCAATTAATATTTGATAAAGGAGCCTTGGATATACAATGGGGAACTGACAGCCTCTTCAACAGCTGGTGTTGGCAAAACTGGACAGCTACATGCAAGAAATTGAAACTGGATTATTGTCTAACCCCATAAACATAAGTGAACTTAAAATGGATCAAAGTCCTGAATGTAAGTCATGAAAACATAAAACTCTTAGAAGAAAACATAGGCAAAAACCTCTTGAATATAAACATGAGCAACTTTTTCCTGAACGCATCTCCTCGGGCAAGGGAAACAAAATAAAAACTGAACAAATGGATTACATCATGCTAAAAAGCTCTGTACAGCAAAGGACACTATCAGCAGAGAAGGCATCCTACAGTATGGGGGTATACATTTGTAAATGACATATCCAACAAGGGGTTAACATCCAAAATATGGAAAGAACTTACAGACCTCAACACCCAAAAAGCAAATAATCCGATTAAAAAATGGGCAGAGAATATGAACAGACAATTCTCCACAGAAGAAATTCAGATGGCCAACCGGCACATGAAAAGATGCTCCACATTGCTAATTATCAGGGAAATGCAAATTAAAACCACAATGAGATATCACCTCAAACCAGTTAGGGTGTCCAACATAGAAAAGAATAGGAACAACAAATGCTGACAAGGATGCAGTGAAAGGGGGAACCCTCCTACACTCCTGGTGGGAATATAAACTAGTTCAACCATTGTGGAAAGCAGTATGAAGGTTCCTAAAAAAACCAAAGATAGAAATACGATTTGACCCATCAATTCCACTCCTGGGAATTTATCCTAAGAATGCAGGAGCCCAGTTTCAAGAAGACATATGCACTCCTATGTTTATCGCAGCACTATTTACAATAGCCAAGAAATGGAAGCAACCTAAGTGTCCATCAGTAGATGAAAGGATAAAGAAGATGTGGTACATATACACAATGCAATACTATTCAGCCATAAAAAGAAACAAATCCTACTATTTGCAACAACATGGACGGAGATGGAGAGTATTATGCTCAGTGAAATAAGCCAGGCAGAGAAAGTACGAAATGATTTCCCTCATTTGTGGAGTATAACAATGAAGCAAAACTGAAGGAACAAAAAAGCAGCAGACTTACAAAGTCCAAGAAGGGACTAGCTGTTACCAAAGGGGAGGGGTGGGAGAGGGTGGAGTGGGAGGGAGGGAGAGGGGATTGAGGGGTATTACGATTAGTACACATGGTGTGGGGGATCATTGGGAAGACAGTGTAGCACAGAGAAGTAGTGACTCTGTGGCATCTTACTACAGTGATGGACAGTGACTGCAGTGGGGTATGGGGTCGACTGAATATGGGTGAATGTAGTAACCACATTGTTTTTCATGTGAAACCTTCATAAGAATGTATACTAGTAATATCTTAAAAAATTGTATAAAAATTTCTACTGGTAAAGCAAACAGAGTTGAGGTAGTAGATCAACTACTTAAAACCTAGTAGGAAGGGCAAAAAGAAAAAAATAGCAAAAGCAATTACATCTAAGAATTAGTTATGGGAATCATTAAATAAAAAGGTGTATAGAATATATACACAACACTATATACATAAAACATATGGAGTAGGAGGAGTAATAAGTGTAGTGTTGTTAGAATGTGTTCGAACTTCAGCGACCATCAGCTTAATATGACTGCTATATTCATAGGAAATCACATAAGAACCCCATGGTAACCACAAACCAAATATTTATAATAGATGCAAAAAAAGAGAGAAGGGAAATCAACCATAACATTAAAGGAAGTAATAAAACACAAGAGAAGAGAGCAAGGGAAGAAGAAAGGACCAGAGAAAAACAAAAAAATTACAAGGAAACATTTAACAAAATGGCAATAAGTACATACATATTAAGAATTACTTCAAATGTAAAGTCTATAAAAAAGGGTGGGTGAATGGATAAAAAACAAGACCCATCTATTTGCTGCCTACAAGACTTACTTCAGACCTTAAGACACATACAGACTGAAAGTGAAGGGATCAAAAAGATATACCATGCAAATAGGGATGGAAAAAAAAGCTCGAGCTGCGATACCTGTATCAGACAAAGTGGAATTCAAAACAAAGAAACTAACATAAAATATATATGTCTAGCTCCTAAAATATACAGAGTTCTTGATGGCATAAAGAAACTGCATTTTAATATTTTTACACATTCATAGCACTTGACAAAGTGTCCTGCTCACTCATCTAGACAAATACAGTCAAGGGTATTCTATTCCTAGGAAGTCTTGTAGGTGATATGGAATCCTAATTCTTAAGACTATACCCTAGACATCCTAGTCCTATAAAGGAAGCAGCCAGTGAACAGTGAAGTCAGTCATCTTCCAGAAAGTTATTATTAGTTTTCTGATGTATCTTTCACTAGTGGCTTACCATGTTATTTTTTTTCTTGTTTTCTCTCTCCAAATAAACTGTAGACTTTTTGAGGATAAAGAACATATTTCATACTTCTGAAAGTGTCTAGGATCATAGCTTGTACTTACTCATTCTATAAATATTTTCTGAATCATAAAAAAATAAAACTTCAAAGAGCAACCCACCATCACCGTAGAGTTCACTGCTGACATGCATGGGTCCTGCCCTCAGGGAGCACACACATTAGAAATGGTTCTCATTCTCATAAACCTCTCACTTGTCATTTTTAATTCCTCTCTTGCAATTTCTATTCTCTTGCTTTTATATCTTTTTTACTTATTTATACTTATTTTATAGATGTGTCCTTATAAATTTCTTTCTTACTGTTTCTTGCTCTTTTTTAACCTCATTTTTTCTTTAGTTCTCTATAAATTTGGGAGAGGGTGTAGCAAAGTCACTCATCTGGAATATACAATATATTTTAGTTTTATAGCCCACTATTGTTTCACTGAAAGAGGTTATCACAGATAGGTAGTGGTAAGGAAGGACTCCTGATTGTCATTTTGAGGAAAGGACCAATATAAATAAATAACAAAGTTTTCCTGATTCCTTCCTCTTATCTCTTAGAGCATTGCTGTCATTCATATCACTTATCTTATGCTATAATCATCCAGTTCACTGCTACTATTATTACTTTGAACAGTTATCTTTTAGATCTACTATGAAAAATAAGAGGTGATATTTTATTTCATTATTCCTTCTCTGATGTTATTTCTTTCTTATGTAAATATGAGTGTCTGACCTATCATATTCCTTCTCCATGAAGAACTACCTGATCTGCTGGTGATGAATTATCTCAGTTTTTGTTTGATACCAAGTCTTTATTTCTTTTCAAGTTTAAAAGATAACTTTGCTGGATACAGAATTATAGTTGGTACTTTTTCCATCAACACTTCAACACTTCAAATATTTCATTCTCTTCTTGCTTGCATTGGTTTCTGACAAGAAGTCAGCTGTAATTCTTATCCTTTTCTGCTGTAGGCAAAGTATGGTATTTTTTTCCTCTGGCTTATTTTAAGCTTTTCTCTTTGTCTTTGGTTTTCTGCAGTTTGATTATGATATGCACCTAGATGTAGGTTTGGTATTTATCCTGCATGGTGTTTTCTGAGTTTCCTGAATTGTGCTTTAGTGTATGTCATTAATTTTGTAAAATTCTGGGCCATTATTCCTTCACATATTTCTTCTACTCTGTTCTTTCTTCTCCATCCGATATTTCAATTATACATATATTTCACACTTTGAAATTGTCCCACAGTTCTCTGATACTCTGTTGGGTTTTTATCCCCCCAATCTTTTTTGTCTTTGCATTTCAGTTTGGAGAATTACCAGTGACATGTCTTCAAGCTCACTGATTCTTTCCTTGTCCATATCTACTCTACTGATATGCCCATTAAAGGGACTCTTCGTTTCTGTTACAATGGTTTTGACTTTTAGCATTTCCTTTTGATTCTTTCTTAGAATTTCCATTTCTGTGCCTACAATATCCATCTGATGCTACACATTGTCCATTTTTTCTATTAGAGCATTTAGCATATTAATCATAGTCATTCTAAATTTGTCTGATAATTCCAAACTGTGACATATCTGAGTCTGATTCTGATGTTTGGTTTGGCCATTCAGTCTGTTATTTTCTTGCAATTTTTCATTCAGTTTCAGATATTATTTTGGATATGATATAACAGGAACTGAGGTTATTATTGTGGGATAGGAAGGTTGGAGGGGCTGGTGTCAGGAAAATGCCATTCCCTCATGAAGTCTTTTTCCTTGAGTAGGCTTTCGTGATGGAGAGTGCTCTGGGCATATGAGGGATCTTTTTGGGCTCTTCATCATGAGACCATAGTGGAGTTCCTGGGAGTAAAACCCATGAAAGTACAAGGCCAGTTTTAATAAACACATGACAAAATTGTTTTCTCTGATTTACTTCAGTATATTTGCCCAATTGATTTTGCATTTTGAGTCAGTAAAAGTCAAGGTGTGGTAAGCTCTGTAGTATAATTTCTTCTATTAGGGCTCAGAGATTACATTTTTGGTGAGCAGTAGAATCAGACTCTTGTTATAGATTTAACTTTAAGAAAACATAACATATTCCTGTTTGATAATTCCAAAATCTGTGATGTATCTGTGTCTGGTTCTGATGTTTGCTTTGTCTCTTCAGACTGTGGGTCTCCTTTTTTTTCTTTTTTTTGCCTTGTAATTGTTCACTGAGTGCCAGACATGATATATTAGATATGATGTTATAGGAACTGAGGCATTTAGTGAGACAAGTTTTGTCACACGTATCAAGTCTTATAAAAAATGCAGCAAAATTATTCAGTCATAAACTATAAAACTCTCGTTTTCTGTACTTTTAACTTGAAATAATTACAGAATGAGTAGTTTTGAGATAAAACATTAGTTTTCAAATTTACCAATGTATTAGAATGCCCTATTGAATTATTTACAAGTTTCATATTTGTAACACAGAAAATTGAAGTGGCATTTCACACTCATAGCAGAAATGCTAATTATTCACTTGCACATTTCTACACACTAGAGGTTAAAAATTAGACATAAGTAATCTATGATCATTTCCCCCTAGGAAAATAATGCCTTAAACAGATAACAAAAGTGATGGTGTCAATGGTTAGTAACAACAGCATGTATTACCTATATTGTCTTCTTAAATGTCATTATACTTAACATAAAAATTTCCAGTTGTGGGGATATGGAGAAGCTGAATGAGTTATTACAGGGCTAGTGGTCCCTAAATACCTAATAAACCTTATGCCAGAAAAAAAGAGAAAATACAATACTTAGACTTCAAAGTTTGGGCATATTCTTTGTTGTAAAAAATCTTATCAATCAATAGTCCTCAAGATGTGGACCCTGGACTCCTGGACCACCTCCTGGGAACCTGTTAGAAATGCAAATTCTTTGGTCTCATACATATCAGACCTACTGGCTTGAAACTTTGCTGGTGGAGCTCAGAATTTGTTTTTAATTAGTTCTCTAGGTGATCTGATGTATGCTATGGTTGAGAACTATTGCTCAAATCAAAACCAAAAAGATATTAGAAAAACACTATGTATTAAACAGAAAACAGACGTATTGAATAGTCACTTATTTACTAAATTCCTAGCTTATTTCCCCTATAATATGCTTTAAAAGGTCCTATAAGATTGTAACAATGGATATTGGAACTTTTAAAAGAAACAAAGTTTCAGAACCACTGCAATAGGGAGACTAGTTATTTGTTCTCTTGAGATTTAATGATATCTGTACTATGTATGTGACAGTAAGCATTCAGAATATATCATCTTTTCTAAAATTAATAATATTTTATGAGAAAGAAGAGAATTAAATTTTACATTTAGGAATAATTGTCCATTTTGAATACTACGTAAATCTAGGAATATTCTTACTGAACTTATTTTTGTATCAAATCCTCAGTCTCAGTTTATTGATAGTAGGACAATATGAATAAAGAACCAAACACAATGTGGTGGAATGAATTGAGGACCTGTGAAATATATTTCAGCTTGATATAGTCCCACTTGTTCATTTCTGCTTTTGTTTCCTTTGTCTGGGGAGATATGTTCATGAAGAAGTCGCTCATGTTTATGTCCAAGAGATTTTTGCCTATGTTTTTTCTAAGAGTTTTATGGTTTCATGACTTACATTCAGGTCTTTGATCCACCTTGAGTTTACCGCTGTGTATGGGGCTAGACAGTAGTCCAGTTTCATTCTCTTACATGTAGCTGTCCAGTTTTTCCAACACCAGCTGTTGAAGAGGCTGTCATCTCCCCATTGCATATCCAAGGCTCCTTTATCAAATATTAATTGACTGTATATGTTTGGGTTAATGTTTGGATTTTCTATTCTGTTCCACTGGTCTGTGGGTCTGTTTTTGTGCCAATACCAAATTGTCTTGATTACTGTGGCTTTCTAGTAGAGCTTGAAGTCAGGGAGTGTAATTCCCCGTTTTATTCCTCCCTCCCAGGATTGCTTTGGCTCTTTGGGGTCTTTTGTGGTTACATATGAATTTCAGAATTATTTGTTCCAGTTCATTGAAGAAAGCTGTTGGTAGTTTGACAGGGATTGTGTTGAATCTGTAGATTGCTTTAGGTATTACAGCCATTTTGACAATATTTACTCTTCCTAGCCAAGAGCATGGGATGCATTTCCATTTGTGAGTGTCCTCTTTAATTTCTCTTAGGAGTGTCTTGTAGTTTTCAGGGTATAGGTCTTTCACTTCCCTGGTTAGGTTCATTCCTAGGTATTTTCTTTTTGATGCAATTGTGAATGGAATTGTTTTTCTGATTTCTCTTTCTGTTAGTTCATCATTAGTGTATAGGAAAGCAACAGATTTCTGTGTGTTAATTTTGTATCCTGCAACTTTGCTGAATTCAGATATTAGTTCTAGTAGTTTTGGAGTGCAGTCTTTAGGGTTTTTTATGTACAGTATCATGTCATCTGCAAATAGTGACAATTTGACTTCTTCTTTACCAATCTGGATGCCTTGTATGTCTTTGTTTTCTCTGATTGCCATGGCTAGGACCTCCAGTACTATGTTGAATAATAGTGGAGAGAGTGGGCATCCCTGTCTGGTTCCCGATCTTAGATGAAAAGCTTTCAGCGTCTCACCTTTAAGTATGATGTTAGCTGTGGGTTTGTCGTATATGGCCTTTATGATGTTGAGGTACTTGCCGTCTATACCCATTTTGTTGAGAGTTTTAATCAGGAATGGATGCTGAATTTTGTCAAATGCTTTTTCAGCATCTATGGAGATGATCATGTGGTTTTCGTTCTTCTTTTTGTTGATGTGGTGGATGATGTTGATGGATTTTCGAATGTTGTACCATCCTTGCATCCCTGGGATGAATCCCACTAGGTCATGGTGTATGATCCTCTTGATGTATTTTTGGATTCGGTTTGCTAATATTCTGTTGAGTATTTTAGCATCTATGGTCATCAGGGATAATGATCTGTAATTTTCTTTTTTGGTGAGGTCTTTCCCCGGTTTTGGTATTAGAGTGATAATGGCTTCATAGAATGAGTTTTTAAGTATTCCCTCCTCTTCTATTTTTTGACAAACTTTAAGGAGAATGGGTGTTATTTCTTCTCTATATGTCTGGTAGAATTCAGAGGTGAATCCATCAGGTCCAGGGGTTTTGTTCTTGGGTAGTTTTTTGATTACCAATTCAATTTCGTTGCTGGTGATTGGTCTGTTTAGTTTTCCTGTTTCTTGCTTGGTCAGTCTTGGGATGTTGGATTTTTCTAAGAAGTTGTCCATTTCTTCTATATTTTCCAGCTTGTTAGCATATAGATTCTCATAATATTCTCTTATAATTCTTTGTATTTCTGTGGGGTCCGTCATTATTTTTCCTTTCTCATTTCTGATTTTGTTTATTTGTGTAGATTCTCTTTTTATCTTAATGAGTCTGGCTAGGGGTTTATCTATTTTGTTTGTTTTTTCAAAGAACCAGCTCTTGGTTTCATTGATTTTTTTCTATTGTTTTATTATTCTTAATTTTATTTATTCACTTTCTAATCTTTATTATGTCCCTCCTTCTGGTGACTTTGGGCCTCATTTGTTCTTTTTTTCCAATTTGAATAATTGTGTCTTTAGACTATTTATTTGGAATTGTTCTTCCTTCTTCAAATAGGCCTAGATTGCAATATACTTTCCTCTTAAAACTGCCTTTGCTGTGTCCCACAGTTGGGGCTTTGTGTTGTTGTTGTCATTTGTCTCCATATATTGTTTGATCTCTGTTTTAATTTGGTTGTTGATCTACTTATTATTAAGGAGCATGTTGTTAAGTCTCCATGTATTTGCGAGCCTTTTTGATTTCTTTCTAAAATTTATTTCTAGTTTTATACCTTTGTGATCTGAGAAGTTGGTTGGTAGGATTTCAATATTTTTGAATTTACTGAGGTTCTTTTTGTGGCCTAGTATGTGGTCTATTCTGGGAAATGTTCCATGTGCACTTGAGAAGAATGTGTATCCTGTTGCTTTTGGGTGCAGAGTTCCATAGTCTGTTAGGTCCATCTGTTCTAGTGTGCTGTTCAGTGCCTCTGTGTCTTTACTTATTCTCTGTGTGGTTGATCTGTCCTTTGGAGTGAGTGGTGTGTTGAAGTCTCCTAAAAGGAATGCATTGCTGTCTATTTCCGCCTTTAATTCTGTTAGTATTTGTTTCACATTTGCTGGCGCTCCTGTGTTGGGTGCATATATATTTATAATGGTTATATCTTGTTGTTGGACTGACCCCTTTATCATTATGTAATGTCCTTCTTTATCTCTTGCTACTTTCTTCATTTTGAAGTCTATTTTGTCTGATACAAGTACTGCAGCACCTGCTTTTTTCTGTTTGTTGTTTGCATGAAATATCTTTATCCATCCCTTCACTTTTAGTCTATGTATATCTTTGGGTTTGAGGTGAGTCTCTTGTAAGCAGCATACAGATGGGTCTTGCTTTTTTATCCATTCTGTTACTCTGTGTCTTTTGATTGGTGCTTTCAGTCCATTTACATTTAGGTTGATTTCAATATATATGTACTTATTGCCATTGCAGGCTTTAGATTCGTGGTTACCAAAGGTTCAGGGGTTGCTTCTTTACTATCTAACAATCTAACTTAACTTTCTTGTTAAGTTATTGTAAACACCGTCTGATGTTTCTTTATTTCTCTCCCTTCTTTTTCTTCCTCCTCCATTCTTTCTATAATATGTATTTTATTCTTTGCCTTTAGTTAGTATTTGGATGGTCTGCTTGCTTTCTTTGCTATGATTTTATTTTCCCTGGTGACATCTTTTTAGCCTTAAGAGTGCTTCCCTCTAGAGCAGTCCATTTAAGATATCCTGTAGTGGTGGTTTATGAGAGGCAAACTCAACTTTTGCTTGCCTGGAAATTGTTTAATCCCTCCGTCATATTTAAATGATAATCGTGCTGGTTACAATATTCTTCATTCGAGGCCCTTCTGTTTCATTACGTTAAATATATCATGCCATTCTCTTCTGGCCTGTAAGGTTTCTGTTGAGAAGTCTGATGATAGTCTGATGGGTTTTCCTTTGTAGGTGATCTTTTTTCTCTCTCTAGCTGCCTTTAGTACTCTGTCTTTATCTTTGATCTTTGCCATTTTAATTATTATGTGTCTTGGTGTTGTCTTCCTTGGGTCCCTTGTGTTGGGAGGTCTGTGGGCTTCCGTGGACTGTGCGATTATTTCCTTTCCTAACACGGGGAAGTTTTCAGCAATTATTTCTTCAAAGACACTTTCTATCCCTTTTTCTCTCTCTTCTTCTTCTGGTACTCCTATAATGCATATATTGTTCCGTTTGGATTGGTCACACAGTTCTCTTAATATTCTTTCATTCCTAGAGATCCTTTTATCTGTCTCTGACTCAACTTCTCTGTATTCCGGTTCTCTGATTTCTATTCCATTAACTGTCTTTTGCATCTCGTCCAGTCTGCTGCTAAGCCCATTGATCACTTGTCTCATTTCTGCATTGTCTTTCCTCAGTTCCCTCACTTCCTCCCTGAGCTCTTGCACATTTCTCTGTAGGTCCATCGGTATGGTTATGACTTTTATTCTGAGTTCTTTTTCAGGGAGCTCCCTCTCTGGGGTTGTCTGGTTGATCTTAGTCTGGACCATATTCCTCTGTCTTTTCATGGCTATAGAAGTGGTCACTGGTAGTTGCCACGTATGTCAGCTGGGCTCTTTATGACTTTAAAAAGAAAAAAAAGAAAGCAAAAAAAAAAAAGAAAGAGAAGAAAAAATAACGAAACAAAAGAAAACAACCAAAACAACAACAGCAAAAAAAGAAAAACGCCCACCGGCCTTAGATTCCGTGGGGATGCTGTAGGTGGCACTGTTGGTCCACTATTCCGCAGCCGTGGCCACACCGCTCTGTAGGGCCCTTTATAGCTCTGGCCAGGGTGGGAACAAATGGGAGGCTGTGGATCTCTGTGGGAAGTCTAAGTGTGCCCACCCTTTCCCAGTTGCCAGCTACGGGGTTGAAACTCCCCAGGACTCCCAGCCTGCTGTGCTGAGTGTGTGTGCCGGGGCGATCTGGCTCGTCCACTGGGCTCCTGTCTCTTTAAGACCACTGAAAAAAGCGTGCACTTTTCTTTTTTTTTCTTCCTGGGAGCTGGCTGCAAGGAACCGGGTGCATTCCCCACTCAGATCCTGCACCCTAGCATAATAATTTTTTATTAATTAAAGTATCAATGATATAAAATCTTTTGAAGTTTTCATGTGAACAACATTGTGGTTTCAACATTCCACCCATATTATCAAGTCCTCAACTTCCTCCCCATTGCAGTCACTGTCTATCAGTGTAGCGAGATGCAATAGTCATTACTTGTTTTCTTCATGTCCAGCATAATAATTTATCTTATATATATTGTAAAATGATTACCACATAATTTTAGTTAATACCCATCATCTCATATATGTACAAAGAAAAAGAAAAAGAAAAAAAAACGTTTCTTTCTTGTGATGAGAACCCTTAGGTACTCTCTTAATAACTTTTAAATATACCACACAGCAGTGTAAAGTAATCATCATTTTTAAAAATTAGATGTAGTACTTATTTACCTCATAATTGGAAGTTTGTGCCTTATCAGCACCTTCATCCAGATTCCCCTCCTCCTACACCCCACCTTTGGTAATTACAAATCTGATCTCTTTTTATATGATTTTGTTTTTTAGGACTCTGTGTATAAGTGAGATCATACAGTGTTTGTTTCTCTGCTTTATTTCACATAGCATAATGCTTCAAGGTCTATTCATGTTGTCACAAATGGCACGATTTCCTTTTTTTTTTTTACAGCTGAATAATATTGTATTTACGTATGTGTATGTATGTATCCATTATCCATTTATCTACTGATGGACACTTAGCTATTTCCATGTCTTGGCTATTGTAAATAAGGCTGCCATAAACACGGGGGTGTAAATATCTCTTAACATAGTGTGTTCATTTTCTTTGGATATATTCCCATAAGTGGAATTGCTGGATCATGTAGTCATTTTATTTTTAATTTTTTGAGGATCCTCCACATTGTTTTCCAAAGTGACTGTACCAATTCATAATCCCACGAAGAGGGCACAAGGGTTCCCCACATCCACACCAACATGATTTATCTCATCTTTTTGAGCATGGCCATTCTAACAGGTATGAGGTGGTATCTCATTGTGGTTTTGATTTGTATTTCCCTAATGATTAGTGATGTTGAGCACATTTTCATGTACCTGTTAACCATTTGTATACCTTCTTTGGGAAAATGTTTATTCAGTCTTTTGTCCATTTTTTAAATTGGATTACTTTTGTTTTATTGAGTTATAGGAATTCTTTATATATTTTAGATAGTAATCCTTTATTAGATGATTTGCAAATATCTGTCCCATTCTTTTCATTTTGTTGATTGCTTCATTTACTGTGTAGAAGTTTTTTAGTTTGATGTAGTCCTACTTTTTGATTTTGTTGCTTGTGCTTTAAGGTATCATATCTAAAAAGTCATTGCCAAGACCCAAGACAAGGAGCTTTTCGTTTTCTTCTAGGCATTTATTGGTTCCAGTCTCACATCTAATTCTTTAATCCATTTCAAGTTAATTTCTGAGAGTGGTGTAAGACAGGGGTCTAACTGCATTAAATTACAAGTGAATAACCAACTTTCCTAAGACCATTTATTGAAGAGACTATTATTTCTCCATTGAGTATTCTGGGCTCCCTTATCAAAAATTAGTTGACCATATATACAGGGGTTTATTTCTTAGCTCTCTGTTCTTTTCCATTGGTGTATGTGTCTGTTTTTATGCCAGTTTCCTACCGTTCTGATTGCTATAGCAGAAAGTGTGATGCCTCCTGCTTTGTTCTTTGGAGATGTTTTTGATCGTTATGACAGGAGGGTATCATTGGCCAGGGAGGCCACTGAGCACCCTATAACAAACAGAAGGACGTATCTGTCCCCCGACCTCCCAAGTTATTTGGCTCAAAATGTCAGCAGTGCTGATTTGAGAAATCCTGCTATAGACTATAAAACTTACAAAATAAAACTCATTAATATTCAGTTAAGGATTCTAATCTTCTGTGACTATTTGGATCTCCTTTTCCTGTTTCTATGTACTTATCTAAATAGTAATATAATTTGCTAGACTTTTATGGCACTGCAAACAGAAAGAAGAATTAAGAAAATATTTGAAAGTTAAGGAGCTTATACTTTAAGGGAGAGGCAAATCAGGATGGTCCTGGGCTCATTTTCTCCTACCTTTTTAATAACGTAGCAAGGAGCTGGCTCAGCAAGTCCAAGTTCAACCAATAAAAGAACAGGCTAATAGTTAAGGCTTAGTTCCAGAGATTCTTCCTTTCTAGCAAGGTCATTTTCCTTAACCAGGTAGCTCTTTTTACCTAGATATTCCCAATATTTTTTCAATATCCATATAAAATATAGAATACCACACAGATTTTTACATTTTTGTGGACTTATCTTTTAATGGACCATTTTCTATAGTGCATCCCACTATAGCTGATGCAAGTGTGCCTTACTGCAAGATAGTGAGAGGACAGGGGCCCATGCATTCTACCATATCTCTACCTGTCAGTTCTCATTACACTTTATTTTACTTTTACACACACCTTGGCATGAGTGATGAGTGTGTGCATATCTCCTTTGCACAACAAACAAGTAAAGAAATAATTACACAGAGAGCTATAATAGAGGTATGAACAAATGTTAACAAAACTAGAAGCTATCAAAATACAAAAGTATTACTGTAAGATAAATTATTGAATTTACTGACTATCTGAGAAGCATTTTAGGGGAAAAAAAGATACTTAAAATACTCTGGGTTGTAAGATCACATAGTCTTAAATAAGCCTACTGGAGTAGCTAAAGGAACTAACGGTATATATACTTGCAGCCTGCGGGACCACTGGTTAGTTATTATGAAGGTTTTGTGATGGCAGCTCGTTAGTAAGGGTCAATTTTTGGTATGATAGGTGTGGTTGACAATATTTAGGTATAACAAGTGTGCTGTCAAAAGTCAAGATTTTATTGGGAATAAAAAAGCTAATGATATATGTGTTAAACAAGATTATGTTTTTAAATAGGACCATAGAGAGTTTTCTTGGAATCATCCACATATATTTTCTTAGGGCTTTTAATTTTTATTTTTAATTGTGGTAAAACTCATATAACATAAAATTTACCCTTTTGTATGTCAACTTGACTGGGCTAAAAGATGCCCAGATAGTTTGTGAACAGTTTTTCAGGGTGTGCCTGTGAGGGAGTTTCCAGAAGAGGTTAACATTTGACTGAGAAGATCTGCCCTCACCAATGCAGGTGGGTATTATTCAAACCGTTGAGGTCCTCATTAGAACACAAAAGTGAAGGAGGGTGAATTTGCTCTTTGCATGAGTTGGGACATCCATTTCTTCCTACCCTCAAATACTGGCTCCCCTGACTCTCAGTCCTTTGGATAGACTGAATTACAGCACCTGCTTTGCTGGTTCTCCAGCTTGCAGATGGCAGTCTGTGGGGCTTCCACAATCACATGAGCTAATTCTTGGAATAAATCTCTGATATATGTATAGATAGAAGCATGTGTATGTCCCCTGTTAGTTCTGTTTCTCTGCAGAACTCTAATATATGGTCTTAGTCATTTTTAGGCATGCATTTCAGTAGCATTAAGTACATTCACACTGTTGCACAACCATCACCACTATCCCTCCCCAGAACAATTCATTTTGCAAAACTGAACTCTGTACCCATGAAACACTAACTCCCGACTCCCCTCTTGGCAACCATCATTCTAATTTCTGTCTATGAATTTGACTACTCTAGGTACTTCATGTAAATGCAATCATACACTGTTTGTCTTTCTGTGACTGGCTTATTTCATTTAGCAAAATGTCCTTAAGTTCACGCATATTGTAGCATATGGAAGAATTCCCTTCCTTTTTTTAATATAATTTATTTTGGTATCATTAATCTACAATTACATGTGCAATATTATGGTTATTAAACTACCCCCTTCATCAGGTCCCCCCCACCAACCCCATTACAGTCAGTGTCCATTAGCGTAGTGAGATGCTATAGAATCACTACTTGTCTTCTCTGAGTTGTACAGCCCTCCCCGTGCCCCCCCAACATTACGTCTGCTAATCGTGATGCCCCTTTTCCCTCTTATCCCTCCCTTCCCACCCATCTTCCCCAGTCCCTTTCCCTTTGGTAATTATTAGTCCGTTCTTGGGTTCTGTGAGTCTGCTGCTGTTTTGTTCCTTCAGTTTTTTGATTTGTTTTTATACTCCACATATGAGTGAAATCATTTGATACTTGTCTTTTTCGGCTTGGCTTATTTCACTGAGCATAATACCCTCAAGCTCCATCCATGTTGTTGCAAATGGTAGGATTTGTTTTCTTCTTATGGCTGAATAATATTCCATTGTGTATATGTACCACATCTTCGTTATTCATTCATCTACTGATGGACACTTAGGTTGCTTCCATTTTTTGGCTATTGTAAATAGTGCTGCAATAAAAATAGGGGTGCATATATCTTTTTCAAACTGGGCTGCGGTAGTCTTAGGGTAAATTCCTAGGAGTGGGATTCCTGGGTCAAATGGTATTTCTATTTTGAGTTTTTTGAGGAACCTCCATACTGCTTTCCACAATTGTTGAACTAATTTGCAGTCCCACCAGCAGTGTAGGAGGGTTCCCTTTTCTCCACATCCTCGCCAACATTTGTTGTTGTTTGTGTTTTGGATGTTGGCCATCCTCACTGGTGTGAGGTGATATCTCATTGTGGTTTTAATCTGCATTTCTCTGATGATTAGCGATGTGGAGCATCTTTTCATGTGCCTGTTGGCCATCTGAATTTCTTCTTTGGAGAAGTGTCTATTCATGTCCTCTGCCCATTTCTTAATTGGATTATTTGCTTTCTGTTTGTTAAGGTGCATGAGTTCTTTATATATTTTGGATGTCAACCCTTTATCAGATACGTTTTTTATGAATATATTCTCCCATACTGTAGGATGTCTTTTTGTTCTACTGATGGTGTCCTTTGGTGTACAGAAGCTTTTCAGCTTGATATAGTCCCACTTGTTCATTTTTGCTTTTGTTTCCCTTGCCCGGGGAGATATGTTCACGAAGAAGTCACTCATGTTTATGTCCAAGAGATTTTTGCCTATGTTTTTTTCTAAGAGTTTTATGGTTTCATGACTTACATTCAGGTCTTTGATCCACCTTGAGTTTACCTTTGTGTATGGGGCTAGACAGTAGTCCAGTTTCATTCTCTTACATGTAGCTGTCCAGTTTTTCCAACACCAGCTGCTGAAGAGGCTGTCATCTCCCATTGTATATCCAAGGCACTTTTATCAAATATTAATTGACTGTATATGTTTGGGTTAATGTTTGGATTTTCTATTCTGTTCCACTAGTCTGTGGGTCTGTTTTTGTGCCAATACCAAACTGTCTTGATTACTGTGGCTTTGTAGTAGAGCTTGAAGTCAGAGAGCGCAATTCCCCGTTTTATTCCTCCTTCTCAGGATTGCTTTGGCAATTCGGGGTCTTTTGTGGTTCCATATGAATTTTAGAATTATTTGTTCCAGTTCATTGAAGAAAGCTGTTGGTAGTTTGATAGGGATTGCGTTGAATCTGTAGATTGCCTTAGGTAGTATAGCCATTTTGACAATATCTAAAGAATTCCCTTCCTTTTTAAAGGCGGAATAATACTCCACTGTTGGTATATTCCTCATTTTGTTTACCCATTCATGTGTTAATGGACATTTAGGTTGTTTCACTTTTTGGCTATTGTGAATAATGCTTCTATGAAAACTAATGTTCAAATATCTTTTGGAGACCCTCCTTTCAATTTTTATGGGTATATAACCAGCAAGTGAGTTTGTTGGATCATATGGTAATTATGTTTAATTTTATGGGAACTGTCATACTGTTGTACATAGTAGACACACATTACCACCACATCTTAGTCTGTTCAGACTGCTATAAAAAAATCATAGATTGGGTAAGCTTATAAACAAGTGAAATTTATTTCTCACAGTTCTAGAGGCAGGGAAGTCTAAGGTCGAGGCACCACCATGGCTGCATTTTGGTGAGAACCTGTTTCTTGGTTCATAGTCACAGCCTTCTTCGCAGCATGCCCTCCCAGGATGGAAGGGGCCATGGAACCCTCTAAGGTCTCTTTTATAAGGGCACTAATCCCATTCATGAGGGCTCCACCCTCCTGACTTAATCAGTTTCCAAAGGTCTCACTTCCTAATACCACCCATCACACTGGGCATTACGATTTTAACATGAATTTTTAGGGAGAATGAATATTCAGCCTATAGCACATTAGCAGCACACAAGGGTTCTGATTTCTCCATTACCTCTGTCAACACTTGCTCCTCTGCTTTTTTTCGATACTAGCCATTGTAATGAGTGTGAGTTTTGATTTGCATTTCTCTATTAGTAATCTTAAACATCTTTTCACATATTTATTAGCCACTGGTATATCTTTTTGGAGAAACATCTATTCCAGTCCTATGGCTTTTTTCTAATTGCTTTTGTCTTTTTTTGTTGAGCACCCCCATAAATTTAAGATCTCTGCTTCAGGTAATACCTGTGTATAAGTGCTTTCCCAGTATATTTCATTTAATAGTTACAACTGCATAGCAGCTTTCAAATAACTCCTCATTCCCAGGGCAGAATGAGAAAAGAATGGTAGGATAACACAAAAAAATATGAATTACCTTGCATCAGTGAAGGAATGAGAGACATTTAAAAAATTTAATGAAAAGGTTTTAATCTGTATCCTTCTAGTCTTAATAGTTCTGTAACCTGAAAACTGTAAGCCTGAGTTTTCCAATGTTGTGAAATAACCTTTCTCTGTTTTTAACAGTAAGAAGTCCTTCAGACCACTAGTGTCTTCTTTCCTAAAACTACTTGAGAGGAGTGTATTATTTGGTACTTTCTGGTGAAAGAGATAATTTAACTCTTAAGAATGAATACCCAATTCTATCTCATCTATTAAATTATTCAGATATCACGAAAGAAATTCTAAAATATTTATTGGTTAAGGAATAAGTGCTTCCTATGTCTAGTTTAATACAAAAGAATAACTATAGCCACATATTAACATTTGGCAAGGAGCACTAATTGTCTCTTTATGTTCATCCCATGAGTTAATATATTATTTTCCAACGTTTGAATGTAAGTAAACTGCAGTTTCTGTTTTGTGCAATGAAACTGCTACTACTATGTATTACTGGGAAACTTTTAAAAGTAGTTCTGCTTACATGCAAGAGGTCTGAAGACACTGAAAGTAAGATATTCAAAAACAATACCTTTAATAAAACAATTTATTCATACATTCTCATTGTAAATATGGTAAGTTCCTTGATTAAAATGACTGAATTATAGTTTTAATTGTTGAAAATGTAACTTCTTTGGTCTTAAATGAAAAATGTTAGGAATATTAGATGTTTATCTTCTGAATGTATTAGGAAAATAGAAATCCATCTACATTAAATCAAGCAAGAAATAAATTCAAGAGCAGAATACCAGGATCACAACTTTTACTTATTGTACTGGGAGATTTTCTCCCCTTCCTTATCTTGCAATATATGTAGTAGTATGATACTATAGCGTTTTTTATTCTCATGTATTTTAATTTTAAAAGCTTTGTACAATATATGCAGCTGACAGGAAATTTTACACATAGTAATATAAGTGAAAACATCCATCTAAAATCAGTGCCTGATGAAAGTCAGTATTAATCTCTGGCTGTTATTAATCTTTAGGAGGTACCTTCGTCAAGTCCTATGTCATACAAGATGATGATATCCCTCAGGAATAAACATTAAACAGTATGTTAGAATCACTGGGTTAGTAAACTATTATTGTCACTACTAAATACATAAAGTAGGATCAGCAGCTTCTCAGAAAGCTAAGGAATGTTCCCATTAGCTAAGTGCTGTTTCTAAAACTGCTATGAAGAAAAACCATGAAGTTCAAGAATCAAAAGCCTAAAGCAATGGAAAAGAAACAGACACATCAAAAAACATCAGTTTGTGTTTGTTAAACTGTTGTCACATTTCACTTTACACAGTTAACATGGTTTAAAGAGAAATGAAACACAGATTATTAGGGATATTTCCTCTTTTTAGGATACCCCAAGCTTTTTACAAGATGACATATATAACTACTGGAGAAGTGTTGAATGTGTAGGTTTTACAGTTAGACAATCCTGAGTTTAAGTCCATGTCTGCTAGTTAACAGCTGACTGACACAGCTAAATCACTAGTTTCAAGGGCCTTATTTCCTCTGTAGCTGTAGAATGAGAGCTGCCATGCAAGATACTGTGGGATTCAACGAGATAGCATGTAATGAGTCTGGAACACAAAATAGGGACTTTATAATCATAATACACACCCACAGATATATTAATTTTAATTAGGCTTTATGAACTATTTCCACTACTTTACATTAGATTTAAATAAATCTGCTTACAACCACATATGCTCTGTAACTATAATGTATTTTGGTTAAGTTTTCTGTTCAAATTTTCTATCTCGAATCTTTATTTTAAAGAAATGTAAGTTTTTGTACTGATCTTATGTAATCATTCATTAAACAAATACTTGATGTCCTAGAGTGCGCAATGCATGTAAAGACAAAATTAGGTATAGAACCGGTTCTCAGTGAGTCTAGAAAAGACAGAGACATAACTACTAATACAAGGTAGAGGGTGGTCTGTGTTGAGAGGCACAGCATAAAGTTCTGTTGACATTTGGTGGAAAGGGAGTTTATTTCCAGTTTTGGGAATGGGAACAGTGCTAATACTGTCATATTTTGAAGTTCTGCATTGGAGGAATGGGGAAGAGGCAGAGGTTGAAAGGGTGAATAAAGGTACTGATATGGTATCCTGAGTGCCCCCTGCGGCCCAGACCCTTGGAAGTGGAATAAGGTATCTATACTGGAAACCAGGCCAGATATGTGTAGGATGCATAAAGGGAATAGGGAGAGATAAGGCTGATAGGCAATTTAGAGCTCAATTTGGAAGTCCTTGATTCTTAGGCAGTAGGAAGCCACTTAGGGATATTAAAAAGAGCTGTGCTTTAGAACGATTAATTTCTACAACAAGATTTTACAAGAGATTTCAATACTCTAGAAGCTAATCTCTGATATTATTGAGGACAAATTGTTCAGATAATTGTTATCTAAATTTACAGTGAGTAATGTGAGAGATTACAGAAAGATGAGAAAATATTGATTCATGATTTCAGTCTTTGTAGGAGTAGTGTGGGGAGCTGGGAGGCTTTATGTTCAGTAGGCATGACCTAATTATAGGTCGGTATCATATATTTGTTTTTTGTGGCCTCTAATTCTCCTGTTGGTTCCCTGGTCTGGGAAGACCAGATTAATAAACAAAAAAACCACATGAAAGAATACAAATTTAGAATTGTTTCATTGTACAGCTAGTCTAAAAAACCATATACCTATGAGTAAGTTGCTAAAAATAAAATTTGTAATGAAAGCAGTACATCTCTTCTTTAAATTTACTTATTTGACTTTACCTGACACTGTATTTCTAATGAATTTAAAATAGGGAGTGGTTAAAAATTAATTAAGGAGATACAGAATCTAGTTATTTTCAAATACTATTCTGTTGAAATTTTAGACTCAACTTATAGGAAAATAATTCCTCCTATTGGCAATGTTTTGTTTAACATGCATGAGAAAATTATCTCAAGAATTTAATTTCATTCTTGTATTTTTCAACTTGTACTGAGTACTTTTCAGTGTTACAGGCATTGTCTATATATTTGTGAACTTTGACCTTTACTATAGCATATAGCAGCTTTATATGGTTTGTACTGTGCACAACTGAAGTTAGAGGGAAACATGGATACTGAAAATAGTTAAGTCCTTAAGTATGACTAAACTAATGAGAAGGAGTAGATCAATGGTATTACTGAGTAATAAATGAGGTTTTAATGTTAATCAAATATCTGTGCCAAATATACTTGCACAGTAGACAGGGTTTGTTGAATTATTTACAACTGTGGGATAACATTTGCTAGCAAAAATCATAGAACAAATTATATTCTTTTTGCCATTTTCTGTTCCAAGTGTGGTAGTTTTTCCTTCAGTATTAGGATCTATATTGACTGTAACACTGTACCAGAAATCAGTGTGTAAATAAAATTTCATGAAGCAAATCTTCTGTTTTTGTTGGCACTACAATTTCTAATTTTCTTTCTTTTGAGTTTTCCAGATGACTTTGACTCATTTGCATTTGTGCAGATGGGATTTCTAGGTGCTGAACAGCTGAATAATTTGCACACTTTCTTAATCTTAGACTTTCTGTACTTCATTCATTCATTCAATCACTCAATTTTTGTGAAGAGGATGTAAGATTACTGATTAGAGCTGCTCCCTATCTTCCCTCCCTCTCTCCCTTTCATTTCAGTGAGAAAATCATCATCATTAGCCAAGCTCCCCTTTTTTTAATGAAATTAGGTAATTTAAGATTTACTTGCCATTTATTTATTTATTAAAGTATCATTCATATACAATCTTATTTTGGTTTCAAATATACAACACAATGGTTCAACAGTTACCCATATTATTAAATCCTCAACCCCTCTAGTGAGGTCACATCAACATAGTAAGGTGTTACAGAATCATTAACTATATTCTCCGTGCTGTACTACCGTCCTCGTGACCAACCTATATTGTGACTGTGAAGTATTGTGCCCCTGAATCCCCTTGTCCTCCCTTCTACCCTCTCCAAGCCCTCTCTGTTAGTAACTACCAGTTCCTTCTCAGTGTCTATGAGTTTGCTGCTATTTTGTTCCTTCTGTTTTGGCCAAGCTCCCTTTCTTATCTCTGTCAACTTGACTATTCCTGTTAGATCTGTGGTTAATGCAAGATTAAGGTAAGGGAATGATTCTTCTTGCAAAAATTCTTTCAGAGGAGAACAATGTCATGGAAGAAGAAGGAATGTCCATTTTCTTTTGTTATGTGTTATGATTTTTGACACAAAAATATGCTTGATTAAAATACTGCTTAGGTTAAAAATTTTTTCCTGAACTGTGAGTATGACAATTTAAAATGTGATGACTGGTTAAATGATTCAGGACTAAAAACTTATTTTATGAATAACAACATTTAGTTAAATAGAACATGACTATACTTTGAAGACAATTTCAGAAAATATGTGTGTGAGAAATGAATATAAATAAAATGTTTTTTGACTCTGGAAGATATTATAGGCAATTACTGATTAAAATGAAGAAATCAGAAAGATTATAATTGAAATTTTAGAAAGACAATGTGCTTATGTATTACAACAAATCATTTCCTTGAATACGTTTTCCATCAATATGTATTTTGTTATAACTTAATCCAAAGGCTTCCCTGCCTTTTGACATACTGTGCCCTCAGTGTGATATATATTTTAACTACTCTTCTATTTGAGGCATGTTATGAGGGTGAATAGAAGGAAAGGGTTAATTTTTTTTTCAGATATATTACAAATAGTAACCTAAGAGGACTAAAGGGAAATAGTTTTCCCTTTTGATTTAGATAGCAAGGCCAAATAAGTAATTCAATGGGTAGAAAAATAATTTTTTGTCTAATAATGTTATTATTCACAAATGTGCAACAACTCATTAGTCCACACAATTTTGCTAACATGCTCCAATCTACTAAATTCTTACCAAATGTTGTTTAGGGAATTTGGATTGTACTGCAAATCTCTAGCTAATTTACAAGAACAGTAAGCAAAATCATAGATTTAAAAACCAGAGGAGTTTAGCTACAAAATTCTTATGACAAATGTAGTTAAATTTTTTTTTGGCCTGTCACAGGAACTATTGGTTATTTAGAAAATGAATGACTCTCTATAATGTAGCTCTAGTAACATTTGGGTATTCCAACTTTGCTAGGAGGTGGAGAATATGGACCATAAAATATTTGGTAACAATGACATTTCTTTAAGCAAAAGGATAATCAGGCAGGTCTTTTTTGAATAGCACGGAGTCTACTGGCTTTCAAACTTTTTGATCATGACCCACAACAAAAAGTACTTTTTTTCTCATCACCCAGTATTATCACATTATCACAAACCCTTAACACTTTCATGCAACAACATTTAACTATCTATGGTGTACTGATATTTTCTATTGTTCTCTTATTGTGGTAAGTAAAAAGTCCTCATCATAAGCCACTAAATTAATTTCATGGCCCCACTAATGAATAGTGACCCTTAGCTGCTCTGTAAGAAAACCACGGCTGCAGCTTCTGTAGTACACGTATTTGACTATTCTCTTCCTAAAGTGGAAAGAACGTTCTCTACCAGTGGGGCTGGATGGCTTTGAAAGTATGGTTTAAATAAGTAATACTTATTTAGACTTCCACATTCTTAGCATTTAAAGTAGGTATTTTAAACTTTAAGATTTGGGGTGGGTTTTCATAATAGTACTTCCTAAAGAAATATAAATATGATCAGTGTAATAAACCAAAATGCAAAAAATATATAAAGAAAGTGACTTCTTCATGAACATATATCCCCGGGCAAGGGAAACAAAAGCAAAAATGAACAAGTGGGACTATATCAAGCTGAAAAGCTTCTGTACAGCAAAGGACACCATCAGTAGAACAAAAAGACATCCTACAGTATGGGAGAATATATTCATAAATGATGTATCCAATAAGGGGTTGACATCCAAAATATACAAAGAACTCACGCACCTCAACAAACAAAAAGCAAATAATCCAATTAAGAAATGGGCAGAGGACATGAATAGACACTTCTCCAAAGAAGAAATTCAGATGGCCAACAGGCACATGAAAGATGCTCCACATTGCTAATCATCAAAGAAATGCAGAATAAAACCACAGTGAGATATCACCTCACACCAGTGAGGATGGCCAACATCCAAAACACAAACAACAACAAATGTTGGCGAGGATGTGGAGAAAAAGGAACCCTCCTACACTGCTGGTGGGAATGCAAATTAGTTTAACCACTGTGGAAAGCAGTATGGAGGTTCCTCCAAAAACTCAAAATAGAAATACCATCTGACCCAGGAATCCCACTCCTAGGAATTTACCCTAAGAATGCAGCAGCCTAGTTTGAAAAAGACAGATGCACCCCTATGTTTATTGCAGCACTATTTACAATAGCCAAGAAATGGAAGCAACCTAAGTGTCCATCAGTAGATGAATGGATAAAGAAGAGTGGTACATATACACAGTGGAATATTATTCAGCCATAAGAAGAAAACAAATCCTACCATTTGCAACAACATGGATGGAGCTAGAGGGTATTATGCTCAGTGACATAAGCCAAGCTGAAAAAGACAAGTATCAAATGATTTCACTCATATGTGGAGTATAAGAACAAATCAAAAATCTGAAGGAACAAAACAGAAGCAGACTCACAGAACCCAAGAATGGACTAATAGTTACAAAAGGGAAAGGGTCTGGGGAGAATGGGTGGGAAAGGAGGGACAAGGGGGAAAACGGGGCACTTCAATTAGCAGATGTAATGTTGGGGGGGCACGGGGAGGGCTGTACAACTCAGAGGAGACAAGTAGTGATTCTATAGCATCTCACTATGCTGATGGACAGTGACTGTAATGGGGTTGGTGGGGGGGACCTGATGAAGGGGTAGTTTAATAACCGTAATATTGCACATGTAATTGTAGATTAATGATACCAAAATAAATTATATAAAAAAATATATATATAAAGAAGAAAAATCCCACAACCAAGAGATAATCATGGCAATATTTCTGTATGTCATTTCGTTTTTATAGTTTTCCTACACATAGGTACACTTGAAAATACACACATAATTTGGATTATACATGTAGATGTGCTTCCCTCCCAAATGTTATACCATAAACATCTATTATGTTATCAAAAATTATTTTAAAATATTTTTTAGCCTGGAAATTATTATTAAATGACATAATTTATTTTCTCTATTGTTGGACATTTAGATTTTCCCAGTTTGCTACTGCCTTTTGTTACTGTTTATGATTTTTTGCCATGAAAATCCATGCATTCATTTGATTTATGCATTCAACTGCATTTATTTTTTCTGTAGATATTCTCTTCGTTGCTTTTATGATTATACCTTTCTTCCCAATCTAGGGAAGAAGTAAATATTTATTAATAAAAATAAACCCAATGTTCCATTATTGTTTTGCAGCAGAATAACATGAAATCATGATATGGAAATATTCTTCAATTCACTTGGAAAAATAGCAGTGAGTGTGAGTATTACTGAATGGGTTTTTAGCATCTAGTATGATATCCTATTAGGTACCAGTGTCTGGTTTGTAATAGAAGTTCAGTAAATATAAGTTTTTTGAATGAATCAAGGTTTACAGAATCAAAAAATATTTTCTGTATCTAATTTTAAGAGTAATATTTTTGCTAGACTGATTTGCTGTAAAATTAAAAAAAATAAATTTAAAAGGACTAAAAATAGGAAGTGGTTATAGAAATGTACCATGTAGAAAGTGAATCTCTTGAAATCTTTGTTCCCCCAAGATACATGTTAACAATTTGATGAACATTCTTCCAGATGTTTTTTTTCCTATGAGGTGACAGTTATTTATTTAACTGCAGAAAAATATACTCACATAGATTTTTACTGTTGTATTGTTGTGCTACATTGAAAAAAGGAAACAACTGAGGATTGTCTGGAGTAGTTATTGTATCAACATATAAAATAATTCCAAAAGAAATGAGGACTAACTATATGAACAGACATGTGAAGAATTACATAATATATCATTATATGAAAAAAAGAAAGGAAGACAGTTCTCTAAAAAATTGATCAATTCTTATGATGACAGATTTCCCACATTTTTAACCATCAGTGCATTCCTGAGACAGTCACCTACTTGTTGGTGTTAAGCAATTCTTTCAAAATACAGATTAATTTAAATTGTTAGTATTTTAGATCACATTTTTCATTAATAATTCCACCAGAGAGCTAAGATTTTGGTTTTGGGTATGTTGGCTTTGCCTAAGTTATCCTAGCTTCATGAAATGAAATAAGTAACTTTACCTTTTTTCTCTATGTTCTGGAACATCTTAACCTAGCACTAAATTATCTGCATCTTGAAAGTTTAATGGAATTAACTGGTGAAAGATAAAACCAGCTGGTCCTAGAACCATTTTTGTTCAATACATATATGAATTAAAATATAAATCAATAATTTGTTAAAATAATTCAAATATACTTACTTATTTTGCTTCCTTTATTGATAATGGTATATTAAAGTATTTGATTATAACTTTGTCAATTTCTCCTTGAACTTTTTAAACAGTTTTTGTTTTAAAATGTTTCTGTGCTGAAGCTGTAGTATGACTGATAATCTTAAATGTGTGCAATTATCTAAAAAGGAGACACACTCTCGTGTATTTATGTTAGGCCATTACACGAAATGAGAATGGCCACATAATGAGTTCTTCCTTTTTGGTCTATAAAAATGGGGGAGTAACAGCAACTCTGTCTATACTCCTTCATGGTTAGGTCTCTAGGAGTCTTAAAGAAGCATGTTAATATGGTAGGATTCCTTTTCTTATTGAAAGAAGTGAAATTATCACAGTTGTATTTGCTGTGATCTTGGGACTCAGTCTGCTAGCTGTCAGAAACAGACATCCTTTGCTTAGTCTTATTTACTTTTTGTTTTGATTGAATTTCCCTTTATTATTTATTCAAATGTAAAACTACATTATTTTCTTTATAGATATTAATCAAAAAACTTCTAAATAATATTATAGCTTCTATTCCACATATGAAAAACCTATGATTTGTTTAAATTGTAGGTAGAATTCCCAACTTTTACTTCTTCTTCTAAAGTAAGCTTTGTTAATTGATTTACCACTTCACACTTTCATCAAGGTAACTCAACTGCACCCAGTCTTTTTGCTACTTCAACTAAAAAATAAAGATAATGGTTTGGCTCCTATCACACAATAGGATATATGTGGAATTAATGTTAATGTATTTGTCACAGGGACTTTTTGTAATTACTCATGTAAGTTCACAGAAAGATTAAGTACAATATAAAAAGTAAAGATTTTATAAAGGGTGTGAAAACATGATGGTAATTATTGTCACCCAGTTTACCTTGCCAATATATTGATTAAAGGTACTTTTATGCATTATGGACATTGTTTCTAGTCTTACCTGAACCATTTTTCAGATATCCATTTGCATCTACAGTTGTATACATGATGTAAGGTCCAGGCTGATTTACTCCAAACGGCTGCAATAAAAAAAGAATGGTTAGGCCTTGGTGAGTAAGTGAACCATATCAAGTTTAAGGCAAATCTATTTCAAATACAGTACAACGTTCTTACATATAATTCGGATATGTGCAGAACATTTCCATAAATATATAACCTATGTTATCTACTCAAAAGAAATCTGTTAGCAGAAAATTCTTAACACTGTGAATGATCTGATAGTTGCACTTATATAGTCAATTAATTTATTGGATATTTCATTTTTTTATTTTTCTTTTGTTCTATTTTGGTATCATTAATGTACAATTACACGAGCAACATTATGGTTACTAGAGACCTGCCATTTTCAAGTCCCCACCATATACCCCATTATAGTCACTGTTCATCAGCATAGTAAGATACTATAGAATCACGACTGCCTTCCCCATGACCCTCCTGTACATTATGTGTGCTAATCATAATGCCCATTTTCCCCCCCTTATCCCTCTCTTACCACCTATCCTCCCCAGTCCCTTTCCCTTTGGTAACTGTTAGTCCATTCTTGGGTTCTGTGAGTCTGCTGCTGTTCTGTTCCTTCAGATTTTGCTTTGTCCTTTTTTTTTTTGGTCTTACAAAATTTTTTCTTGGTATCATTAATCTACAATTACATGTGCAATATTATGATTATTAAACTACCCATTTCATCAGGTCCACCCCACCCACCAACCCCATTACAGTCACTGTCCATAAGCATAGTGAGATGCTATAGAATCACTACTTGTCTTCTCTGAGTTGTACACCCCTCCCCATGCCCCCCCCAACATTACGTCTGCTAATTGTAATTTTTGCTTTGTTCTTATACTCCACAGATGAGTGAAATCATTTGATACTTGTCTTTCTCAGCCTGACTTATTTCACTGAGCATAATACCCTCTAGCTCCATCCATGTTGTTGCAAATGGTAGGATTTGTTTTCTTCTTATGGCTGAATAGTATTTCATTGTGTATATGTACCACATCTTCTTTATCCATTCACCTACTGACGGACACTTAGGTTGCTTCCATTTCTTGGCTATTGTAAATAGTGCTGAGATAAACATAGGGGTGCATACGTCTTTTTCAAACTGGGCTGCTGCATTCTTAGGGTAAATTCCTAGGAGTGGAATTCCAGGGTCAAATGGTATTTCTATTTTCAGTTTATTGAGGAACCTCCATACCGCTTTCCACAATGGTTGAACTAGCTTACATTCCCATCAGCAGTGTAGGAGGGTTCCCCTTTCTCCGAATCCTCACCAGCATTTGTTGTTCTTAGTCTTTTAGATGCTGGCCATCCTTACTGGTGTGAGGTGATATCTCATTGTGGTTTTAATTGGCATTTTTCTGATGATTACCGATGTGGAGCATCTTTTCATGTGCCTGTTGGCCATCTGAATTTCTTCTTTGGAGAAGTGCCTCTTCATATCCTCTGCCCATTTTGTACTCGGGTTATTTGCTTTTTGGGTGTTGAGGTGTGTAAGCTCTTTATATATTTTGGATGTTAAACCTTGTCAGATATGTCATTTACAAATATATTCTCCCATACTCTAGGATGCCTTTTTGTTCTGTTGATGGGTGTCCTTTGCTGTACAGAAACTTTTTAGTTTGATGTAGTCCCATGATTTAACTTTTGCTTTTGTTTCCCTTGCTCGAGGAGATGCATTCAGGAAGAAGTTGCTCATGCTTATATTCAGGAGATTTTTGCCTATGTTGTCTTCTAAAAGTTTTACAGTTTCATCACTTTTTACATTTGTGTATGGGCTTGAACAATAATCCAGTTTCATTCTCTTGCATGGAGCTGTCCAGTTTTGATCCTTTATCATATATTAATTGACCATATATGGTTGAGTTTATATCAGGGCTCTCTAGTCTGTTCCATTGGTCTATGGGTCTGTTCTTGTGCCAGTACCAAATTGTCTTGATTACTGTGCCTGTGTAGTAGAGCTTGAAGTTGCGGAGCATAATCCCCCCAGCTTTCTTCTACCTTGTCAGGATGGCTTTGGCTATTCAGGGTCTTTTGTGGTTCCATATGAATTTTAGAACTATTTTCTTTAGTTCATTGAAGAATGCTGTTGGCCTTTTGATAGGAATGGCATTGAATCTGTAGATTGCTTTAGGCAGGATGGCCATTTTGACAATATTAATTCTTCCTATCCATGAGCATGGGATGTATTTCCATTTATTGCTGCCTTCTTTAATTTCTCTCATGAGTGTCTTGTAGTTTTCAGAGTATAGGTCTTTCACTTCCTTCGTTAGGTTTATTCCTAGCTATTTATTCTTTTTGATGCAACTGTGAATGGAATTGTTTTTCTGATTTCTCTTTCTGTTAGTTCCTCATTAGTGTATAGGAAAGCAACAGATTTCTGTGTGTTAATTTTGTATCCTGCAACTTTGCTGAATTCAGATAGTAGTTCTAGTAGTTTTGGAGTGGAGTCTTTAGGGTGTTTTATGTACAGTATCATGTCATCTGCAAACAGTGACAATTTGACTTTTTCTTTACCAATCTGGATGCCTTGTATGTCTTTGTTTTGTCTGATTGCTGTGGCTAGGTCCTCCAGTACTATGTTGAATAACAGTGGAGAGAGTGGGCATCCTTGTCTTGTTCCCAATCTGAAAGGAAAAGCTTTCAGCTTCTCGCTGTAAAGTATAATGTTGGCTGTGGGTTTGTAATATATGACCTTTAATATGTTGAGGTTCTTGCCATCTATACCCATTTTTTTGAGACTTTTTATCATGAATGGATGTTGAATTTTGTCAAATGCTTTTTCAGCATCTATGGAGATGGTCATGTGCTTTTTGTCCTTCTTTTTGTTGATGTAGTGGATGATGTTGATGGATTTTCGAATGTTGTACCATCCTTGCATCCCTGGGATGAATCCCACTTTATCATGGTGTATGATCTTTTTGATGTATTTTTGAATTCGGTTTGCTAATATTTTGTTGAGTATTTTTGCATCTATATTCATCAGGGATAATGGTCTGTAATTTTCTTTTCTTGTGGTGTCTTTGCCTGCTTTTGGTATTAGAGTGATGCTGGCTTCATAAAATGAGTTTGGAAGTATTCCCTTCTCTTCTATTTTTTGGAAAACTTTAAGGAGAATGGGTATTATGTCTTCTCTAAATGTTTGATAAAATTTAGTAGTGAAGCCATCTGGCCCAGGGATTTTGTTCTTGTGTAGTTTTTTGATTACCAAATCAATTTCATTGCTGGTAATTGGTCTATTTAGATTTTCTGTTTCTTCCTTGGTCAGTCTTGGAAGGTTGTATTTTTCTAGAAAGTTGTCCATTTCTTCTAGGTTATCCTGTTTGTTAGCATATAGTTTTCATAGTATTCTCTAATAATTCTTTGTATTTCTGTGATGTCCATTGTTATTTTTCATGTCTCATTTCTGGTTCTTTTTATGGGTATAGATTCTCTTTCTCTCTTACTAAGTCTGGCTAGGGGCTTATCTATTTTGTTTATTTTTTCAAAGAACCAGCTCTTGTTTTCCTTGATTTTTTTCTATTGCTTCATTCTTTTCAATATTATTTCTTCCTTCTCCGATCTTTATTATATCCATCTTTCCACTGACTTTGGTCCTCATTTGTTCTTCAGTTTCTAGGTTCATTAATTGTGAATTTAGAGTGTTCATTTTGGATTGTTCTTCCTTCTTTAAATAGGCCTGGATTGCAATATACTTTCCTCTTAGAACTGCCTTCGCTGCATCCCACAAATGTTGGGGCGTTGTGTTGTTGTTTTCATTTGCCTCCATATATTGCTTGATGTCTGTTAAAATTTGATCACTGATTCATTGATTATTTAGGAGCATGTTGTTAAGCCTCCATGTTTTTGGGGCCCTTTTTGTTTTCTTTGTACAATTTATTTCTAGTTTCATACCTTTGTGATCTGAGAAGTTGGTTGGTAGAATTTCAATCCTTTTGAATTTACTGAGGCACTTTTTGTGGCCCAGTATGTGGTCTATTCTTGAAAATGTTCCATGTGCACTTGAGAAGAATGTGTATCCTGCTGCTTTTGGATGTAGAGTTCTGTTGATGTTTGTTAGGTCCATTTGTTTTACTGTGTTGTTCAGTGCCTTGGTGTCCTTACTTATTTTATGTCTGGTTGATCTGTTCTTTGGAGTGAGTGGAGTGTTGACGTCTCCTAAAATGTATGTGTTACATTCTATTTCCCCCTTTAATTCTGTTAGTATTTGTTTCACATATGTCAGTGCCCCTGTGTTGGGTGCATATATATTTATAATGGTTAAATCCTCTTGTTGGACTAACCCCTTTATCATTATGTAATGTCCTTCTCTATCGCGTGTTACTTTCTTTGTTGCGAAGTCTATTTTGTCTGATACAAGTACTGCAACACCTGATTTTTTCTCCCTAATGTTTGCATGAGATATCTTTTTCCAGCCCTTCACTTTTAGTCTGTGTATGTCTTTGGGTTTAAGGTGAGTCTCTTGTAAGCAGCATATAGATGGGTCTTACTTTTTTATCCATTCTATTACTCTGTGTCTTTTCATTGGTACATTCAGTCCATTTACATTTAGGGTGAGTATCGATAGATACGTACTTTTTGATATTGCAGGTTTTGGATTCGTGGTTACCAAAGGTTCAAGTGTAGCTTCTTTACTATTAACCATCTAACTTTAATTCACTTATTACGCTATTATAGATACAGTCTGATGATTCTTTATTTCTTTCTCTTCTTAGTCTTCCTCCTCCTCTCTTTACATGTTAGGTGTTTTATTCTGTACTCTTTTGTGTTTCCCTTGACTGCCTGTGTGGATAGCTGATTTTTTTTGCCTTTAGTTAGTACTTGGTTGGTCTGCTTTCTTTGCTGTGATTTTATTTTCTCTGGTCACATCTATTTAGCCTTAAGAGTACTTCCATGTAGAGCAGTCCCTTTAAAATACACTGTAGAGGTGGTTTGTGGGAGGTAAATTCCCTCAACTTTTGCTTATCTGGGAATTGTTTAATCCCTCTTCAAATTTAAATGATAATCTTGCTGGATGCAGTATTCTTGTTTCAAGGCCCTCCTGTTTGATTGCATAAATATATAATGTCATTCTCTTCTGGCCTGTAAGGTTTCTGTTGAGAAGTCTGTTAATAGCCTGATGGGTTTTCCTTTGTGGATCTTTTTTCTCTCTCTGGCTAGTTTTAATTCCCTGTCCTGTCTTTGATCTTTGCCATTTTATTTATTATGTCTTGGTGTTGCCCTCCTTGGGTTCCTTGTGTGGGAGATCTGTGGAGTTCATGGTCTGAGAGACTATTTCCTTCCCCAGATTGGGGAAGTTTTCAGCAATTATTTCTTCAAAGACACTTTCTATCCCTTTTTCTCTCTCTTCTTCTTCTGGTACCCCTATAATGTGAATATTGTTCCGTTTGTACTGGTCACACAGTTCTCTTAATGTTTTTTTATTCCTAGAGATCCTTTTATCTCTCTGCCTCAGCTTCTACATATTCCTGTTCTCTGATTTCTACTCCATTAACAGTCTCTTGCACCTCATCCAGTCTGCTCTTAAATTCTTCCATTGTTTGTTTATTTCTGTTATCTCCCTCCAGAATTCACCCCTTATCTCTTGCATATTTCTCTGCAGCTCCATCAGCATGGTTATGACTTTTATTTTGAATTCTTTTTCAGGAAGATTGGTTATATCGGTTTCACCAGGCTCTCTTTATTGCATGTGAGTCATTTTGGCCTGGAGCAGGTTCTTCTCCCTTTTCAGGGCGATACAGAAGTGATTGCTGGTGAGTGGCGCATGTGTCAGCTGGGCTGCTTGCTTGTCTCCTTGCCCTTCTCCGCTGCCTGTGTCGGTTAACCACACACAGGGAGCAGTCTCTGGGTTAATCCCCTGATCTGCCCTGGGCAGGGCGGCCCTCTGGATAGTCTAGGGCAGTGGTGGGGGTTGCAGGCAAGTGGCGTGTGTTCTCCTGTGAGAATTGCGCCCCCTTCCTGCCTTCTGGACTTTGTCCTGGCTTCCCCTGCCTGTGCCGGGCAGCTGCGCCTGCTGGGTCTGGCCTAGTTAGCTGCATGCTGGGAGAAGACTCTGTGTGTTTGCTGTGGATGGGGCTGCTCCCCGGTTGGTCTGCAGCAATGGCAGGTCAGCAGTTTGCTTGCAGTGCTGGTGGGGGGGAATGAACGGCAGGCTGTTTATTGCTGTGAGGGGCTTTGGAGCTGCGTTGCCACCCACGGGGTTAGGGCGCCTGAAGTTCTTTAAAATGCCCAGCCTGCTGGGCTAACTGTGCGAGGACGATTTTGTCTACCTGTTAAATCCTTGTCCCTTTAAGACTTTTAAAGCACCCCCTTTTCTTTTGTCCCAGGGGAGCCAGGTGTGGGAATCTGTTCACAGTCTCACTCTCAGATTTTACTTTTCCGTTTCTCTAATATCCAGTACACCATGCAATGTGTGTCTGTGGTCCCAGTGCAGATTACTAGGCATGGTTATTTAGCAGTCCTGTGCTTCCACTCCCTCCCCACTCTGATTCTTTTCCTTCTGCCAGTGAGCTGGGGTAGGGGGAGTGCTTGGGTACTGCCAGGTCACGGCTTTGTATCTTACCCTTTTCGTGAGATGCTGAGTTCTTGCAGATATAGATGTAGCCTGGCTGTTGTACTGTATCTTCTGGTCTCTCCTTTAGGAATAGTTGTATTTGCTGTATTTTCAAAATATATATGGTTCTGGGAGATTTCCACTGCCCTACTCACGCCGCCATCTTTTCTATATGTCTCTATTGGATATTTCTTAAGGTCTTATGTTTTATTATATAAGAGTGAATACTTTAAGTAAATTTTCTTTACCACTTTTGGTTCTATTTTGAATAGGGCTACAGCAGTTTTATTATGATATTTCTGTAGAATATAGCATTGTTTTTCCCTTCTGAGATGTCTTGGACATAGTTTACATTTTCCCAGTAAATATGAAAATGGATAAAATCTATTCATAATAATTACACAGAATGGAAAATATTGATGAACAATTCCACCACAGTTAATCTCCTGCATTAGATTTAGAGAATACATTTTCCAATTAAGGAAAACAAGACTGGCAGAGCCTAGTTACAATGGTGAAGTTTGTTTCAAACTCATATATTGTTCCCTACAACTGGTACCTTCCTCAGATCTTGATACATTGATTTATTCTCTTTAGAAACATAAAGGATATATAGGTATAAAGAAACTAATGTATGTAACAGGTATCCTAAGAAGAGGTGGAAAAATGACCAAGAAATGCTTTGAATACTCTCAGAATTCAAAATTGTATTGTTTCTTCCCAGTAAAGTAGGGAAAATTTAGTGAAGACATTTAGATGGTTTAATGATATTCTATAAGTGATTTTCCTTCAGGATAATAGGCAAGAAATAATTAATGTCACAGATACTTCAATTACTTGGTTGATATTTTAAGAACTTTATAAGTCCATGTGCTTTCAATGACCATGAGAAAACAGGTTACTATAGGAATGGACTTACTTATAAAACATTACTAACTGAACAAAAGATTCATGAAGAATATCATACAAATAATAAAAAACTTATGAATGAGGTATTTATTACTGAAGTTTAGAAAGAATATTGTACAACATACAGCATATTATTACCAATGAAAGAATTACCAAAGTTCTATACTAGTTTTGCAGAAGGGCAAGAGAAATAGCATTGTTCTTTAGATACGCACAGTTTTTAAGCAAACCACAAATGGTTGAATAGAAGTTAAACTATGGAATTACCTTCTTCAAGCAAGTATCCTTTTTTCCTTTATAGTTTTATCATATCATACACATAAATATGTTAGAATATATTTGGTTATATCTGTTTTTAATTTTTATGTAAATGGAACAATATTTTATGTATCCTTCCATGACTTGCTTTTAAAAATACATTTTGAGACTCATCCACAAGTAAGCATGTAGCTGTATTTCATTTTCACTTCTGTAGAGTACATCATTGCATGATTATAGCATAAATATTTTTCATTCTGTAGCTGACTGATACATATTTTCATTTGTATTTTTTTGCCATGATAAGCATGGCTTCATATGCTTAGCAACAAACTTTGTTAATGTGGTACATACTTCTGAAATTAAGTTACTTAATCTCTTCTAGTTTTGTTTCTTTGGAGTTGGTTATGCCCTTTAATACTTTAAACTTGTTTAATTCTAGCAAGGTTTGGAGATAATAGTTAATGAGGCTACATTTATCACTACGTTATAACCTCAAATGTACTTGATCACCCATAGTCTAGTCTATGTACTGGAATACTGTATTGGAATATCTTGGGCTATAAGCATTGTTTTCAGTAAACCTTATCAATTACATTCTTGAATATTTTTCTAATTCACATTTGGATAATTTCATACTACTATCTACAGTATCTTATTTCACACATTTATTTATGGGATTTTTTTCTCTCTTGCCCTATGTTTAACTGAAAAAAGAAATCAGGTCAGGAAGTCTCATTATTATGACTCCTAAAGCTTAAATTCACTTCTCACCATGGGCAGTAACTCTGATATTTGAAGACAAGGTCCAGAAATCCAGATTTGATTCCTTCACACAGTGGTTCTCAGAGTGTGGTGCAAGGACTTCTGGGAGTCCTAATAACCCACTGCAAAAAGGGTGGGTAATTAGCAGTGGCACTAAACTATAGTTATTCAGACTTGGGTATTTAGCCAACATATTTGTGGAAATGACAAAGTGTGTCTAGTTTGTCACTTTTAGGAAGATGACTGTCAGTATTTGTTACTAATGATAATTGGAATTGTGAAAGCTCTGTAGCCACCACTATGAGCTGACACATGTAAAAACTTAACTTTCTGATGAAATTAGTGGTGATATTAATAGATGTGACTTAAAAATATTATATAATGCGGTGTTAACATTAGGAAGATCTGTATAACTTGGTAAACCAATATTTTCCAAATGACCAGTCCTTGATGTTACAAAATCATGCATGGATAAAAGATCATTCAAAGTAAATGACAGACCAAGAGATTTTAAAGTAATAGAGTAAGGAAGAATCACTTCTGGAATGGTATATGTAGGACATAAAAAAATCTTCATGAAAGCAATGAGAAAGAATGCTCGATAGAAAAACTGTCAAACTTTCAGAACTCTGGAAATCAACCAAAGGTTTTCAAGAATCCAAAGAGTATCTACTTAAGAAAAGCAACTGAATCTTGAAAAGAATAGTGTGTTGTGTTGTTAATTTGCCCTGTTCCCATAACCCTCTCTCTGCTCTGAACTAGCATTGAAACCAACAGCTGTGCAATTAAGGTAGATAGGCAAAGAAATAGCCTAATAGGCAATGGAAGAGCAGAACAGGTTGGGAGTTCCACAAAGCCCATCCCAGAGCACTGTCACTATATGACCTGTCTGGCAGCTGCGTGAAAAGCTCATTCTAAGTATTTATTTTTATTTGGCCAGACTGAGAGCTTGCTCTGTGGGAACAGCCCTATCAAACTGGAATGCTTGATAAAAACAATTAGCAATTGTTTATATTGAAGCTGCCTGATGTAGTGATAACAATTTGGGCTAATGAGAGGTTGATCAAATCTTAAAAGGAAAAATGCTAATGAGATGCTCAAAGGAGGGCTTAGAAAGCTATGACATATTCCTGGGAATCCAGAAAGCCACACATTTGCAATAATATTTTTATTTATTTATTTACTGAAGTACATAAAATAAAATGCACAAATCTTAGTGTGCAACACTATTTTTAGATAAGAGACCCGAGAAGGTCCAAATCTCTCACCTAATCTCTCATTCAAGGAAACCTATGTCCAATCATAGCTGATCATTGAGCTGAGTAGGCACTTCAATGGCTATACACAATAAAGTCCAGGAAAGCCAGTGAACAAACAACAGGAACAAAAACAAACAGCAATAATTACAAACCCAGGGAAGGGATTTCCAGGGTTACCACATTCTTTAAAATGTCCAGAGTTTAACAAAAAATTATGACCCAGATAAACAGGAAAGCATGGTTCATAAAGAGGGGAGAAAAAAGCAGTTAATATAAATTACTCTCAAGGAAGCCTAGATGTTTGACTTATTAGTCAGAGACTTTAAAGTAACTATTAAAAATATCTCCAAAGAACTAAAGGAAATCATATGTAAACAATTAAAGGAAATTATGAGAACAATGTGTCACTAAAACAGAGTATCAATAAAGAGACGCAAATCACACACACAAAAAACAAAGTAATAAGGGAAATTAAAAAGTCACTAGAAAGGCTCAACAGATTTAAACTGGCAGAAGAAAGAATAAACAAAATTCAAGATAAGTCATTTTAGATTACACAGTCTGAGGAACAGAAAGAAAAGGAACAGAGTCACAGAGATATATGGGGCACCATCAGATACCAATAATAATGAGAGTCCCAGCATAAAGGAAAGGGGACAAAGTGGTAGGATATGTGAAGCAATAATGGCTGAAATTGCCCAATTTTAATTAAATACATTAATCTGTCCATCCAAAAGCTCAACAAACTCAAGTAGTATAAACTTGAGATCCACACCAAGATACATCATAGTCAGACCCCATCCAATACATCACAGTCAAAATGTTGAAAGAGAATTTTAAATGCAAGAAGAGATAAGCAACTCATTATGTACAAGGGATCTTTGATAGAATTAACAGCTGATTTATCATCAGAAACCAAGGAGGCCAGAAGGCAACAAGATGATACATTCAAAGTGTTGAAGAAAAAGACTGTCAACCAAGAAGTCTAAAAATCCAGCAACATTATCTGAATGAAGGGGAAATTAAACTGAGGTAAACACTGATGGAATTTCTTATTAACACACATAACAGGAAATACTAGAGTTCTTCTGGCTGAACTGAAAGTATGGCAGACAGTAACTCAAATCTTCACAAATAAACAGTATCAATAAAGGTAATGATAAGTATATATACTAGATAGTATAAATGCATTTTTGTTTGCAGCTTTTCCTCCTAACTGAAAATACTACTACTATTGCATAAAGCAATAATTTAAAGACCATGTTGTTTGGCTTATAATGCATGAGGAAATGTAATTTGCATGACAATGCAAGCAAAAAGGGAAGTGTAGTAAACAGGTATTTTGGAGCAAAGTTTATTATATTGAAATTAAGTTGGTATTAATATGGATTAGACTGTTTCTGAGTTAAGATGGAGACTAATTCTGAGAAAAACCACTAAGGAAACAACTTAAAAAATAGAGTACAAGAAACAAGGGAGTTAAAACCATATCCTAGAAAATATGTAACACACAAAAAGCAGTAATGGTAGAGAAGCAGAAGAAAAAAGACATAAGGCATATAGAAAAAATGACAAAATGGCAAACATAAATCCTACTTTATCAGTAATTAAATATATATGTAAATAGATTAAACAGCTATCAAAAGGCAGAGGTTACTAGAATGTTTAGAACAATATAATCCAGCTATATGCTCATTATAATAGACAGTTTAAATTCAAAGACAACAAATAGGTTGAAAGTAAAAGCATGGTAAAGATATATCACGGAAATAGTTACCAAATGAGGGCTGGAGTGGCCATACTAATATTAGATAAAATAGACTAAAATTATTAGAGATAAAAAAAGCCATTTTATAATGATAAAAGGGTCAATCTATCAAGAAGATATAACATAAACATTAATGCATCTAACAACAGAGCAATAAAATATATGAAGAAGTGACAGGAGAAATAGGTAATTCAACAATAATACTTGGATACTACTATAATTATTATTAACATACAATTTTCATTAATGGATAGAATTACACAGAAGATCAATAGTTAATAGAATACTTGAATACACTATGAATCATCTAGATGTAGCAGACATGTATGGGACACTGCCCCAATTCCAGCAGAATACATATTCTTCTCAAGTGCTCACACAACATTTTCCAAGAAGAACCATATATTAGACCAGAAAACAAACCCCATTAAATGTAAAAGTACTGATATTATACAAAGTATTATTTCTGACCACAATGGAATTAAATTAGAAGACAACAATGAGAAGTTTGAGAAATTCATAAATGTGTGGAAATTATATTTCTAAATAACCAGTGGGTAATGTAACAGAGTAGGAAAAATTCATTTATATGGTTTCAAATTCCTCATTCCAACTAACTTTTATGTAACTGTCACTTGGTGAGTTCAGATCAATTATCTGAACAGGTTATGAAACATTCCCTATTACATGTCTGTGTGAGGTTAAATTTTTTTAATGTATTTCCACCAAAAGAAAAAACTGAATGCAAAAGAAAGGAGAACATTCTGTCTTCTGTTATGCCAGGTACTAAAGAGATTTTAAAGCAATGCCACTCTTAACTAATTTTTTAACTTGGAAAATAAAGTTATTTTTTCATAAAACATAGGCTGTATTAACATGTAATGGGTTAACAGTTATTTTTAAATGAATAAAAAATAAAAATTACTTGAGTTTTAATTTCAAATAGAGTAATATTGATAGGTATAATTCACATAAAGAAAACTCTTTGGGGTCCTCAGATAAAGATGTTTGAGAATGCTTCTCTGAACCATGTACATAATGAGTAATTCAATTCCTAATTTGCCATTCCTAACTGAAATGCCATGAGCGATACCTGTACCCGTCTTTTGATTTCTTAACCCATATATCATAGCATTTCACGTTTCAGAGCCTTGCCTGCACCCCCCACCCAACAGTGCCAATTACCACTGTGTGAATGTTCAGTACAAAGTATACTAAAAAGGATTATTCTCAGTAAGTGCCAAAATATCTGGAATAATTTTAGTGTTTTTTCCAATACAGTACATGTGTTAGGTATATTGCTGTACTTTAATATCTTTCACATACCTGGGTTATATTAGTACTGATCTAAAGGAAATCTCAATTTTTATAATTTATAATTTGGGGAGTGATTATTTAGATCATTGAAGAATTTTCAATTTAAAATATTAAGAATTTTGAAACAATTGCTCTATTTCATTTAATATTTATGTACACATTTTAAATTCCTTTATGTGAAACCTGAAAAGCTAATAAACCTGGAGCCCAAACTATGAGAATATCAATCAGGAATTATGAAAACATGTAAGTGAAAGTTTCATATAACTTCTTTTTCATATTTCTCTGATCTAATTTACTTAATTCTTATGGAATCAATGTTTGTCTCTCCATAGAATTCCTATGTCGAAGCCCCAACCACAAAGGTGATGATATTTGGAAGGTGAGTAGGGTTAGAGAGGTTATGAGGGTCAGGCCCTCATGGTGGCATTAGTGCCCTGATAAGAAGAGATAACAGAGAGTTTGCTGCCTGCGTGGATGAACCTAGGAAAGACCGTGTGAGCACACAGTGAGAAGGTGGTCCTTGGCAAGCCAGAAGGAGAGTCTGACCACAATAGCACCCTAATCTTGGATTTCCAGCTTCCTGAATTGTGAGAAAATAAATTTCTATTGTGTTTTGTAATGGTGGGTCAAGATGACTAATACAGTAATTTAAGGCTTGTGAATTATACCATATGTTTGTGTCATGAGAATATTTTAGACATTATCTTTCCAAATTCTGAAAACAATAATGTAGTTTTTAGAGTCAGATAATCTTGTTTCAAACTTTTCCTCTTCTGCTTATTTTCTGTCAGACCTTGGGCAAATTATTTAACTCCTGTCTGTTTCAGTTCCCTCATCTTAAATTAGGGGTAATCACAGTACCAATTTCATAGGATTATGTGAAGATTGAGTAAATATGTATAAAATAATTAGAACAAAG